>CM047591.1:3723332-3755084 GCA_026184515.1 Peronosclerospora sorghi
ACTCCTTATCCACGATGGACGAGTCAGTTTTGGTGCAAACCAAACAGTCATTGAATGCCCAAAGCGGCCTCAAGATCCTCGCGGATCCTGACGACCCTTACCATTCCTTACTTAAGGAATTCGGAGATGTCATTAGTGATAACCCGCCGATGGTATTACCACCGGATCGGGGAGTCGTACATGAAATTGACTTGGTTCCTGGAACCAAATACTGCGTCACGAGGCAGTGGCCTCTCCCCAAGGATCAATGCGACGTCATCGACGCATTCTTCAAGGGGAAAAAAAGGCAGGGATGGTACGGGAGAGCAAATCCCCCCATTCATCTCCCACTTTTTGTCTTCGTAAACCGAACGGAAAGTGGCGCATTGTGAATGCGTACAACAAGCTGAATGCAGCTACTGTACCCATAAAGACTCCTATTCCTCGGAAGGATGTCCTCCAGAACAATATGGCGGGATGTACTGTATACAGTGCCTTAGATATGATGGACGGGTATTATCAGGTGCTCATGCGAGCGTCCTATATTCCGCTTACAGCGGTAAGCACGCCTAGTGGCATGCTGGGGGAGTTGCTTGTTATGCCACATGGGCTTTCAAATGCACCAGCGACTTTCAATCGCTTGGTGACTCAACTCTTCCGCCCTCATCGAAAGTACGCTCAGACGTACTTCGACGATATATTCGTTCATAGTCGTGCGGAAGGTGACTCGTATGATGTTCAGACGCACCTTATACACCTTCGAGCTGTGCTCGAATGTATGCGATAGCATAAGTTATATGCGAACGCATCCAAATATATATTTGGTGCTGAGGAAATTCCTTTCCTCGGATGCTTCATCGGTAAGGATGGAGTGCGGGCGGATCCCGCGAAGGTGAAAGCCATTGTGGAGTGGCCTTCGCCTGTAAATCTTAGAGATTTACGGAAGTGGCTTGGATTAGCCAATTATCTCCACAAAAACACAGCGAGAATTACGCTGAGATGGCGAAGCCATTAACTGACCTTAAGAAGGAAGTAGCTTGGTGTTGGGAAAACAAACACAAACCGTATTCGAAGCGGTTAAGGGGAGCTTGTTGAGAGCCCCCGTTCTTTCTGTCCCAGATTCTGGGAAACCATTTAGCGTCGTCTGCGACGCCTCCGATTTCGCAATCGGATGTGCTTTGTTACAAGCAGACGGTGCGGGACGAGAACGCGTGATTTTGTTTGAGTTTAGGCAGCTTAAAGCTGCGGAACGGAATTATCCCGTTCATGATAAGGAGCTACTTGCAATGAAGTATGCTCTTGTCAAATTTAGGGTTCACCTACTCGGCTCAAAGCCGTTCGTGGTTTATACTGACCACAGTCCTTACGGACAGCGACAGAGTCGCCTCATCTCTCGCAACGGATGGCTCGTTGGCTCTCCTTCTTTGCGGAGTACAACTTTGAGGTTAAGTATAAACCTGGCAAGCAGAACGTGTTTGCAGACGCGTTGTCGCGTCGTCCCGATTACGAGCTCGCTCACGCGACATTCGTCACCACATCTGTGGTGGATCTCATACGCCAAGCGTATGAGAAAGACCCACAGTGTACGGCGCTAATCAGCGCGTTAGGTGAAAAGGGTCTTGGCTCGTCTGATCCAACCCTGTCAAGTCGAGCTAAAGCTCGTTTACACCGTTACAGGTACTGTGACGGTCTGATATTTTATAGCACGAGCGCGGAGGACACTCCGCGGGTGGTAGTTCCTCATGATGAGGAACTGAAGTATAGAGTCCTCTTTGAGGCACATGACGCCCCTACCGGGGGTCATTTAGTCGGGATAAGACTTACAGCGCTTTAAGCGCTTTGTATTGGTGGCCTAAAACGTATAAGTGGGTCGGTGCGTATATTCGCACCATGTGAGATGTGTCAGAGGGTCAAACCCTCCGCAGATTCGGCTGCGCCTTTGGCGAGCTTACCCGTTCCGACGGAGTGTTGAAAATCCATTAGTATGGATTTTATCTTCGGTTTCCGAACGATAAGGCCAATAACACCGGCATTTTGGTCTTTGTAGACCGTTTGAGCAAGATAGATCACCTGGCGGCGGTGCCAGAGTACATTGATGGACAAAGAACAGCGAACGTTTTCTTAGACCGTGTCTTTCGACAGCATGGTCTACCCGATTCCGTTGTGTCGGATCGGGATCCCCGTTTTACGGGACAATTCTGGGGAGCGTTGTTTAAGGTGCTAGTCACCATGCTCTTCATGTCCACTGCGGATCATCCGCAGACGGACGGTCAAACAGAACGCGTTAATCGCGTCGTAGAGAATATTCTCCGGATTTTATGTCCGGATTCTCCAAAGAGTTGGAGTGAGATGCTTCGATGGTTGAATTTGCTATCAACAATTCGGTACATGCATCTACGGGGTTTACCCCGTTTTACGTGAACGTATTAGTGAATCCGAGGGTTCCGTTGATGCCAAGTGTGTGTGGCCCAGGGCTTGAGGGGGGAGGATTCCCCGATGTCATCCCTGTATCTGTGCAAAAGCACATCGATAAGCTTTATCGACGCGCCTTAGTGTCTTACGACACGTTTGCGATGCCATGGCGGAAAGCCAAGACAAGAAGAAGGAGCAAGCTGACCGCAAGGGCCGGCGTAACAAAAGGGCGTATAAAGTAGGAGAAAGTGTTTTATTAAACGCTAAAAATCTTCATACACATGCAGTTTCAAATGTGTTGCACAATAAACTGCGCCCCAGTTTTGTGGGACCCTTTAAGGTACTAGCCCGAAATGGCTTATCGTTTACCTTGGACATCCTGAAGGTGATGCGTACGCATCCAACCTTTTATGTCGGTATGCTTAAGCCATACCAGGACCCGGAGGCGGGCCCCCTCCTGGAGGGGGGTGCAAAGGCGGATAGCCGTAATGCACCGCAGGGCGAAGTAAGCCCGAAAGGGCTAAAATGCGACCACGAAGCTCCGCAACGGTCGTCTCGAGAGAGGCAAGCCGCATCTCGAAGCGATCAGTGGCATCCCGCTCATCGCAAATCCCCTCGTGGAGATCATGGATGCGATGGCTGTGTCGATCACAGCGCTCGCGAATATCACGTCGCAATTGCGCGACCTCCTCCTCCAATTCTTGATGCGGAGGGTACTCCGCACTTTCATGTTGAGCGGCTGATGGCGCGACGCCATCATTGGGTTCAAACCCAGTATCTGGTGAAGTGGAAAAGGTTTCCACACTCACAGAGTTCGTGGGAGTTCGAGACTCCGCTACGGCAGGATTGCCGCGACGTCGTTGATGCTTTGGAGCGGGAGAATCCCGCTGTAGGTCAACGGCCCGAGGGGCATGAGGAGCCCCTTCACTCCCAGTAAGTGGGAGTTCGCCGGAGGAAGACGTGACGCCCACACTGTCCTCTGGAACCATGGTGGAGACAGGGACGCTGTCGTATCGCGTGCGATATGGAGCACGTAATAGCTCCATCGCTTTGGCTCTGGAAAATTCCAGGCGCAACGCCCTCTCCACCCAAATGTCTCGACGGGAATAGCTGTCGTGCATCTCATTGAAGCTGGGGAGAAGCTTCTCCCCTTCCGCCCAAGCGCTGAACTTCTTCTCTGCATCATCAGCACTTTCTCCCGGAGAAAGAACGAAAGGAACCTCGCGGAGATTCTCAACAGGGGCACCCTGTGCCTGCCTGTCCAAGCGCTCTCGGTATGAGACGCTAGTGAACTGTTTTTGTGTAAGCAGTTGTTGCCGGAGTTTCTCACGGCGTTCGCGTTGATACGGCTGTTCAGCCGCGGGTCCAGGGGTAGAGGACGCTAAACTAGTCCTTACCAAACGCCTGGCCCACCTTGGAAGGTCACGAGGACCATCAACATTATAAGCCGCCCTTGAAGGGCGTTTGGGGGCGCGTAACGCAGCCCTTAGTTCCTGTGTGGCAAGTTGAGTGTCTTGAGATGCGTCCAGCTCATTAGTGACGATCGTCTTTGGCTATTCGGTTTTATCATCCGATATGGGCAGGGGTGGCGCACTGGTTAGTGCATTTTCCCCACGTGTGGGGAACGGATTAGGCTGCCGACAACGCCGTTCGGCGCTGTCGGAGCGGTTAACCGTTGGGGAGTTATCCCCAAGGGCATCCACCTCCGAGTTCTCGGAGAAGTCTACCTCTTCTAGAGGAGACGCCATAGCACCACTGAAGGTGTACATATTGAAGGCCAGAGGAACTGGCGTTGGACTTCTCCAACAAGATTTTGATTATTGCGTAAGCAATAGTCTTGATAGAGGAGGATGTAACGGGGTTACATTCGAGTTACATGTAATGTTGGTGTATATGAGTACACTACGGTTGAGGTCAGTATTGGCCGGTTTGAAAGGTTTAGAACCTTTGGTTATCTTAACCAATCAGGGCAGGGGCCCTTGGTGTGGTGGTGTGTGAGCCATCCACGTGTCGGTACACAGGTATGTACACTACATTTTTGCTAGGTACGAATTTGGAATATTCTAGTTAGTATTACATATAGTTTATATTAGCTTAAATAATTTAGGCTAATTACATATTAAATATATTCAGTTTACATTTCACTCTAAAGTGCAGACGCGCGACCTCGAGCGGTCGCGCGTGCAGTGAGTGTCGTAAGGAAGAGAGAGCCCTCCCTTTACCTACACCCCATAAAGGGGACACAGCCGTTAAGGCTAAGTAGTAAACCAACCCGGGAATCTTGGCCCCGAGTAGGAGAGCTCTCCTACTAAGCCCTTTATAAGGGCGTATCGGCTATGTAGCGGTAGACACCGCTTTCAGGAAAAGTCTTCCTCTGTGCGCTAGCCGCACCGTGCGTATACGCACCGGCTACAGTTCGTGGTTTATACAGACCACGCGTCTTTACGGACAGCGACGAAGTCGCCTCATCTCTCCCAACGGATGGCCCTTTGGCTCTCCTTCTTTGCGGAGTACAACTTTGAGGTAAAGTACAAACCTGGAAAACAGAATGTGCTTGAAGAAGCATTGTCGCGTCGTCCCGATTACGAGCTCGCTCACGAGACATTCGTCACCTCGTCTGTGGTGGACCTCATACGCCAGGCGTATGAGAGAGACCCACAATGTACGGCGCTTATCAGCGCGTTGGGTGGAAAGGGGCTTGGCTCGTCTGAGCCTACCCTGTCAAGTCGAGCTAGAGCTCGGTTACACCGTTACAGGTATTGTGACGGTTTGCTATATTATAGCACGAGCGCGGAGGACACTCCGCGAGTGGTTGTTCCTCATGAGGAGGAACTGAAGTATAGAGTCCTCTTTGAGGCACATGACGCCCCTACCGGGGGTCATTTAGTCGGGATAAGACCTACAGCACTTTAAGCGCTTTGTATTGGTGGACTAAAACGTATAAGTGGGTCGGTGCGTATATTCGCACCATGTGAGATGTGTCAGAGGGTCAAACCCTCCGCAGATTCGGCTGCGCCTTTGGCGAGCTTACCCGTTCCGACGGAGTGTTGAAAATCCATTAGTATGGATTTTATCTTCGGTTTCCGAACGATAAGGCCAATAACACCGGCATTTTGGTCTTTGTAGACCGTTTGAGCAAGATAGATCACCTGGCGGCGGTGCCAGAGTACATTGATGGACAAAGAACAGCGAACGTTTTCTTAGACCGTGTCTTTTGACAGCATGGTCTACCTGATTCCCTCATATCGGATCGGGATCCCCGTTTTACGGGACAGTTTTGGGGGGCGCTGTTGAAGGTGCTGGGCACCAAGCTTCTCATGTCCACTGCGGATCGGACAGACGGACGGACAAACGGAACGCGTTAATCGCGTCGTAGAGGACATTCTCCGGAGTTTATGTCCGGATTCTCCAAAGAGTTGGAGTGAGATGCTTCCTGTGGCCGAATTTGCTATAAACAATTCGGTTCATGCATCTACGGGGTTTACCCCGTTTTACGTGAGCGGATTAGTGAATCCAAGGGTTCCGTTGATGCCACGTGTGTGTGGACCACGGCTTGAGGGAGGATGATTCCCCGATGTCAGCCCTGTATCTGTGCGAAAGCACATCGATAAGTTTTTTATCGACGCGCCTTAGTGTCTTACGACACGTTTGCGATGCCATGGCGGAAAGACAAGACAAGAAAAAGGAACAGGCCGACCGCAAGGGCCGGCGTAACAAAAGGGCGTATAAAGTAGGAGAAAGTGTTTTATTAAACGCTAAGAATCTTCCTACACATGCGGTTTCCAACGTGTTACGGAACCAACTGCGCCCCAGGTTTTTGGGGCATTTTAAGGTGCTATCCCGAAAAGGCTTGGCGTATACCTTGGATATTCCGAAGGTGATGCGTACGCATCCAATCTTCTATGTGGTTATGCTTAATCCATACCAGAACCCGGATGCTGGTCCCCTCGTGGAGGAGGTTGAACAGGCGGATAGCCGTAAGAGCCGTAAGGCACGGCAGGGCGGAGTAATGTCGTGAAGGAGTTGAAAATTATGATAAACCCACTTAATCAACAACACAAATAGGTAATAAGCTAGTCCTCCTTGCTTTACTTCCCGGGTACTTAATACTTCCGTCCGAACCAACAAATCAATCAAACACACTTGGGACACACTTCCAAAGGCGGTTCCGGGCTGCTCCCAACACTAGCGCGCTTCAAACAGCTGCTGCTCCACTTGCTAGGGCGTTCGCTCAACGACTTCCTTGTATTACACTTGGTTTTTGTATTGGGTCAAAAAGGAATGTTTTCACGGCCGCCAGAGATCTGAGCACTTCAAGGGAAATTTCGTTCTATTAAGTGTTACTAATTCCTACATCAAAGTCAATCACTTTTTTCACCCACTACTTTTTGGTTACTTCAGCGTTGACTTCAATACGTGGCAGTTACCACTGAGTCCCTCTGTAACCTCATTGATCATCCTTGACAGTTACTTCAGAAAACCTCTGTAATCTGATTGAGCGAGGTGGCCGTCGCATGTCGCTCCTGATTGGTTAAAATATCCATTTATATCTCCACATTCATACCAATCATAAATCAATTAGCCGCGAGGTGGCTGTCGCCAGGTGGCCGTCGCATGTCGCTCCTGATTGGTTAAAAATTCTATTTATATCTCCACTTTCATACCAATCATAAATCAATTAGTCGCGAGGTGGCCGTCGAGAGGAGGCCGTCGCGGGTCGACTCTGATTGGCTGAAAATATTTTTTCCAAAATGGAATAAAACCACTTGAGAACAATCGAGAATGCCCAATTAACCAACTTGGGCGGCCGAGGGCGCATGCCTTTCCGGGAGCTTCCCACCACAACCAGACCTGCCGCTATCTTTATAAGGTGAGCCTGTGTCTTGACTTTCTGTAGTGGTGCTGACAGTTTGTTTTCGTGATCTGGTTTGTCTGCTACAGCCCGCGCCCTAGCGCCCATAGCTGCAGGACAGTCTTAAATATAGCTGAGGACGCATGAATTGTCGTTGGCTTTGCCACCATAAATGATCACGTTGCTATGCTTGTAAGTTGCGCCAATGTCTTGACCTTCTTTGATAATGCTAATGGTTTGTTTGCATAGTCTGGTGAACTTATTACTTCATGCTCCCTAGCGCCCTCGTCTTCACTGCCGTGATGCTAAAACCAACACGACTGTAATGAGACACCGTGTGGATGCAAGGCACACTACTTAGAGACGGACGCATCGTTTGCATTGTTCATAAGATGAAGGTACAGCACAATCTTTGTTGTTAATGTTCAATCTTTGCAGACACCACATCAAGTCAAGGCAACATTGTGCTAACATGTATAGTTTTGGCATAGTAAAAATTATACCGTGAATTGATAACTACAACAGATCATCTTGTATATGTTGTAAATAAAGATTCCACTTCACCACAGTAAAAACACCGACAGGGTCGAAATGCGACCACGAAGCTCCGCGACGGGAGCCTCAAATCTCCCCTCAAGACGGCGAAAGCGGTAAGAGGTAGACTCGAGCGAGTCAATCCGCCTCTCGACGCGGTCAATTGCGTCCAGGGCATCGTGGAGTCCATCCTGGACTTCCTGGATACGACGGCTGTGTCGATCACAGCTCTCGTGAATCTCACGTCGCAATATCGCGACCACCTCCTCCAGTTCTCGATTCGGAGGGGTTTCCACATTACCATGTGGAGCGTCTGATGGCGCGACGCCATCATCGGGTAAAACCCAGTATCTAGTGAAGTGGAATGGTTATCCACATTCGCAGAGTTTGTGCGAGTCCGAGACTCCCCTGCGGCAGGATTGCCGTGACGTCGTTGACGCTTTCGAGCGGTAAAACCCCGCTGCGAGTCAACGACCAAAGGGGCGGGAGAATCCCCTTCACTCCCAGTAACTGGGAGTTTGCCGGAGACAGAGACAGATGCAGAGTTTTCATTGATCTCCGGTACCACACCGAGGGAAGGAGCGCTATTAAGGCGCGTGCAATAAGGGGAAGGTAATTGCCCAACACCTTGGCTTGGTCAAACACCAAGCGCAACGCCCTCTCTATCCGAACTTCACGTTCGGAATAGCTGTTGTACAGCTCGTTGAAGTTAGGAAGACGCTTCTCCCCTTCCGCCCAAGCGCGGAATGTCCGCTCTGCCTCCTCGGCATCTTCTCCTTGTAGGAGAACGAAGGGAACCTCGAGGAGATTCTCAACTACGGCACCCTGTGCCTGTTTCCCGAGATTCTCTCGGTATGAGATGGCAGTAAACCGCTTCTGCGTGAGCAGTCTCTCCCGGAGTTTCTTCCGGCACGCGATTTGTCGCGGCTGTACATCCGCAGTGCCAGGGGTATGGAAGGCTAAACCCTACTTTACCTCGTTCTCAGACCACTTTTGGAGGTCACGAGGAACCGCAAAGCGATATTCCGCCTGTAACAGGACTGATCCTGTTACGGGGGTACACTGTGTTGTGCGAGGAAGCGCGCAATACGGAAGAGGTAGGATTAGTTGATGACAACTAATCCTATACTAAAAGCAAGTATAATATTCGCTTTACCTTAAGGACGCAAAATTAAGAGTGTTTATTAAATGGGTGGTTAGCGGCTAACAGTATAGTAATTACCTAACTAATATAATAATATCAAGTATTAAACTAACTGTACTATTAGTTAACCTGCATGATTCGGTATTTATACCGAATCGACTTTTCCTTCGTAGATTATAATAACTTATAATCTCTTATTTGAATTTCAGACAACGCGTCTGAAATTTAACTGTGATATTCTAACTTGAATATCAATTATGTAATGGCACCCCATTACATCACCCCCCACGTAAGGTGGTTGGCCAATAATAATTCTTATTTGGCCAATCATAGGTGGCACTTGTTGGTCGGAATTTCTCATTCACCAACTGATTGACCATCGACTCGATGGTCAAAGCACGCGGCGGAGCTCTAAAGAGCCCTGCTGAAAACATCGAAGGAGCTTCTTCCTCCGACTCAGCACTAGGTTCTGAGGTGTCGAGTGACTACAGTGACGCTGTATTAGCAGCGTCAACTACGCAAAGGTCGGAAGACGTACCGTCTTCGACCACAGATGCTTCTAAGGCGGCATCTGACAAGAAACAGGGAGATGTTGCTAATGCAACATCTCGCATGATGACAACCCCCGAATGGTGTGTTGCCAGGAAGGGTTCTTCCATGTTCGGAGACAGTTCTGACTCCGAACAAAGTGATCGGGGCACAGCTGTCCCCGCGAAAGGATCTAGCGAGTAGAAATTCGCTAGGTGCTCATCGACTAACAGCGATGATGACTCTGGTGTCGCTGTCATCTATGACAGCGACAATGATTATCATAGGTGGTTGCTGGAACGCAGATCTCCACCTGGACCAAGTACTTCTACACTTCGGGGTGATTTAACCCCGGCGCGTGGTGTTGAAGCAGGCGTTGCTCCACCTGTTAAAAGAGCTCGAACAGAAGCGGCTCCTGCCGCTTCTGAAGCGTATCATCGTACGGAACCACATGTTCCGTACAAAGTGGGGTTTTGGACCCCTGGACGGGCTATTGCCTCCAACAGTGGCGGTCACCGTAAGCGGGACTGCCAATATGCGTTGTTCGATATCAACGTGCTGGATGACTGCGAAGACATCCATCACGTCGATTCGATCGAAGTACAGACGATAGACGTCTGTACTTTATTGACCTCTTTTTCCAGGTTCGATATTATTCGATCCGGAAAGGGTCAAGGAAGAACAGGGACGATAAAGACGCCCTGACTCAGAGTTGGAATGCTTTTGTTGACAACTACAACAAAAGCCCAGATGATTACGTGAATAAATTTCACGTAATGCGCGAGCGCTTTTTAAAGCACTCGCGAACAGGCAAAATGGAATACATCCATTTTGCTTGCATCAAAGAAGGGTTGAACTGTGGTGTCCCTTCTCACCTCGTTTTCCCGCGGTGTCCGCAGGGCAGTGCTCGTCTGTCAGAGGGGGGGGTTGCGGGGGTACGGTGGTTTTTCCGTACCTGCCGAAATTCAGGGTTTAATCGATGCCCTAAATGCATCAACACCTACTGTTGATGCTACTTCGCATTATGAGTTTGAGACTTCTTCTCAAACTCAGTTAAAAGGTCTGGGGCGTCGGCCCTCAGAACCTCAATCGGCTCCCAATAGTCAAACTCTGGGGGTAACCCATCCAGCGTACCAAGTACTCGGTACGCTGCCCCTTCTTCGAAGGCACCGAGCGCTTGGAGATCAAGCGCTCTAGAATGTATCGCTTATTCCCCTGATTATCGATCGGGGGCGGCGGAGGTTGGGAATTCCCTCGCCGTTGTTGTTGCGGAGCATGGTTCTTTGCTCCGCAAACTCGAGGAGGGTTGTTCCTCCTTGAGCAGTGATATGTCTCACTGTTTGAAGACATATCGGTCTCTTCGAGAGGATGTCCGCGACATCCTCGGGGCGCACACTGCCTTCCAGCAGAAGAATGATCCTCTGTACATTGAGCTTTCCAGCTATAAGGGAGAGCTTGATCGGCGCATGGCTGATCATGAGCAGTCGAAGGCGGAGGTAACGACTCTCCGCTCTGCTCACCAACGGCTGGAAGCCGATTACAAGTCTCTCTTGGTAGACTTGGAGAAGCACGGCATCTTCCGTGGTTCTGCGTCTCGTCGTAAGACGAAGACGAGTGATACAGCTTGAGCCGCCCAACATAAAATGTTGGGTGAAGCCGCATTGCCGTGGGAATGTCTAAGGTATAGGCATTCCCCCGAATCTCTTGGACCTTGAAAGGTCCAATGTACTTAGGAAGCAACTTCCGTGTAGGGAAGTTGCTTATTGCATGTGTAGGCAAATTGGTAGTACTTAATAATACCAATTCGCCTCTCCGAAAGGAGTTTTTGTTCTTCCTTCCTTGCTTGTCTGCATTTTGCTTCTTCTTATCAAAAGCAGAGGCAAGTGCGTCTTTTATATAGCGTATTACAGCTTGGCGCTGTAATACGAATTCATCTACTGCTTTATCAGCAGTAGGTGCGTTGTCCTCATTGTCTGCAGCCATTGCTGCAGACACATATTCATCATATGCAGCTTCAGTTTCATTTGGAGCTGCTCCCGCTTCTACTGTACTTTCAGTAGAATGGCCATCGTTTGTTCACAAGTTGCAGTTGCAACTTGCGCATTGACTCGCTCAAAATTTAAGCGGGTCCCTCCCCCACTTAGATTTGGCGTACCGCCAAGTAAAGCTGGGGTTCGTGGATGCCTTAAGGCATTCACGTAGAACGGTGCATGCTTCAACTAAGCATGCACCGAATTGTTAATCGCGAATTCAGTGAGTGGCAGATAGTCACTCCACTGTTCAAAGGCATGTGCGTGTGATCGCAACATGTCTCCGAGAACGCGGTTAACCTGTTCCGTCTGCCCATCCGTTTCCGGATGGTCCGCAGTTGACATCTTCAACTGGGTTCCCAACAATGAGAACGTTTCTTGCCAGAAACGTCCTGTAAATATCGGATCTCGATCCGAGACAATGTCTTCCGGCATTCCGTGCAAACGGAATACCGTATCAACGAATATCCGCGCTGTTTGAGCGGCGGTTACGTTCGCTGATACTGCAGTATGATGTACCATCTTACTGAAACGGTCTACAAAGACCACTATTCCGGTCTTCCGACTATTGTCGGGTGGAAGACGAAATACGAAGTCCATTGAAATGAATTTCCAACACTCTGTCGGAACCGGCAGAGACTGCAGCGGAGCCTGTGCAGACTGCGCAGGATTAACGCGCTGGCGAATCTCGCGAGCGCGTACGTATTTTCGTACCCACTTGTACTGGTTTCGCCAGTAAAAGTCACGTGCGAGAGAAGCTTATGTCTTCTCTCGACCTTGATGCCCCGAAATCGGTGCATCATGATACTCAAACATAATTTGATGTTTAAGATCATCGTCGTTTTGAACGACGATGCGACTTTCATCTTTTTGGTATGTGCTGTAAAGCAGCAGACCATCGAGCAGTCGATATCGATGCACGCAAGCGCGGAGTAACTCTGGGAGTTCGTCGCGTTTCTCACTTGATTGATTACGTAAGTAATCAATCAACAGACGTGTCTCCTCGTCTGTTTTGTACTCCTCGCGTACTTGTCGTATAATTGACGACGACAAAGCAGTGCAACGTATCGCGTTTGCACTGGCACCTCCGGTTACGGACGGTTTCGTCTCGTAATTGGTCCTTCGTGATAGCGCATCTGCTATCACGTTCAACTTTCCGGGTTTGTATTCAACCGTAAAACTGTATTCAGCAAAGAATGACAGCCATCTAGACATTATTTGAGAAATGTGTGGTGAATTCACGGCCGTGCGTAGCGACGCATGGTCCGTGTAACCACAAACGGTCTATCTCCCAAGAGATAGATCCGAAACTTGGCCAGTGCATACTTCATGGCAAGGAGTTTATTGTCATGCACTGGATAGTTGCGCTCGGCTGGGCGCAACTGACGCGATTGATAGCAGATTACGCGATCACGATCATCGTGATCACGCTGCATCAAAGCACAGCCGATAGCGAAATCGCTCGCGTCGCAAACGACGTGGAACGGACGCACGTTATCGGCTATAGCCAAGACAGGCGCTTCAGTCAAGCTTTGCTTGACTGCATCAAAAGCATCTTGAAATTGGGTATCCCAATGCCATTCGACATCTTTCTTATGTAATTGAGAAAGAGGTCGTATTAACCCAGCATAGTTGCACGAATACTTGTGCAAATATGTCGCCAACCCAAGGAACTTTCGAAGTTCCTTAACGTTGTTTGGCGTAGACCATTCAACGATCACCCTGATCTTTTCTGGATCAGAGCGCACCCCGTTCTTGCCCACAAAACATCCAATAACGGGTATCTCAGGTGCACTTCTTTAGATTTGCATAGAGCTTATGCTTACGCATAAGCTCTAACACTCAACGTAGATGTTCCCTATGGACATCTACATCGCTTTTATCGTGTTCACCCTTACTATGGATGCACACGTCATCGAAATAACTCGGTGAGAATTCTCTCACCGGGCGTAATAGATGCGTTACGCATCTGTTAAACGTAACAGGGGCATTCTCGAAGCCCCTGCGGCATAACAAGCCACTCCCAAAGCATGCCGCTTGGGGTGCTTACCGCCGTGAGAGGTATATCCTTCTCAAGCATTAGGATTTGATAAAATCCATCTCTTAGATCGAGAGCAATAAAGATGGTGCTCCCGCGCATGCCATCAATGATGACATCTTTTCGCGTTACCGGCGTCTGCGCCGGTACCGTCGCTGTGTTCATCTTGTTGTAAGCGTGAACGATTCTCCACCCACCTGTGGACTTTTTCACACAAAAGGTGGGGGTAGAGTGCGGTGAGGTAGACTCCCGCACTTGGCCTGCTTTACGACGAGCTTCGAAAAACTCATCGATCGCTTTTACTTGATCACGCGGCAACGGCCATTGCCGCGTGACACAATACTTCGTGCCTGGCACGAGGTCAATTTCATGACGAGTTCCCTTATCCTTAGGGAGATCGCTAGGTACTTCTTCTGGGAATACGTCAGCGTATTCCCGAAGTACCTCATAAAATGGGGAGTTCGCTTTAAGCGACTCCCAGATCTGCGCTTCAAAGCGCTGAACTCTCGTTTGATCATTGGGAACCTCGTTCCCAATGTTTTCCACTTGTAATGTGGATATTCGCTCACGAATATCCACTACATCATCTGTTGCAACGATGATACAGATCTGTTCGATCTGATCATCGTGCAAGTTCTTCATAAACTCCTTCTAGCTTAGCGCTGGAAGAGCCATCACCTCCGAACCTTCTTTCGGATGGTGTTCCATCAACAGAGACTGGGTAGCTAATCCGGTCTCCGTGCGTCAAGACGTTGATCGTCTCGATAGAACTGTACATGCAATCAAACGCACTCGCCTGATTGACTGCTACACGGTGATTACGATTCACCGTGTGCGAATACTCATCATCATGGTGGCCACTGCCTACCAGGGAATTTTCTTGGCGATCAGATGTGCTCGTCTGATCGGCCGCCTTTTCTGCGACACGGTGGTCTTTATCAGCCGTGTGCATGGCTACCGCAACGTGGTGGGCACTGGCCACCACGGAGTTGTGCTCACGATTGCACTCGATCGTGAGTTCACTCTCATCAACACGGAATTCTTTCATCGTGTTGGAACCTTCGGGTCCCACTGTGGGTGTTCCCCACTGTGGATACTATTTAATTCTCACGGTGGGTGTTTCCCACCGTGGATATCACTTCATTCTCACGGTGGTCTTTATCACCCGTGGTATGTTTCTCTCCAACACGCAACGACTCTTCCGTTGCGTGTGGTAGTCCCTCTGTACTCTCACCAGTGGAGGTACCTTCCGCTTATCGTGTCGGAACAGACCTGGTGGTGCCATCGCTATCCACCAGACTGTCCGACGCTGCAGTTGTATCTTCTGATACAGCCGGATTACACACAGGGTGATCAGATCCTGTGGGTCCGCCGCAGTCGATCGATAGGTTAACCCAGTCTATCGAAGGTTTAAACTTGGACATCCATGGGATTCCAAGTATCACATCGAACTTGTCATCTAAATCGAGGACGATGAATTCATCCTCTAATGACAGTTCATTCAACTCGAAGCGTGTTTTAATCACACGCTTTGGAATAGTCACGGGTGCACCTGTTGCTAACCGGACTGACAACATACTTCGTGGGGTTTCTACCTCCACGAAGCTCAACAGCGTTATACTCTGAGTTCTAACAAAACTGTTTGACGCTCCTGTGGCAAACAAAGCTCGCATGGGGACATCGCTCCCGTGCGGTTTAACCTCCAGGGTGATAAGAGGCTTATCATTACCCTGACTCTTTTGACAGGGCATAGTCCCGTCTGGGGCTATTACCGTCACATGCCCTATGTTGGCATGTGGGATAACATTCCCAGTAGGGCGCCCCGCCTCTACTGGTGATTTACGTTTTTTGCACCAACAGGTTGATGTCCCTGTTGGTGTCGCCGTGCAGCGGACGGTTCCGTCCGCTGACTGCGTGGCACCGGACGCAGTGCCATACACTCATGGGCAAAATGCCCCACTTTCGCGCATCGATTGCAGCGAATGTTCTTCTTGAATTTCGGTCGCTTCGAGTTCGAAGTAACCGCAACCGATAGGTCCATCGTCTCTGGGCCTCCACCGCCCATGCTCTGGCGCGGGTGGCTGTTTCTTGAGACGAAGTGTGAACTTCGTCTGCCCGACTGCTGATTGTTGACATGCTGTTGCGGCATGTCAAAAGCGAAGGGCTTTTGAGCCCTTCGGCTGTACCCAGCATGCGATGACGCTGATCGCATGCTGAACTCCTCACGGATGATCATATCAATGGCATCCCATAGAGTCTTTGGCGGGTGCCCGTAAAGACTCTGTTTGACGGGACCATCCTTGAGTCCCTTCATGAAGCCAGTGACCTGCATATCAGGGGGCACCGGCTCATACACAATATTTGACAGCAAATATTGCGTCTTCTGAGCGTAAGCTTGAAGGTCAAGCTTACCTTGCCGGAGTTCCATGAACTCCTGCCGACTACTTAGCTCCATTTCTGGAGCTTCAAAGTTGAGCTTTAGCTCAGCTTTTAATTCATTATAAGTAAGGAACGCAGAGTCATCAGTGGCTCTGCGACACATCGCCCATGCCCTGGCTCTTCCGCCCAGACATGTTGTGGCGAAGTACGCCTGTTGACGTTCGTCAACAATATTTTGCGCAGAGATGGCATCTTCCACCTCTGCGAACCATCTTCGAAGGAGCTCGCCCCCTTCACCGGTAAAGGGCGGTACTCGCGCCTTTACCACTTCAACGCTATGCGTTGCAGGTGCAGGTGCGGTCCGCGCTGCCTCTTGCGCGGGCCGTGCTGGCTTTCCTAGGTGGTTTCGCCTAAATCGATTCACCACCTCTATCGCTTCCTCCGGGGTCTTACCCTGGAGGAAGGTAATGATGTCGGTCTCCATGGACCGAACCATTTCTACCGTTGCGTCTTTACTACGCGACGAGAAGTGGGGGAAGTGTTTCGTCACCACTTCCAGCGTTCTCTCTCGCTCGGCAGGCGTCATGTCTCGCGACATGATGTCGAGCGGCTCTTAATCTTCGCTCCGCTAGTTGACTAGCGGAACGGAACTGTGGTCGTTAAGACGGACCACAAAGTTCTACCAGGTGTAACAGGACTGATCCTGTTACGGGCTTACACTGTGTTGTGCGAGGAAGCGCGCAATACGGAAGGGGTAGGATTAGTTGATGACAACTAATCCTATACTAAAATCAAATATAATGTTCGCTTTACCTTAAGAACGCAAAATTATGAGTGTTTATTAAATGGGTGGTTAGCGGCTAACAGTATAGTAATTACCTAACTCATATAATAATATCAAGTATTAAACTAACTGTACTATTAGTTAACCTGCATGATTCGGTATTTATACCAAATTGACTTTTCCTTCGTAGATTATAATAACTTATAATCTCTTATTTGAATTTCATACAACGCGTCTGAAATTTAACTGTGATATTCTAACTTGAATATCAATTATGTACTGGCACCCCCTTACACCGCCCGTGAAGGGCGTTAGGGGCGCGTTTGAAGCCTCTCGTGCCTGCGCGGCAAGTTGAAATTCCTGAGCCGCGTCCAATTTATTGGTGATGGTCGCCTTCAGCTACTAGGATTCGCCATCCGAAGTTGGCAATGGAAGCGCGAGTTAGCGCATTTTCCCCACGTTTGGGGAAAGGATTAGGCTGCCGACATCGCAGTTTGGCGTCGTCAGCGCGGTCATCCTTATGGGAGCTATCCCCAAGGGCCCCCTCCTCCGAAATACCGGATTCAGAGTAGCTGACCTTATCCCCTTCTCGGGGAGAATCATCAGCACCTCTATAGGTTCTCATTTGAGGCCAGAGTTCTGGCAGTTGGGGTCTCAAACTATAATTGATTATTGCGTGACCATAGTCTTGATGGGAGAGAATGTAACGGGGTTACATTTGGTTACGTTGTTGTACGTAGATACACAACGGTTAAGGTCAAGTATTGACCAGTCCGAAAGGTTCGAACCTATTTGCTGTTTTAACCAATCAGGGCGGGAGCCCTTGGTGAAGGCGTGGAAGCCTGCCACGTGTTGGTACACAGGTGGTGAACATTACATTTCGGCTAGGTACGGATTAAGTAAGTTCTCCCTAGTATTACATATAGTTTACATTAGTTTATTAAGTTAGAATAATTACATATTAAATATAAATCAGTTTCCGTTTACACTAAGTACAGCTAGACGTTCGACCGGGAAACGTCGAGCGTGCTTTGAGTGTCGTAGCAGGGGAGTACCTCCCCTAGCTACTCCCTACTAAGGGAAGCGTAAGGCGAAAGCTTTAGCGTACGCTAAAGGAAACTGGGGAAATCTTGGCCCCGAGCGAGAGATGATCTCACGCTAAGCCCTTTGATTAGGGCCTATCGGTTAAGTAGCGGCGTATCGCCGCTTAAGGAAAGGCTTCCTCTGTGCGCTAGCCGCACCGTGCGTTTACGCACAGGCTTCATGCACCAATTTATCAATGACATTCGTCCTACCTCTCCTGACAACACCGAAGGCTATTCCCGATCCAAACGGGGTAACCTTATCGAAAACCCGCATATATCAGCTAGGTTTGCTGTGGAACGGTTCGAAACCTTTTTCAAAAACGTCATCTGCAAAGAATGGGGATACGTCGACTTCTGGTACCGTATTGAATGGTAAGCGAGGGGATCTACCCATATCCATGGTTTCGGGTGGCGACAAAACTGAAGCGAATGGGACATTCAGGCCGTGAACGACCCCATCGTCAACAAGCAGGTGGTGGACTACGTGTATTCCAACATAACCAACTGGCCTCCAGACCTCAGCCTAGATCCCCGTATTCCTACTCATCCTTGCGATGAAGATTACACCAATATTCGTTTTGACATGGAGGACTACAATCATCTGCTCAATTCCGTTCAGCGCCACACCAAATGTACTCCATACTGCCTTAATAAACTCAAGGGGAGCGACGAGGAGTACTGCAGATTTGGCTTCCCCAAACCCTCCTGCAGGCAAACGAAGTCAAGATGAACGAAAATGGCAAGATTTCGTTGGACTTTAAGCGAAATGACACCCTTCTCAATGCCCATGCGGCGCATTACAGCTTCAGGTTGGTGCAGAAACGTTGATCTCGACATATTCAATTCCCTTCATGTTGCCATTCCATACATCTCCAAGTACGTTGCGAAGAACGAGAAGCGCTCTGCGGACGCCGTCAATGTTTTGCTGCTATCCTCCGATCCAAGGATGTCGCTGATCAGGAAGTCAATGCATTTCGGGTATCGATTTCCAAACTTCTGCTCGGCACAATTTCCGAACGCGACTTTTCCGCTCAGGAAACTTGTCACATCCTTACGGAACTGCCCCTTTATTCTTCTTCTCGGTATATTGTTCGTCTTCGTATACCTAGTCAAGATAGCGATAAAGGCGAAGACTAGGACAACATGGCCGACCGCACTCTTCGCATTCGCCCATCTAGATCCACGCCTCAACCCGAAGACCAAGATCATGACGGTCCAGAATCCGATGTACAAAACCGGATCGAAAAATACGTGGCCCGCTCGTCAGTTCATAAATGAGATTTTTCGAACCTATAGTTTTGAAAAGGGTCATTGGAAGACTTTCAGATCAGCCCAAGAACGCATCGTCCGCATCTTCCCCGCATCTCTGGAGAACGTCTTGGACCGAATGGGAAGATTTATGTCGACTTAAAGTCCTTATCCATGTACCGTTTCGCTCCGTGTCCGCCTTAACCGATTCTGGTGACCTGTCCTGGGAGGATCTTTAAATACGGCATGAAGATGTCATACGTAATGCTGGGGATTCGCTCGGTGAAGAGTACTCACCCAATGAGAAAGATAATGTCGAGGAGGAGGAAGACGATGCTAGCGATCAGGAAGACGATGACCCCGATGAGCGTGAAGAATGGATGTTGGCCTCCGCTATCGGCCCGCGCCAATCTACTGCACCTGCCAATGACTTGGGCAATCGGGAGATAGACAGGAATCATGACTGGGTTGCTGTTATCCATAACTACCCTCAAGACGGCAACTTCTCCACTTTTTTGACGATGAAAATTCTAGAAGCTTCTTCATCCACCACCATCAACACTTCCACCCCCCCCCCCCGATCTGTCCGGTACACTCAATGCGCAACAAAGGCGACCTCACGACCTGATTTGCGACTTCTACGAACGGATAGTGGTTTCCGGTGACTAGGATGCAGCGGCTCCCCGGATCATCGTACGCGGCACTGCTGGAACAGGAAAGTCTCATCTGATTCACGAGATCAAGTTTACCCTGCTCCATCACTCTACACGCGCGGGAAGAGTGCCCCGTATTGCGTCATGGCTCCAACGGGAGTATTTGCCTTCAACATTGGTGCTGCAACTATCCGCTCCGCACTCTCGATCTCCGCCCAGGGCTTTACGGCACTACGACCTCGCAAACTTCGGGAACTCCAAGACAAATGTGCCGACGTGGAAGTGTTTATCATCGACGAGAAGA
Source organism: Peronosclerospora sorghi (assembly GCA_026184515.1). Lineage (NCBI taxonomy): Eukaryota > Oomycota > Peronosporomycetes > Peronosporales > Peronosporaceae > Peronosclerospora > Peronosclerospora sorghi. The sequence goes on from CM047591.1 coordinate 3,743,303, forward strand.
GTATGATCGGCCAAAGATTGATCGGAATGATCGACATACGCTTGCGCGAGATATTTCCCTCTACCCACCATTTGCCATTCGCTGGAAAAGCGTCATCCTTCTTGGCGATTTTATGCAATTGCCTCCGGTCAGTGACACCCCGCTTTACTCACAAAAGTTAGCTCTTACCACAAACAACCTGTCTGACTTTGGTCACCATGCCTATGCATCCTTCACAACGGTTGTCACACTCACGGAAATAATGCGGCAACGGGGGGAGACCGAGGAACAGAAGTGGTTCCGCGAGGCCTTGCTGCGATTACGGGAAGGCCAGGTAACCCCGGAGGATTACACGCGCTTCATGCAACGGACACTCGCTCGTCTGCCACTATTTGAAATCGACACATTCAAGGATGCTCTGCGGATTTTCACGACAAAGTCCAAAGTTGAAAGATACAACTCGGACAAGCTTCTCTCGTTTAATCGACCAGTCTCTCTCATTAAGGCGAAACATACCGGGGCAGGTGCCGAAACGGCCACGGCCGACACGCAGAAGGCTTGGAGGCGGTCGTGTCACTTTGCGTTGGTGCCCGCGTCATGCTAAAGCTCCACCTTTGGACGGATTAAGTTATGTCTGCGCAAATCTCTTCCCATTTTCCCAGAAGAAAGAACTCATCGAAATTTGTATCTCATAGGTTTGGTGAACGGTCTCGGAACCGTGGTCAATATAGTGTACGAAAATCACTCTCCCCCCCCCTCGTCTCTCTACTGCGGTGATGGTTCACTTTGACAAGTATGACGGCCCGACAATTCAATGCGCTAGTGGTGAACCAGTCGTCCCGTTCGGCGAGAGTTTTACTTCAAAGGGAACAGATGCTCTTGTACTCAATTGACACTGGCCTTGTCATGGGCTCTGACGGTTCACAAATGCCAGGGACTTACTTTGGAGAAAGCGGTGGTGTCTACCGGACCAACTGAATTTTGTCGCATGCTTGTCATTCGTCGCGATCTATCGAGTCAAACACTTCACCGGATTGCTTTTTTCGACCCGCCATTCACTTACGACCGCTTGAAACACTTGAATGTTCGCCATGCGCAACGTCTTCTTGCCGAAAGGAAATCAATCAAAGGTATTGCCAGATCCATGCTCGAGCGGATAAAAGAAAATGAGAGGTTACAGTCCCTTGAGCTTAAAGATCCGCATTAAATCTCGTATCACCTTAGAATATTGTATTATATTCTTTTTCTCGTATACTTCTCGTACGTCTCGTGTAATTTCTTCTTGAATTTCTTTCATTCTCCACAATTGAATTTCTCTCCTCTCCTTCAAAATGGGTAAAATTTCCTGAGAAACTGATTGTTCCGCTATTATATCATTGCAGCAACTCACCGACATTTCATCGAATGTCTTCGAAATTCTAGAGCGAGCGGAGTTCGACCTGCGTTTTAATTGTTAAATGTATAGATTTCTTACAAAGTATGTCATATAAAGGTTGGCTGTATCAGGTCGAACTTCGTTAGCCTATAGGGGTTCCCGTCGTAGTCGGACGCACCCTACAGCTAGTTATTGATCGGGCCACACCCCCAAGTTCAAACGTTGTCTTTTTAAACACTGCCAAAATTATTGCGGATGTCAAATTAATAAAGCTAGCATAATTTAAAGGTTCATTTTTGAAGCCCAAAATTTAGGGACGGGCTAAACGGCAGCAAGCGAAAGACTAACCAGCAGCAAGTGAGGCAGCGACTAGGGTAAAGTACCAAAAAGGATATACTTTTACCTTTTTGCGACTTTTTGTTTAGAGCATGGTTCAAGTAAGAAATAGAGGTGAAAAAGTAGAGATCCAAAAAAGTGCGCTGAAATTCTATTGGTCAGCTCCAGAGGGTCACCTCTTTTAATTAAATATAGGTTCTAGAGGTCTATTTCTGACTGAAAAATTAATAGAGATGACGAGTCGCAGTCGAAACGTTGGAGCTGCTGTCGTTTCAGCAGCAATTCTGGCTATAACAAATGCCCTTGCTGTGGTGCTTGATAGCGACGATGATGAGGATGGGCGTAGTAATCGTCGGCCTAGGTCCAGACGATTTTCTATGCGTCGATCCTTGTTTGTGGTTGCAGATCACAACACTCTGTTTGATGAAGGCTGGTTTCGCAACCAGTTCCATTGCTCCAATGATTCATTCGATAGCATTTGCAACATGATCGACGCACACTGGCATTCAGTGAATGAATCTATCGGCGGAAATGCTGCGTTTTTTGCTCGGGATAGAACGGCTGTGGCAATGTTCTATTTGAGCCATTTATGTATTCATGTAAACCAGGCTCTTAGAGCCTGGTTCAAGTAAAAAATAGAGGTAAAAGAAATAGAGGTCTCGGAAACTGCGTGGTTCAGACTATAGCTACAAAAATCAATATCGATATTAAAATTCAGTAACTGGTCATGTCTTCCAGTGCAGCCGACAACGAGGGCATTGTTCACGCCGTGTCAGTGGTTCAGCCCGGATTGGTAAAAATACATAATCACATGAATTACATAAGAGCCTGGTTTACATGAATACATAAATGTCTCAAATAGAACATTGCCACAGCCGTTCTATCCCGAGCAAAAAACGCAGCATTTCCGCCGATAGATTCATTCACTGAATGCCAGTGTGCGTCGATCATGTTGCAAATGCTATCGAATGAATCATTGGAGCAACGGAACTGGTTGCGAAACCAGCCTTCATCAAACAGAGTGTTGTGATCTGCAACCACAAACAAGGATCGACGCATAGAAAATCGTCTGGACCTAGGCCGACGATGACTACGCCCATCCTCATCATCTTCGCTATCAAGCACCACAGCAAGGGCATTTGTTATAGCCAGAATTGCTGCTGAAACGACAGAAGCTCCAACGTTTCGACTGCGACTCGTCATCTCTATTAATTTTTCAGTCAGAAATAGACCTCTGGAACCTATATTTAATTAATAGAGGTGACCCTCTGGAGCTGACCAATAGAATTGCAGCGCACTTTTTTGGATCTCTACTTTTTCACCTCTATTTCTTACTTGAACCAGGCTCTTAGTGAAAATCAGTATAGTCCCACTAATTTGCACGAGAGACGGTGCAAATTGAGTGGAAAAGCGACGACTTGATTCAAATAAAAAATATTTACGCAGAGGGATTAGAAAGTGGACGCACTATTCTCGAACGATCAGGTCGAAGAGCAGTAGACAAACATGGGCACTTTAGCACACCGCCATCGAAAATTACTCTCTATCTCTCGATCTCTCTCTCGTTATCAAGTACACATTGTTACAATCGTTTTTGGAAAGCAAGATTTCTCACATGTGCACATCAACAAGGCCAAGAAGAAAAAAAATATACACGAGAGGAAAGCGGTTGGACAGTAGAAACACACGAGCGTTTTGTGTGCACGCATCCTACAAAATACTCGAGTATGCTATAGTGGGACCTGTCACTTGTTGACCTCTTTGACGATGCCACGATGGTTCGAGTCCTGTCAACGGCATTGCGTGAGCATCTTCTCCAGATCCGCCACCATAGGTTGTATGTGTTGATCCCGTGAGTCTCTTTCCAACCTTGGATTATCCTGGCAAGCTCTTCATCATTGAATATCCTTCATAAGTCCTTCGACACACCCAAAAGGGAAGTGTCTGGATCTTTCCTTTTCAACGCGAGAACATCGTGCACCACACGATTGTCCTTGAGGGTTATCTTCCGGAGACTTCGCCCTGAAGTGGGCTCTGAGCTCACACAGAAACAGAGAGACTCATCCCTTGTCTCTTCTTCGGCTGATTTCTCACTGGCTTGTGCCAACGTGTTCCTACGCATCCGCATTGAAATCCCTCGTAGAGGCGAGCAAGGGTGTGCCACTGCTTTTCGTGGACTTGAAGATCATCAAGCCTTTAAGCCCTCGGTCTTCATCTCGACATCTTGATCGGGTTTCGAGGTACAAGATGTGTGAGATGTTGCCACAGCCTCTTTGTTGTAGAGAGAGTGGTCATGGCCGCGCACAAAAGTCCCAAAAAGGTAAAAGTATATCCTTTTTGGTACTATACCCTAGTCGCTGCCTCACTTGCTGCTGGTTAGTCTTTCACTTGATGCCGTTTAGCCCGTCCCCAAAACTTATCCATATTTGCATCATTTGGACATAAAAGGGAGGGGTTTGTGGCCCTATCAACTTGGGTGATTTCGTCACATTATACTTTCTGAAACCAACCAACTTGGTTTGACACGGGATAGAACCCGGGACCTTCCGGTCCCGCAGTGAGTAGTAAACCACTCGGCCACGGTCGGATTCCCTATCAACTTGGGGGTGTGGCCCAATCAATTCCCCAAAATAAAATATGGGGAATTTTTGGGGAGTGATAGGTGTACCTCACCCCCTTGTTACATGTACCTCGCTTTTGATACGTGTACCTCACTTTCAGAAAAATGAGCGCCACGCAACATTATTGCCCATACTTTAGATATATTTATGAAAAAGGAAGTCATTTAACCAAAAAAAATAAATCGGGAGCGATTGGTTTACCTCTATCATTTTTTGGTTTCGCTCTAGCGCTCCCCTAAAATATGGGCAATATGTTATTTCCACGGGCAATGGTTTCATAAGCATTTCCAGTAACTTGGCGAGCGCTTGCACGTTATTGTCCACGATCCGAAGCGTACACCACTTTAGCAAGAAATCCAGCGACGCAATCACTTTACCCGTCGAACGTTGCCACGAGGTCATGATAGTCCCCCGTCGCAAGCTTGGGCACGAGCTCACGTCCAGCACAATCCTGAGCGCGTCGACTTTTTCACTCCACTTGGGCAGGCCAATTTCGCCTTAAACTGTCTTGGGCAACTTCGCAAGCAACTCGACCGTCTCAAAAAACTCGCGCGGGTCCATGGCGGCCGGGACAGGCTCGCGCGATTCGTTGATGCTTTCCACTGTCTTTCCACTTGCTCCAACAGGAGCTCCAGCCGGTTTCGACCCTTGCACGAATTTCATCGGCGCTACCTGGCCTGTCACGACGTCCTTTAAATGTGCTTCAAATTCTGTCTGCTGGGCTGGTCGAAGATTTGCCACGACATCCTGAAGGAGCGCGGGACCCGTCCATCGATAAATTTCCACCATAATACTCATAGCAATGGGCCGTGCCTTCACGGGTCCTTCCATTAGGTTGGGGAGGGCTTTCTTAATACTTTGGAGCGAGACCACGCGGGGCCCGTACGCCTTCTGCCCCTCAAGAATACACGCGAGATAGGCGGGAGGGACCTTTGGCTTGCGGTTCGACGTGCCTTCCAACAGGGCAACGATCGTCTCGTCCGCGGCGCCAGCAGCGATAAACGCGTCTGTCAATTCTTCGCAGAGTTTAACAATCCCTGGGCGTACTGAGAAGCCCTTTTCTGTCACGCGCGCCATTACACCCGGGACCACTTTTTTCTCAACCGGTTCGACATGTAACGTGAAGGCCAAGACGGCAGCAAACGCTGCTTCTAGCGCACTTGCATTGGCATCGTCACACATTTTCGGAAACAGTTCCAAGACGGCTGGGCTGGCGGTGCCACTGAGTTCGTCAAATACCCGCTGCAAGTCTTCATACGCTTCTTTTCGGATTTTCCACTCCTTGTCGGTGAGTTTCGGCACGAGCGCGTCGAGAGCGACACGTGGAGCACTGTCCACTTCCATGTCAGATAGCGTCGACGCGACTGTGTCCACTTGGACATCCTCACACGCCTTTAATTTCTCCCCCTTCGTTTCCATCGACGCTACTTCCACCATGTCTGTGTGCTTCTGGATCCATCATTTCTGCTCTTCCTTGCTGTTTCGTAGGCTTTAGCTGCGTTTTAGTCGCTGGAAGCAGCGGTGACGTCGTGACGCCGCTCTTTTGTGGTGCGCTTCCGTCTCTTGTCCTTCTGTATCTCGATCGTCCTACTGAATATTGGACGTCATGGACTTGGTGATGCTCATTAGCGAGGCCACGTCAAAGCCCGCACACATACTTCACTTGCAACGGGCATTGCGCAGGCATTTCTCAGCCATGGTCGCTGCGAATGGACACGGATAGAGATCGAAAGAGAATAGAGACGAGAAGCAAAGATTGCGCTAGTGCGACGGAGCGGAGGAGAGCGTGGGAAGGCAGGCCCTGGTCGGCCTGCGCAGAAATAGAGATGGAAATGCTAACCGAAATATTATGTTTGAGACGTGAATTTCTTCGGGGCAATTGGGACAAAATTTATGTTTGCGTTATGCAACTTGATTGGAACTACTAGGATCACTGGTCTTACACCCAAAAACGGCCTCAATTGGTTAGAAGCGATGGATGAAAGTTATTATTCAATCGGTTTTAGTTTCCTAACAGTATTCTACTCCAGTGTACTGTAGTAGGGGGTGTCAGATATTGTATTTCCTGGCAAAGTTATCCTATTTTGGGTGGATTTTTTGTAAAAAAACAAAAGTTTGTTACACTTCCCCGTTATTCCCCCTTTCAGAATTTGACAAACCACCAAATAACTTCATCCAGAGCGCGTGTTTGGTGTAAAGCTGGGATCGGGCTGTCGCTTAAGTGGGGTGAAGAGTAAAACAAAGCGGTGGAGCACGCGTCTGCGTTGTAACAGCCGTGGTCTGATGTGCAGGGCGTGGAGATGCGGTGTGCGTGGTGTTGCGGGGCGTGGTGGTGTTAGGGGTGTTAGGGGTGTGGCGGGGCTTGGTGGTGTGTGGCGGCGGGGCGTGGCGTTGTGCAGGTGCGGGGCGTGAAAACCCTCTTTCACGGACGGGATAAGAGTGTTTTCCTATCACCCACCTCAGGAGATGGGTGACAAGTGTTATTTGTATAAATAACTGGGTTTTCACGGTTTTGTTTTCCCGGGAATACCTCTTGGTTGTTACATTAAAAACCACCAATTCTGACACCCACTAGTATTTGGTCAGAGTGGTGTCCGGTGAAACGGACAGACTGAGGTACACGTATCAAAAGTGAGGTACATGTAACAAGGGGGTGAGGTACACATATCACTCCCCTTTTACAAAATCCCCCTTTGCTGGAAAATAATTACCAACAGTACCCCCTTTTAAAAACATTCATTAATTAGGACAAGGTGTCTTTTTATAATGATTTCCTCATCAATTCGCAGATAACAACTCGTTTCTTCCTTCGCGACGAAGATCCCTGTCCCTTGACAATAGAGGAAGCTGAGAAAGACAAGATATTTTTACATGTTCTAACATTGTGGCCTTTTCCGTGACATCGTGAACAAGTAAGCTTGTTCTCCTCCGCAACCTCGCCGCGGCTCCTAATCCTCATCTTGCGAGGTCGCCCAACCTTCTCCAATATCGCAGGTGAGCTTGTTGCACCATCCGGCACCATTTTTTCGAGCTCTACCGGCTTCATATTGTACTGATAAAGCGAAACCAGCGCAGCGGCAAGTTTTGCTGACTGATGACGACTGAAAGATGGATGCACAGAAATCCATACAGCGAAAGCTCTCCAGAAGAGCAGGAATTTTCGTCTACTTACACGATGGTGTAATTATTGCGGTTGTCAAATTCCACCATGATTTTTTTGATATCCATAGTTCCTGAAGGTTCCACGCGATCCAGAAGCCAAAAGGTTCCGATAACGTTGAACAGCCTTTGGGATAGAGTCTGTTTCAGCAAGAGTCTCGTCGAATCGTTCTTTGATCATCAGGACTGTATTAATGGCAAAACCTAGCAAGATTTCAAGACGAGACTTTTCACGCAAATCGGACAACCAGCTGTTCATTGATTCAGCCGAGTCGCTGGTTACGATTCCAGATCTCATCTGTGGCTCTCTAATCAACACCCACTCTTCAAGCCCGATATCTAGATAATTGTGCACCTCGCGCGATCCAGCCTTGATATCAGCCATGGCCTCAATGAAGTTGAGTTAGGTGCAAGCTTTTGAAGCTTTCTACACCATACCTTTTAGCTTGGTCTTATAACGTGCCGTTATGTTCTTCTCGATGTGGAAGCAACATAGATCTTCTACGAATGAGGAAAGACAGTCCGCATGGCTGCCTGCAATCTCTTTTCTCTGTCATGAATCATCGTAAACACGACTCATGAGAAAGGCCGCAAGATGCCTTGATTTGGTTGAAGAACCCTACCAATTCTCTTGGTTTTCAATCGATGCCAGAGCGATGGCGATTGGCAACATGCGTCCCAATCCATCGTTGACGCAAGCTCCAAGAATTACTCCACCATATTCGCTTTTTAATATGGCATCCATCAGTAACCATGATATTCCTTAAGAAATCAAGTACATGGGTATCGGCTGCGAAACACAGATATGCACACTGAAGCGTGTTGCCGTCAGTTTACAGAGGTGACGAGCTATGTGGGTTTTCCTGCAGGAACAATTCGATAAAGCTACCAATCAGCTCAAAAAAATGTTGCATCTGATATTTATCTTGTCTCTTCATTTTGTTGAGTGCGGCACAGGATGTACGGTACGGAACATCGATTCGATATTCTAGAAGCGCTCTGCTTTGTACGTCAGCGGGTTTGATTGAAGAAAATGGGTCCGTCATGGGCTTCATGCGGCAACGAGAGAGTTAATCGATGCAACAGCTTTAATGCGGAAGGAATCATCATGGCTGATGTTGCATTTCACAACCTTGAAGCTGTTGCCATGCTGTTTACGGATGCTAATGCGAAAACCGCAATGCCCTTCAGCAGCATTCAGACAAACGGTGAGCAACTTTTTAGGCTCACTTTTAGCCAAGACATCCCGACAAATGTACTTCAGAGAGAACGCTTTCAATGATTGAAGCGCTTCAGCCATGCATTCAAACAAGTTGCTAGACGCAAATAGTCTTGGAACTCGCTCCATTTTTTAAAAGGGGTACTTCTGGTAATTATTTTCCAGGAAAGGGGGATTTAAAAAAATCCCCCATTAAATATTTTCAAGGGGAATCTTAATGGAATCAACAAGACGCTACCGTTCGCCTAGCATTTTCAAGAATGTTTTGCAGTCGGATGCACTACTGTTCATATGTAGATCTAGCCGTCTATGCAGAGTTCTAGAGGTTGGTAGGCTATAAATGAATTAAATAATCAAACAGTTCTTAGTCGTATGGCTTCGTTGGGTTGCTACTTATCCGTCGATGTTACGATAGACAGCAGCAGTAGAGTTGAAAATCCAAGGTTTCATTGCACAGGGACTTGGTTAAATAAAAACTAAATTAAAAGTGATTATCTTCCTAAACATGTAATATGCATTGGCAGTGATGAGGTTGTTTCAAAGTTTTTGAGAATAGTTTCAGGACCAAAGTTAGGTAGCGAGCTAAATTCATTTTAACATAAATTTAAAAATTTACCATGAAAAATTTAAAATCCACAACTTCAACACGTTCACTTCAATGTTTCCAATTTCTACGATGGTTCCAATCCCAGAATTTCACCATCTTTTTTATCGTCCGAACTTGTAAACTTGTACTTGTCATGACAAAGTGATGTGTGGCCCCACCGTCTATGACCCACATTCCAGAACCGTTCTTGTTCGTTGAAAGTCCGCACTCCAACGAAACTGCAAACGCCTCTCGATCATAGTTGTTCCGCTTTCTAATTAACTCCACTGGAAAATATTTTCCCCGCGTCCACGATCATTGCCGCTGCGTCGGACTGCTCGACTTTCATCTTTCTGTTTTGACCAGAAATGATCAACGGTGTGCCCAACCTTACCGCAGTATGTGCACTTGTAAGATTCGTGCATAGTACTGAATGCTTTGGTTTCGTCTCCGGTTTTTAGTGTCGATGCTGTCGTCACCTTCTTGTATTGACGCTTGGTGTGCTCGTTCGTTAGCACCTTGACCACATCTTGAGTACGCAGCTCTGCATTGTTTATTTCCAGGTTATGAACCACGTTCTCATAACTTTTTGGAAGACTAAGGAGTAAGCGGATGGTGATGTCTTCGTCCTCCATCTTGGCGCCGATGTTGTTGAGCTTGACTCAGATGTTGAAAACTTCGTTGCAGTTGTGTAACACATTGTCACATTATGCAATCTTGATACTAAATATAATAAAAAAAATAGTTGGCGCTTGAGATAGATCTGTCCACCCACCGTATAGGCTTTTAAGCCGTGTCCATGTGACCCATGATTCCTCACACGTGATGATAATCCGCAACCAAATACAGCAACATCAATCCAAATGCGACATTGCTTGCTTTCACATATTCGTTCAAATCACGAGGATTCGTGAAGCTTGGAGTCGTTTATCGATTGACAACATGCTAGGCTGACTTGTGGGAAACATGCCGCGCATGTATCTATACCACGTCGCACAGTTGTTGTAACAGGGTTACATTTGGTTACGTTGGTGTACGTAAGTACACAACGGTTAAGGTCAAGTATTGACCAGTCCGAAAGGTTCGGACCTATTGGCTGTTTTAGCCAATCAGGGCGGGAGCCCTTGGTGAAGGCGTGGCAGCCTGCCACGTGTTAGTACACAGGTGGTGTACATTACATTTCGGCTATGACGAATTGAGTAAGTTCTACTTAGTATTACATATAGTTTACATTAGTTTAATTAATTTAGGCTAATTACATATTGAATATAAATCAGTTTACAAAATACTATAATACTGCTAGGCGCACGAATTCGACCGGTCGCGCGCGCGGTGAGTGTTGTAGTCAAAGGGAATAACTCCCTTATCTACCTCCCTTTCTAAGGGAAGCCTTGTATCAAGGCGTTAGTCTTTACTAACAAGTAAACTAAGGGAATCTTGGCCCCGAGTAAGAGAGCAATCTCTTACTAAGCCCTTATATAAGGGCGTATCGGCTAAGTAGCGGCATATCGCCGCTCCAGGAAAGTCTTCCTCTGTGCACTAGCCGCACCGTGCGTGTACGCACCTGCTACATCTAGTAGCACTTGTAGTCAATCCAACACCTGTGTTGGCAGACGACAACAACCTCTGCAAAGGGTGAACCAAGAGGATTGGGGTAAGCTAACCCCCGTCCAACAAGAAGCCTTTAACAGGATGTTATCCATCTTGGGCGATGATGGTATGCTGCTCCTAGTGGAGCAGGGCTTTGAGGTCGTACATGAGAGGGTTAGCGCCCTCATCGCCCATGAGAAGAATTTTTGTGGAAGTCGTTCCACGTCTACGGGGGTGCGCCCTCCGTTGTCCTTTAAGATAAAGAAATTCACCGGTGAAAAAATAACCTTTATGTGTTTCTTCGCGAGGTCGAAACGGCCTTCGCCACAGAGAATGTGATCCAAATGGGACTTGCACTGACCCATCTCACTGGCAAAGCCCGTACATGGGCGTTTACGTGTCCGGATTCGGTCACGGACGTGTTCCAAACCAGGAAAGTCCTTAAGCAAAAGCTTATGGACATGTATGCCACGCCTGCTCAGGTTTTCCAAAATCAGCTTGCGTTTTTGAGGTGCCGTCAGGGCACTAGGGACTTGTAGACATACGTCCAAGAGCTTAAGCCCCTGTTGGCAGGGATGTACGCGAAAGCGTATTCGGACGATGTGTCCATTCCCGTGTTCATGGGATGCCTGAAAGAAGGGCCAGAACGTTCGGAGCTCTTCCGATGCCGACCCCAATCCCTGGGGGAGGCGTTTAAGATGGCGTTTAACGCCGAGAGGAATTTCCGTTCTCTAAGGTGGGCCCCGAACCCATGGACCGGAGTCAGGTCGAAGCGGAAGAGAAACCTCTGTGGTGGAGTCAAGTTCGAAATCGAATACATTTGTATCGACAACCTGACCACCACCATCGTGCCCAGCCTTCCAACTTACGGGGGGGTACCCCGCGGACCTCCATTCAAAATCTGTTCCAATCGTCCG
>CM047591.1:3762212-3825362 GCA_026184515.1 Peronosclerospora sorghi
AAAGTACGCTCAGACGTACTTCGACGATATATTCGCTCATAGTCGCGTGGAAGGCGACTCGTCTGATGTTCAGACACACCTAATACATCTCCGAGCGGTGATCGAATGTATGCGAGAGCATAAGTTATATGCAAACGCATCCAAATGCATTTTTGGTGCTGAGGAAATTCCTTTCCTCGGATGCTTCATCGGTAAGGATGGAGTGCGGGCGGATCCCTCGAAGGTGAAAGCCATTGTGGGGTGGCCTTCGCCTGTAAATCTTAGAGATTTACGGAAGTGGCTAGGATTAGCCAACTATGTATACAAGTACAGCGAGAACTACGCTGAAATGGCGAAGCCATTAACCGACCTTCTTAAGTAGGACGTGGATTGGTGTTGGGAAACCAAACACCAGAACGCTTTTGAAGCGGTAACGGGAAGCTTGTTAAAAGCTCCCGTTCTTGCTCTCCCAGATTATGGGAAACCTTTTAGTGTCGTCTGCGACGCCTTCGATTTCGCAATCGGATGTGCTTTGTTACAATCAGACGATGCAGGAAGGGAACGCGTGATTGCGTTTGAGTCGAGGCAGCTTAAAGCTGCGGAACGGAATTATACCGTTCATGACAAGGAGCTACTTGCAATGAAGTATGCTCTTGTCAAATTTAGGGTTCACCTACTCGGCTCAAAGCCGTTCGTGGTTTATACTGACCACGCGTCCTTACGGACAGCGACAAAGTCGCCTCATCTCTCTAAACGGATGGCCCGTTGGCTCTCCTTCTTTGCGGAGTACAACTTTGAGGTTAAGTATAAACCTGGCAAGCAAAACGTGCTTGCAGACGCGTTATCGCGTCGTCCCGATTACGAGCTCGCTCAAGCGACATTCGTCACCACATCTGTGGTGGATCTCATACGTCAGGCGTATGATAAATACCCACAGTGTACGGCGCTAATCAGCGCGTTAGGTGAAAAGGGTCTTGGATCGTCTGAGCCAACCCTGTCAAGTCGAGCTAAAGCTCGTTTACACCGTTACAGGTACTGTGACGGACTTCTATATTATAGCACGAGTGCGGAGGACACTCCGCGGGTGGTAGTTCCTCACGATGAGGAACTGAAGTATAGAGTCCTCTTTGAGGCACATGACGCCCCTACCGGGGGTCATTTAGGTCGGGATAAGACCTACAGCGCTTTAAGCGCTCTGTATTGGTGGCCCAACATGTATAAGTGGGTTGGTGCGTATATACGCACCTGTGAGGCGTGTCAGAGGGTCAAACCCTCAGCAAGTTCAGCTGCGCCTTTGGCGAGCTTATCGGTTCCAATGGAGTGTTGGAAATTCATTAGCATGGATTTTATCATCGGTTTTCCGAAGGATAAGGCCGGGAACACCGGCATATTGGTCTTTGTAGACCGATTGAGCAAGATGGCTCATCTGTCCGCGGTGTCAGAGTCCATAGATGGACAAGGAACAGCGAAAGTGTTCCTATACCGTGTATTTCGACAGCATGGTCTACCCGATTCCGTTGTGTCGGATCGGGATCCCCGTTTTACGGGACAATTCTGGGGAGCGTTGTTTAAGGCGCTGGGCACCAAGCTCCTTATGTCCACTACGGATCATCCGCAGACGGACGGTCAGACAGAACGCGTTAATCGCGTTGTGGAGGGTATTCTATGGAGTTTATGTTCGGATTCTCCAAAGAGTTGGAGTGAGATGCTTCCGATGGTTGAATTTGCTATCAACAATTCGGTACATGCATCTACGGGGTTTACCCGTTTTACGTGAACGGATTGGTGAATCCGAGGGTTCTGTTAACGCCACGTGTGTGTGGCCCAGGGCTTGAGGGGGGAGGATTCCCCGATGTCAGCCCTGTATCTGTGCGAAAGCACATCGATAAGTTTTATCGACGCGCCTTAGTGTCTTACGACACGTATGCGATGCCATGGCGTAAAGCCAAGACAAGCAGAAGGAGCAAGCTGACCGCAAGGGTCGGCGTAACGAAACGATATATAAAGTAGGAGAAAGTGTATTATTAAACGCTAAAAATCTTCTTACATGCAGTTTCAAATGTGTTGCGCAATAAACTGCGCCCCAGGTTTGTGGGGCCCTTTAAGGTATTAGCCCTAAAGGGCTTGTCGTACACCTTGGACATCCCGAAGGTGATGCGTACGCATCCAACCTTTTATGTCGGTATGCTTAAGCCATACCAGGAGCCGGAGGCGGGACCCTTCCTGGAGGAGGGTAGAAAGTCGGATAGCCGTAAGGCACCGCAGGGCGAAGTAAGCCCGAAAGGGCTAAAATGCGACCACAAAGCTACGCAACGGTCGTCTCGAGAGAGGCAAGCCGCCTCTCGATGCGATCAGTGGCATCCCGCTCATAGCGAAGCCCCTTGTGGAGATCATGGATGCTATGGCTGTCTCGATCACAGCGCTCGCGAATATCACGTCGCAATTACGCGACCTCCTCCTCCAATTCTTGATGCGGAGGGTACTCCGCACTTTCATGTTGAGCGGCTGATGGCGCGACGCTATCATCGGGTTCAAACCCAGTATCTGGTGAAGTGGAAAAGGTTTCCACACTCACAGAGTTCGTGGGAGTTCGAGACTCCGCTACGGCAGGATTGCCGCGACGTCGTTGACGCTTTGGAGCGGGAGAATCCCGCTGTAGGTCAACGGCCCGAGGGGCATGAGGAGCCCCTTCACTCCCAGTAAGTGGGAGTTCGCCGGAGGAAGACGTGACGCCCACACTGTCCTCTGGAACCATGGTGGAGACAGGGACGATGGCGTTCGCATGCGATATGGAGCACGTAATAGCTCCATCGCTTTGGCTCTGGAAAATTCCAGGCGCAACTCCCTCACCACCCAAATGTCTCGACGGGAATATCTGTCGTGCAGCTCATTGAAGCTGGGGAGAAGCTTCTCCCCTTCCGCTCAAGCGCGGAACTTCTTCTCTGCATCATCAGCACTTTCTCACGGAGAAAGAACGAAAGGAACCTCGCGGAGGTTCTCAACAGGGGCACCCTGTGGCTGTCTGTTTAAGCGCTCTAGGTATGAGACGCTAGTGAACTGCTTTTGTGTAAGCAGTTGTTGCCGGAGTTTCTCACGGCGTTCGCGTTGATACGGCTGTTTAGCCGCGGGCCTAGGGGTAGAGGACGCTAAACTAGTCCTTACCAAACGCCTGGCCCACCTTGGAAGGTCACGAGGACCATCAACATTATAAGCCGCCCTTGAAGGTCGTTTGGGGGCGCGTAACGCAGCCCTTAGTGCCTGTGCGGCAAGTTGGGTGTCTTGAGCTGCGTCCAGCTCATTAGTGACGATCGCCTTTGGCGATTCGGATGTATCATCCGATATGGGCAGTGGTGGCGCACTGGTTAGTGCATTTTCCCCACGTGTGGGGAACGGATTAGGCTGCCGACAACGCCGTTCGGCGCTGTCGGAGCGGTAAACCGTTGGGGAGTTATCCCCAAGGGCATCCACCTCCGAGTTCTCGGAGTAGTCTACCTCTTCTAGAGGAGACGCCATAGCACCACTGGAGGTGTACATATGGAGGTCCAGAGGAACTGGCGTTGGAGTTCTCCAACAAGATTTTGATTATTGCGTAAGCAATAGTCTTGATGGGGAGGATGAAACGGGGTTACATTCGGGTTACATTGAGTGTTGGTGTACATGAGTACACCACGGTTGAGGTCAGTATTGGCCGTTTTGAAAGGTTTTGAACCTTGGTTATTTTAACCAATCAGGGCAGGGGACCTTGGTGTGGTGGTGTGTCAGCCATCCACGTGTCAGTACACAGGTGTGTACACTACATTTTAGCTAGGTACGAATTAGGAATATTCTACTTAGTATTACATATAGTTTATATTAGTTTAAATAATTTAGGCTAATTACATATTAAATATATTCAGTTTACATTTCACTCTAAAGTGCAGTCGCGCGACCTCGACCGGTCGCGCGTGCAGTGAGTGTCGTAGGTAAGAGGGGGTCCTCCCTTTACCCACATCCGTAAAGGGAACACAGCCGTTAAGGCTAATTAGTAAACCAACCCGGGAATATTGGCCCCGAGTAGGAGATCTCTCCTACTAAGCCCTTTATAAGGGCGTATCGGCTAAGTAGCGGTAGACACCGCTTTAAGGAAGATTCTTCCTCTGTGCGCTAGCCGCACCGTGCGTATACCCACCGGCTACATAATTACTATACTATTAGTCGCTAACCACGCATTTAATAAACACTCTTAATTTTGCGTTCTAATAGACAAGTACATATTTATATATTTACTTTTAGTATAGGATTAATTGTCATCAACTAATCCTACCCCTATTGTATTGCGCGCTTCCTCGCACAACACAGTGTAAGCCTGTAACAGGATCAGTCCTGTTACACCTGGTAGCACTTTGTGGTCCGTCCTAACGACCACAGTTCCGTTCCGCTAGTTAACTAGCGGAGCGAAGATTAAGAGCCGCTCGGTATCAAGTCCTGAGACATGACGCCTGCCGAGCGAGAGAGAACGCTGGAAGTGGTGACGAAACACTTCCCCCACTTCTCGTCGCGTAGTAAAGACGCGACGGTAGAAATGGTTCGGTCCATGGGGACCGACATCATTACCTTCCTCCAGGGTAAGACCCCGGAGGAAGTGATAGAGGTGGTGAATCGCTTTAGGCGAAACCACCTAGAAAATCCAGCACGGCCCGCGCAAGAGGCAGCGCGGACCGCACCTGCACCTGCAACGCATAGCGTTGAAGTGGTAAAGGCGCGAGTACCGCCCTTTACCGGTGAAGGGGGCGAGCTCCTTCGAAGATGGTTCGCAGAGGTGGAAGATGCCATCTCTGCGCAAAATATTGTTGACGAACGTCAACAGGCGTACTTCGCCACAACCTGTCTGTGCGGCAGAGCCAGGGCATGGGCGATGAGTCACAGAGCCACTGATGACTCTGCGTTCCTGACTTATCAGGAATTAAAAGCTGAGCTAAAGCTCAACTTTGAAGCTCCAGAAATGGAGCTAAGTAGTCGGCAGGAGTTCATGGAACTCCGGCAAGGTAAGCTTGACCTTCAAGCTTACGCTCAGAAGACGCAATATTTGCTGTCAAATATTGTGTATGAGCCGGTGCCCCCTGCTATGCAGGTCACTGGCTTCATGAAGGGACTCAATGATGGTCCCGTCAAACTGAGTATTTACCGGCACCCGCCAAATACTTTAAGGGATGCCATTGATATGATCATCCGTGAGGAGTTCAGCATGCGATCAGCGTCATCGCATTCTGGGTACAGCCGAAGGGCTCAACAGCCCTTCGCTTTTGACATGCCGCAACAGCATGTCAACAATCAGCAGTCGGGCAGACGAAGTTCACACTTCGTCTCAAGAAACAGTCACCCGCGCCAGAGCATGGGCGGTGGAGGTCCGGAGCCGATGGACCTATCGGTTGCGGTTGATTCGAACTCGAAGCAACCGAAATTTAAGAAGAACATTCGCTGCAATCGATGCGCGAAAGTGGGGCATTTTTCCCATGAGTGTATGGCACCGCGTCCGGCGCCACGCCGTCAGCGGACGTAACCGTTCGCTGCACGGCGACACCAACAGGGACATCACCCTGTTGGTGCAAAAAATGTAGATCACCAGTAGGGGCGGGGCGACCTACTGGGAATGTTATCCCACATGCCGACATAGGGCATGTGAGGGTAATAGCCCCAGACGGGACTATGTCCTGTCAAAAGGTGCAGGGTGATGATAAGCCTCTTATCACCCTGGAGGTTAAGCCGCACGGGAGCGGTATCCCCATGCGAGCTTTGTTTGACGCTCCTGCGTCAAACAATTTCGTTAGAACTCAGAGTCTAACGCTGTTGAGCTTCGTGTAGGTAGAAACCCCACGAAGTATGTTGTCAGTCCGGTTAGCAACAGGTGCAACCGTGACTATTCCAAACCGTGTGATTAAAAAACGCTTCGAGTTGAATGAACTGCCATTCGAGGATGAATCCATCGTCCTCGATTTAGATGACAAGTTCGATGTGATACTTGGAATCCCATGGATGTCCAAGTTTAAACCTTCGATCGACTGGGTTAACCTATCGATCGACTGCGGCGGACACACAGGATATGATCACCCTGTGTGTAATCCGGCTGTATCAGAAGATACAACCGCAGCGTCGGACAGTCTGGTGGATAGCGATGGCACCACCAGGTCTGTTCCGACACGATAAGCGGAAGGTACCTCCGCTGGTGAGAGTCCAGAGGGACTACCACACGTAACAGAAGAGTCGTTGCGTGTTGGAGAGAAACATTCCACGGGTGATAAAGACCACCGTGAGAATGAAATGATATCCACGGTGGGAAACACCCACCGTGACAATGAAATAGTATTCACAGTGGGAAACAACCACTGTGCGACCGAAGGTTCCAACACGATGAAAGAATTCCGTGTTGATGAGAGTGAACTCACGATTGAGTGCAATCGTGAGCACAACTCCGTGGTGGCCAGTTCCCACCACGCTGCGTTAGCCATGCACACGGGTGATAAAGACCACCGTGTCGCAGAAAAGGCGGCCGATCAGACGAGCACATCTGATCGCCAAGAAAATTCCATGGTAGGCAGTGGCCACCATGATGATGAGTATTCGCACACGGTGAATCGTAATCACCGTGTAGCAGTCAATCAGACGAGTGCGTCTGATTGCACGGACAGTTCCGTCGAGACGATCAACGTCTTGACGCAAACGGAGACCGGATTAGCTACCCAGTCTCTGTTGATGGAACACCCTCCGAAAGAAGGTTCGGAGGTTATGGCTCTTCCAGCGCTAAGCTGGAAAAAGTTTATGAGAAACTTGCACGATGATCAGATCGAACAGATATGATGTAGTGGATATTCGCGAACGAATATCCACATTACAAGTGGAAAACATTGGTAAAGAGGTTCCCAATGATCAAACGAGAGTTCAGCGCTTTGAAGCGCAGATCTGGGAGTCGCTTAAAGCGAACTCCCCATTTCATGAGGTACTTCGGGAATACGCTGACGTATTCCCAGAAGAAGTACCTAGCGATCTCCCTAAGGATAAGGGAACTCGTCATGAAATTGACCTCGTGCCAGGCACGAAGTATTGTGTTACGCGGCAATGGCCGTTGCCGCGTGATCAGGTAAAAGCGATCGACGAGTTTTTCGAAGCTCGCCGTAAATCAGGCCAAGTGCGGGAGTCTACCTCACCGCACTCTACCCCCACCTTTTGTGTGAAAAAGTCCACGGGTGGGTGGAGAATCGTTCACGCTTACAACAAGCTGAACGCAGCGACGGTACCGGCGCAGACGCCGATACCGCGAAAAGATGTCATCATTGATAGTATGCGCGGGAGTACCATCTTTATTGCTCTCGATCTAAGAGATGGATTTTATCAAATCCTAATGCGTGAGAAGGATATCCCTCTCACGGCGGTAAGCACCCCAAGCGGCATGCTTTGGGAGTGGCTTGTTATGCCGCAGGGGCTTCGAAATTCCCCTGCTACGTTTAACAGATGCGTAACGCATCTATTACGCCCGGTGAGAGAATTCGCACCGAGTTATTTCGATGACGTGTTCATCCATAGTAAGGGTGAACACGATAAAAGCGATGTAGATGTCCATAGGGAACATCTACGTCGAGCGTTAGAGCTTATGCGTAAGCATAAGCTCTATGCAAATCTAAAGAAGTGCACCTTGGGTGCACCTGAGATACCCGTTCTTGGATGTTTTGTGGTCAAGAACGGGGTGCGCTCTGATCCAGAAAAGATCAGGGTGATCGTTGAATGGCCTACGCCAAACAACGTTAAGGAACTTCGAAAGTTCCTTGGGTTGGCAACATATTTGCACAAGTATTCGTGCAACTATGCTGGGTTAATACGACCTCTTTCTCAATTACATAAGAAAGATGTCGAATGGCATTGGGATACCCAATTCCAAGATGCTTTTGATGCAGTCAAGCAAAGCTTGACTGAAGCGCCTGTCTTGTCTATAGCCGATAACGAGCGTCCGTTCCACGTCGTTTGCGACGCGAGCGATTTCGCTATCGGCTGTGCTTTGATGCAGCGTGATCACGATGATCGTGATCGCATAATCTGCTATCAATCGCGTCAGTTGCGCCCAGCCGAGCGCAACTATCCAGTGAATGACAATAAACTCCTTGCCATGAAGTATGCACTGGCTAAGTTTCGGATCTATCTATTGGGAGATAGACCGTTTGTAGTTACACGGACCATGCGTCACTACGCACGGCCGTGAATTCACCACACATTTCTCAAATAATGTCTAGATGGCTGTCATTCTTTGCTGAATACATTTTTACGGTTGAATACAAACCCGGAAAGTTGAACGTGATAGCGGATGCGCTATCACGAAGGCCCGATTACGAGACGAAACCGTCCGTAACCGAAGGTGCCAGTGCAAACGCGATCCGTTGCACTGCTTTGTCGTCTTCAATTATACTACAAGTACGCGAGGCGTACAAAACAGATGATGAGACACTTCTGTTGATTGATTACTTAAGTAATCAATCAAGTGAGAAGCGCGACGAACTCCCAGAGTTCCTCCGCGCTTGCGTGCATCGATATCGACTGCACGATGGTCTGCTGCTTTACAGCACAGACCAAAAAGATGAAAGTCGCATCGTCGTTCCAAACGACGATGATCTCAAACATCAAATTATCTTTGAGTATCATGATGCTCCGATTTCGGGGCATCGAGGTCGAGAGAAGACATACGCTTCTCTCGCACGTGACTTTTACTGGCGAAACCAGTACAAGTGGGTACGGAAATACGTACGCGCTTGCGAGATTTTCCAGCGCGTTAAGCCAGCACAGTCTGCACAGGATCCGATGCAATCTCTGCCGGTTCCGACAGAGTGTTGGAAGTCCATTTCAATGGAATTCGTATTCGGTCTTCCACCCTATAATGGTCGGAAGACTGGAATAGTTGTCTTTGTAGACCGTTTCAGTAAAATGGTACATCTTACTGCAGTATCATCGAACGTAACCGACTCTCAAACAGTGCGGATATTCGTTGATACGGTATTCCGTTTGCACGGAATGCCGGAAGACATTGTCTCGGATCGAGATCGAGATCCGAGATTTACAGGACGTTTCTGGCAAGAAACGTTCTCATTGTTGGGAACCCAGTTGAAGATGTCAACTGCGGACCATCCGGAAACGGATGGGCAGACGGAACAGGTTAACCGCGTTCTCGGAGACATGTTGCGATCATACGCACATGCCTTTGAACAGTGTAGTGACTATCTGTCACTCACTGAATTCGCGATTAACAATTCGGTGCATGCTTCAGCAAAGCATACACCGTTCTACGTGAATGCCTTAAGGCATCCACGAACCCCAGCTTTACTTGGCGGTACGCCAAATCTAAGTGGGGGAGGGACCCGCTCAAATTTTGAGTGAGTCAATGCGCAAGTTTCAACTGCAACTTGTGAACAAACGATGGCCATTCTACTGAAAGTACAGTAGAAGCGGAAGCAGCTTCAAATGAAACTGAAGCTGCATATGATGAATATGTGTCTGCAGCAATGGCTGCAGACAATGAGGACAACGCACCTACTGCTGATAAAGCAGTAGATGAATTCGTATTACAGCGCCAAGCTGTAATACGCTATATAAAAGATGCACTTGCTTCTGTTTAGGATAAGCAGAAGCAAAATGCAGACAAGCAAGGAAGGAAGAACAAAAACTCCTTTCTGAAAGGCGAATTGGTATTATTAGGTACTACCAATTTGACTATACATGCAATAAGCAACTGCCCTAGACGGAAGTTGCTTCCTAAGTACATTGGACCTTTCAAGGTCCAAGAGATTAGGGGGAATGCCTATACCTTAGACATTCCCACAGCAATGCGGCTCCACCCAACATTCTATGTTGGGCGGTTCAAGCCGTATCATTCGTCTTCGTCTTACGACGAGACACAGAACCACGGAAGATACCGTGCTTCTCCAAGTCTCCCAAGAGAGACTTGTAATCGGCTTCCAGCCGTTGATGAGCAGAGCGGGGAGTCATTACCTCCGCCTTCGACTGCTAAAGATCAGCCTTGTGCCGATAGAGCTCTCCCTTATAACGGGAAAGCTCAATGTACAGAAGATCATTCTTCTGCTGAAGGGCAGTGCGCGCCCCGAAGATGTCACGGACATCTTCGCGAAGAGACCGATATGTCTTCACAGAGTGAGACATATCGCTGCTCAAGGAGGAATAACCCTCCTCGATCTTGCGGAGCGAAGAACCATGCTCCGCAACAACAACGGCGAGGGAATTCCCAACCTCCGCCGCCCCTGATCGATAATCAGGGGAAAAAGCGATACATTCTCGAGCGCTTGATCTCCAAGCGCTCGGTGCCTTCGAAGAAGGGGCAGCGTACCGAGTACTTGGTACGCTGGATGGGTTACCCCCAAGAGTTCGACTCTTGGGAGCCGATTGAGGTTCTGAGGGCCGACGCCCCAGACCTTTTAACTGAGTTTTAGAAGGAGTCTCAAACTCATAATGCGAAGTAGCATCAACACTAGGTGTTGATGCATTTAGGGCATCGATTAAGCCCTGAATTTCGGCGGGTACGGAAAAACCACCGTACCCCCGCAACTCCTCCTCTGACAGACGAGGAGCGCCCTGAGGACACCGCGGGCAAACGAGGTGAGAAGGGACACCACAGTTCAACCCTTCTTTGATGCAAGCAACATGGATGTATTCCATTTTGCCTGTTCGCGAGTGCTTTAAAAAGCTCTCGCGCATTACGTGAACTTTATTCACGTAATCATCTGGGCTTCTGTTGTAGTTGTCAACAAAAGCGTTCCAACTCTGAGTCAGGGCGTTTTTATCGTCCCTGTTCCTCCTTGACCCTTTCCGACTCGAATAATATTGAACCTGGAAAAAGAGGTCAATAAAGTACAGATGTCTATCGTCTGTACTTCGATCGAATCGACGTGATGGATGTCTTCGCAGTCATCCAGCACGTTGATATCGAACAACGCAAATTGGCAGTCCCGCTTACGGTGACCGCCACTGTTGGGGGCAATAGCCCATCCAGGGGTCCAAAATCCCACTTTGTACGGAACATGTGGTTCCGTACGATGATACCTTTCAGAAGCGGCAGGCACCGCTTCTGTTCGAGCTCTTTTAGCAGGCGGAGCACCGCCTGCTTCAACACCACGCGCCGGGGTTAAATCACCCCGATGTGTAGAAGTACTTGGTCCAGGTGAGGCTCTGCGTTCCCGCAACCACCTGTAATAATCATTGTCGCTGTCATAGCTGACAGCGACACCAGAGTCATCATCGCTGTTAGGAGATGAGCACCTAGCGAATTTCGACTCGCTAGATCCTTTCGTGGGAACAACTGTGCCCCGATCACTTTGTTCGGAGTCAGAACTGTCTCCGAACATGGAAGAACCCTTCCTGGCAACACACCATTCGGGGGTTGTCATCGTGCGAGATGTTGCATTAGCAACATCTCCCTGTTTCTTGTCAGATGCCGCCTTAGAAGCATCTGTGGTCGAAGACGGTACGTCTTCCGACTTTTGCGTAGTTGACGCTACTAATGCAGCGTCACTGTTGTCACTCAACACCTCAGCACCTAGTGCTGAGGCGGAGGAAGAAGCTCCTTCGATGTTTTCAGCAGCGCTATTTAGAGCGCCGCCGCGTGCTTTGACCATCGAGTCGATGGTCAATCAGTTGGTAAATGAGAACGACCAACAAGTGCCACCCATGATTGTCCAAAATAAAAATTATTATTGGCCAACCACCTTAAGTGGGGGTGATGTAATGGGGTGCCATTGCATAATTGATATTCAAGTTAGAATATCACAGTTAACTTTCAGACGCGTTGTCTGAAATTTAAATAAGAGATTATAAGTTATTATAATCTACGAAGGAAAAGTCGATTCGGTATAAATACCGAATCATGCAGGTTAACTAATAGTACAGTTAGTTTAAGACTTGATATTATTATATTAGTTAGGTAATTACTATACTATTAGCGGCTAACCACCCATTTAATAAACACTCTTAATTTTGCGTTCTAATAGACAAGTAAATATTTATATATTTACTTTTATTATAGAATTAGTTGTCATCAACTAATCCTACCCCTCTTGTATTGCACGCTTCCTCGCACAACACAGTGTAAGCCTGTAACAGGATCAGTCCTGTTACAGTCGCCTCCGGCGACCAGGATGCATCATTCGAAGTGGATAAGGGTGGCGCACGAGTTAGTGCATTTTCTCCACGTATGGGGAACGGACTAGACTGCCGACATCACCGTTCGGCGTTGTCGGAGCGGTCATCCTTAGGGGACATACACCCTGGGGCCTCCTCATCCGGAATACCGGAATCAGAATAGTTGTCATCCTTTTTTTGGGGAGAATCTTCAGCACCACTAAAGGTGCTCATGGTAAGGCAGAGTTCTGGCAGTTGGAGTTCTCCAAATAAAATCGATTATTGCGTGGCAATGGTCTTGATGAGGGACTATGTAACAAGGTTACATTTGGTTACGTTGGTGTGCGTAAGTACGCTACGGTTAAGGTCAAGTTTTGACCAGTCCGAAAGGTTTGGACCTATTGGTTATTTTAACGAATCAGGGCAGGAGCCCTTGGTGGAGGCGTGGGAGCATGCCACGTGTTAGTACACAGGTGGTGAACATTACGTTTCGGCTAGGTACGAATTGAGTAAGTTCTACTTAGTATTACATATAGTTTACATTAGTTTATTAAGTTAGACCAATTACATATTAAATATAAATCAGTTTACAAAATACTCTAATACTGCTAGGCGCACAACCTCGACCGGTCGCGCGCGCAGTGAGTGTTATAGTCAAAGGGAATAACTCCCTTAGCTACATCCCTTTCTAAGGGAAGCCTTGTATTAAGGCGTTAGTATTTACTAAAACATAGGGAATCTTGGTCCCGAGTAAGAGAGCAATCTCTTACTAAGCCCTTATATAAAGGCGTATCGGCTAAGCGTATCGCCGCTTAAGGAAAGTCTTCCTCTGTGCGCCATCCGCACCGTGCGTGTGCGCACCTGCTACAGTTGTCTCAATTGAGCTTTTGAATGGAGATGCTGGCGGAAAAGTTACTTGAGGACATTGCGCTTGGGCGCCTAACCTGTTGTTATTTGAGCGTAGTGGTAGAGGAAATTGGGGGGCCAAGAGACCGGAGGGAACGAAACGAAGAACACTTGCGTACCAGAAGGAAGATCGAAAGCGATTAATTTAATTAAGCTTACTCGTCTAATCAACTAAGTAACTACCGTATAAAATACTGTAAATTGTAACGTTGAAGTTCAGATTGAATGAACAACCCTGATCAAGTTAAGCGGTAAAGTTCGATTACTGCGCACTGATGAAAGATGTTTTTTTCTTCAAGAATACATATGAACTAAATCAGGTCAACAAAGCAAATAACCAGTCAATAAATGCAAAAGGAGAAGGATGCACCAAATCACCATAAATATGGCTCTGTATGTTTTTTCTTGTGGACTCAATTGGGAGATGTGGTTCAATATGCTGTGTATATTGTAAACCGAAGTCCTACAAGTGCGAACTCAAAAAAAGCCCACCAATTGAAGGTTTAAGTGAATATGTGAAAATTTAGATGTAACTGTTGCTTTCCGTTGCTTTTCACTGTTTACAAGAATCTCCATAAGAAATCATTCGCGCGTAAGGCTCAAATCGGAGTAATCGTCAAGATAAAAAGAAGAAATGAAAGGCTACAAGGTATATCTAAAAGGATAGCAAAAAGTGGTCGTCGAAGCACATCAAGTATACCAAAATACTTGTCCATGAACAAAAGAAACAGCTCAAACGTAAATCACAAGGAAACGAAGAAAAAGAACGAGATCAAATGGAAGGAGAAAAGATGGAACAAAGCCTAGAAAATTGAAGTCATAACGAAAAAAAAGATATGGCAACGTGATCGACATGTCACCAGGAGAATCAATAGGCATACTAAGCCGACGACCAAGTAAGGTGAAGTACCAAGGAAATCGCAGTGGTTTCGACTGGATTGGGTGCAGTCAGTTTTGTTACCAAAATGGATCCAGAAGTCTTGGTTAAGCCATGTAAGTTCGAATAAAGACAAGTGGAATGCGGTGATACAAGCATAATTTTCGCAATAATGTTTGGAAAGTTATTAAAAGATTTTAAGAATCTAGACCCCTTCACACCAAGTAGTTGTTCAAGACCAAGGTTGATGAAAATGGAGATATAGAAAGTTGGAAAACAGGATTTGTGGCATGTGGCAACGAGCAGATATTTGGAGCTGATTATACTCTCCCATTGGCTGCCATCAAATATATGGAAACCGTTGAGATAATTGTCGCCTTATCTCGTAGAATGTAGCAAAGCACAGGGATACAATGCGTATGTTAAAGCATTAAAAGAAGACCATTATTTGTACCTTTATATCCCTCAACGTAGGGATTTAAAAGGCGCGCTTCGTGTGAGGACACTCTAATTAAGCGGAAGGATATAATTGAAATTGGTAAGCCGCTTTATGGGCTGGACGACGTTCGAATCGACTTTTGTATGAAAAAATATTAAATATCAACTTTTAGCATTGCACCCCGGACATGTGTCGGTATGTCAGAGTAATTCATGGCGACACAACGATCTTGGTTTATACGTTGACGATCTATTGGTAAGGATAAACTGGTCGGTGATTGCTTTGAAAATATAAAAACATTGGACATCAAAAACTAGGTAAAGTATCAACATTTCTCTGAACGGGTGATGAACAATCAAGACAATGGACACATCCTCGACCAAGAGGTCATGATCGACAACCTGCCAGAATACGGAGGGTCCAAATTGGAACCGAATACAAAGATCTCAACGAGAATCTTTGAAAACCTACTGGAAAATTTAGATTGAAAAACGTTTTTAATCACTAGTTTTAAGTTTGTTATGGATCTCAAGGCGCACAGACTCGACATATCGTTTTTAGTTCACAAAGCCAAACAACAAGAGCTCACGCACCGAAGGAAACAGATTGGACTTTGGAGTTTATTTCCTTCGGAGCGTGTGTTCTTGCAAGGTATTATAAAGGGACGACAAGTATGAAATTAAATATGGGTTTTGGAAAGTAAGAGAAAATTTCAGGTGAACTTGTTGAACATAGCGACTCCAATGATGCTGGTTCAAAAGACGATCGAACGTCAACTACAGGTGGAGTGGTTAATATGGATTGTATGATTATTTACTGGTCTGTAAAAGCAAGGAAGTATTTCGCTGTATACAATGGAGTCCGAAATTTACGCTGCTTCGAAAATTCAAGCGGATATCCTTGGACTTGAATTTGAAGTGAAGCATTCTATGGTGCACATGGACAAGCAAGCTGCTATCGAGGTAATTCAAGGCATGGAATAAGGTTCGAAATGAATCATGTGCATGTGAGACACTCTTTTAAAGATTAAAGAAGGATACTTCGATGTGAAGCATCTTTCAAGTCAATATATGTTGAATGATATGTTAACGAAAGCTTTTCCCTACCCAAGAGTGGTTCTACCCAACGGGTAAGAACACGAAATCGATATTGATAACGCGTTATATGTGCCGAAGATGAACAATAATCTAGTTTCAGTACGTCAAACAAGAAGCACGGCAAGTTTCAAGTGGTTTTTGCTGGAGCACTCATTATATTGCTCGCAAGGAATCGAAACAAGTTGTGGCTACAGCGGATCTCATTGACGGAATATATTGGATTCGCACCTCAAACAGATCAGCAAAGCTGACGACAAGTAGCAGCAACGACATTGTTCTACACGCGCGAACGGGACATGCTCCGATCGAGGTACCACGAAAGATGATCAACAGCAACATGATCAAGGATGCGAAAGTACCATCCAAGTCAAATTAACCGAAGATATCACGGAGTTGCCAAGAAGTAAAGATGGTTCATGGTTCAAACCCATTTCCAAGCAACCGCAACAAACGTCGATATGGCACCTTTGAGCTCCTTCGTTTTGACATCTGCGGACCAATGGAGACGGATTCACTGGGATCTACTGCTAGTAGTAGATGAATCCAGTGGAGGTACGAAGGTTTTTTTGTCTGCGTGCCAAATCGAAGAGCGAAAACCGTATCAAGAACTATATCGTGATGCTGCGAGATCACTAAGACAATTCGTGAAGACAAAGGCATTTAACAACAAACTACTGCTCTATATGCGCATCAGACTAATGGAACTGCTGAACGCGCCATCCGGACTATTGTTACCATCGGCCGGAGTATACTTCATATTACCAAGTTAGACAAGTGTTTTTGGCTGAAGAGGCTATGACGGCTATATACGAGAAAAATCGTCTGCCGTCACCCAAGATTGCACACAATACCCCATTTAAGATTGTCTATAAGTCTAAGCCCAAGTGTCAAACATATGCGAGTTTTTGGATGTCAAACGCACACTCTCACTCCAAAAGAGAAACGACACAAGCGGGAGCCCAAGGCTCGTGTTGGAATATTCACATGCTATGAAGAGGTTTCCAAGGCTTATCGTAGGTATGACATCGAGGCGGGTCAGGTGGTCATTAGTCGCTATGTCAACTCTGATGAAACAACCTTTGGGCTGTCGTCGGTAATAAGTGATGAAGATTTCGATGACCTGGACATCGAATCAATGGATCTCACTGATGAAGACCTTCATCCGACACAGTTCAGAAAACAGGAAGCACAAAAGTCGACCCAATGAAGAAAATCAAACGGCCAACAGATCTCGTGCAGTTTGAAAACGACCAGGTTTGGAACAAGCAAGTGCATCTGATAATTCGTATCAAGGTGATAAGGTTGATGAGGAAAAAGTCGAAGATTACGATCATACACCGCCTTTGCCTGATTTTTGGCATGCAAGTGCAAACAGTGAACGGTCCAGATCAAATTCATTGGCGTAAAGCTATTGATGCGGAACTTGCTTCAATGAGCTTCGTGATGTGTTTTGTGCAGCCAAACTTTCTAATGGGCAGCATACGATTAGCACGAAACGGGTCTTCAAAATCAAGCGCAATTCAGATGGCCCAATTGGAAAATACAAAGCAGGACTGTTGGCAAAGTTCTCTCGACAAAAAAGGCACTGATTACAGGGAAAAAGTTTCGTCTGTGGTTAAATATGCCACGTTGCGCATTGTAATTCCAATCAAAAAGCATTTCGACAGGCCTCTGCAACAGCTTTACGTCGTAACAGCGTTCCTGTATGGTGTGATGAAAGAGGAAGTATTTTGTGCAATGTCAAGTTGGATGGTGATTTCAACTGCCTAAAATTGAAGAAAGCAATCTACGGACTCAAATAAGCCTTGCGTGTCTGTAATGAAACCTTTGACGAATATATATGCTCGATGGGTTTCATGGTGTCCGGATTCGACCCATGCCCTCTACATTTTGACGACAGAAGGACACTTCGTTTTCGTACTTGTTTACGTGGACGATGTATTGGTGGCTAGAAGCTCACCAAAGCTAATTTCACGCACCAAGGATAATCGCAATATACGCTTCGAAATGACCGACAGCGGAAAGTGCGCATTTGCTCTTGTAATAGAACTTTTGGAAACCAAGATTGAAGCATTACCATGTCCCAAGTCGTTGCATCAATGACATTCTCAAACATTTCATCATGACTGAATGCAACGCTGGGCAAGTCCCGTTGACGCAAGTTCTCGACCATCTTCGGATTATGTTACGGACAAAACAAATGTCCGTTTCGCGAAGCGGTAGGTGTCCTGATGCATCTGACGACTGGTACTCGCCCCGAGATTGCAAATTCGGTAAGCAATGTGTCATAATTTATGGAAAATCCAAGAATAACACTGGGTAGCGGTGCACCAAGACCCATGGAATATGCAACAAACCAAGTGACAAGATTGAATTTCTTGGATGTTCAGATGCGGACTGGGCGGGCGAACTCACCGAACGCAAGGCGACCTCAGGAGATGTGTTCATGCTACTGGGTGGACAGTGAGTTGGGGAAGCAAGAAACAACCAAGTGGTTCTCTATCAACAAGTGAAGCAGAATACATTGTCCTGAGACTGGCGATTCCAGAAGGCAACTGGATTCATCGCTTGCTGTGTCAACGAAGAAGGAACTGAGCTCGCGATTCGTGAAGATAATCAATCATGCATCAAGATGACAAAGAATCCCGTCAATAATGACAGAGCCAAACATATTGACATCAAATGTCACCACATTCTTGATGAAGTCAAGCGTGGTGACGTCATACATGAGTATGGCGAAACAATGGTGATGTTAGCGAACATAATGACAAAAAGACTTCATGGTCCGCGTCACAAAGATCTAACGCAGGCGCTTGGCTTTCCTGCATGTTCGGATTGAGGGGGCGTGCTCAGGGTTGTTCGTTCAATCGAACTTACTTATTACAGGTTCTTTTATACGGTTATCACTTAGTTTATTAGACTTTTAACCTAATGTGTATGTGAAAACATACAAATCAGGTAGTAGGAAGTAAGCTTAGATAAATCAAGCACTTTCGAATCTTCTTTCTGGGTATGCAAGTGTTCTTCGCTTCATTCGTTCCGGTCTCTTTGCCTCCCCCTCAATTTCCTCTACCACTACGATCAAATAGCAACAGAACTGAACTGCGTTCAAAATCGCTAATAAGTGTTCAAATGGTTTTCTAAGTCCTTATTTTTCTCCAAGAACGAACGTAATTCGATTTATAATCAACGAAATTGATCACATATCGATTTCCAAGATGGTCCTTGGGGTTATCGTTCTCTTTAAATCTGAGTGTAATGCACCCCCAATCAAAATGTGATCCGTTTGTGCTTTTTCCCTCTATTTTTTTATTCGAAAGTGCATTCTTTAACTGCTTTCCTTAGGCGCACATCAATCAATTCATTCGATTGGTATCAGTTAGTAATATACCCCTTGTTCAAGTTCTTGACTGCATTATAATAAACATGCCATATTCTTGTGTAAAAAATCCAATAGCAAACCTCTTCAAATGTCCGAACCGCTTTCGAACTCGTTACAGCATTAGCAAAATTCCAAAATACCACATTTCTGCGTTTAATTTCAGGCGCTTCAACTTTTACATCCACCATGAGCATCTTCTTGATGTTTTCAAGTCAAAAATTGCTGTTTTGTTATCCTAATACATTATGCATTTTATGACTTGTTTGCCGTTGATGTAAGGCATTTTGCAACCTTTTTCTTCGATTAGACCATAGGAGTATACGTTGTAGAATGGTTCTCCACATGTTAGACCTTTCAAGCTTAAGTATGTCGCTTGCTATTGGCCTACTTCACTTATATTAACATCCAGCCCTCTATTGAGACCTACTTTTTTTCCATCTGCTTGAAATCACGTTCCGTGAACAGTCAACAGTTTCGGCATCTATTAGATATAAAATACCTTTTACTAGGTGCATACATTCACCACTCTTCAATATCCACCAGGTGTATCTTGGGTCTTGCAATTTGTCGGCGATTTCTAGTATGAATCCACCTTTTGTTTCTCTTCTTCGGACAGTTCGGAAAAATATGCCCCGTTTCACCGCAACCGTAGCATTTTGCTTTTGGTTTTTTCTCCACGTAATTCATTCTCCCCAAAATTTCAACCTGCACCTGAGTAAATGTCGACGGTCTGAGAAAATGGACACAGTTCTCCTTCTTGACGCAGGTACTTGTGTCGATTGTGATCAAAGTTCACCATTAAAATATGTTGTAAGTCTGTTGATACATAGTGCACAAAATTCTCCATATATGGCACTTTGGATTGAGAGATTACCGCGGAAAACGATAGTGTCAAAGTTTCTGAGCAGTGGTTGGGAAAAGGTGGTAGGTCGCTGAGGAGTCTGCACTTGATGATTGAAGACAACTAAGTGGAAGAATGGAAATCTGGAGGTTATTGATCTATCTTGACTTAGTTCTTACTACCGGATTTATATGTGGTCCACATATAAATCATATCTAGCGCTACGCGTCTAACCGTCGGTTTCGTAAGTAACATACTGTAATCATCGCGAGATCATATTGGACCAGTTTAGACTGACCTGTTAGTGGGTACACTGTACCAGATTCATCCACCTTCAATACGCCCGGTCAATACGAACACGCGTGTATGCCGGCCGTCAACTCACCAATTCTGTCCCAAAGAATGGCAAGATGGTTGTGATTCTTTGCCGAATACAACGTTATGGTTGATACAAACCGGTAAGATTAAACGTGGTAGTGGATGCGCTATCACGTAGTCCTTATCACAAGACGAAATCGTCCGTAACAGAAATTTCCCGTTCAACACAGTCCGTAGCACTACATCTGCTTCGCCTCTTGTACAGAAGGTACATGAAGTGTATGAAGGAGACTAAGATACTCGCTTATTTATTTATTATTTAAACAATCAATCAGCAAAAAAACGAGGAGAATATCTATACTTTTTACGCGCGACTATGGGTCGGTATATGTTCTGCTTCTATTCAACTATTCAACACAGACCAAGGAGATGATAGTCGCATCGTTGTTACCAACTATCTCAAACATTAAATCGTGTTTGCGTATCATGATGCACCAATTTCAGTTTGGGAGAGAACGCATACGTTTCCCGGGCAAGCGACTTGTACTGGAGGAGTCAGTATAAAATGGGTTCGAGAGTACATGTGCGCTTGCGAGATTTCCAGCGCGTAAAATTTGCACAATCTGCGCAGACTCCGCTTTAATACCTGTCGGTTACAACAGAGTGCTGGAAGTCGACTTTGGTTTTGGTCTTCCACCTGAAAAGTCGGAAGCCTGGGATATTGGTCTGGATACAGATTCACATCTTATTGAAGTTTACAAATATCACTGCCGCACACAGCGCGGATATTCATCCATACAGTATTCCGCTTATACGGCTGCCAGAAAACATAGTCTTGGATATGAACCAAAATTTATGGGATTTTTCTGGCGAGAAACATTCTCGGTACTGGGCACGCAGTTGAAGATGTCAATCGCGGACTATCTGAAAAAAATAACGAGTAAATCGTGTTCTTGGCGACATTCTTCGTTCTTACGTGCACGCCTTCGTACAGTGTAGTAACTTTTTCCCACTCGGTGAGTTTGCTATTAAAAATTCAGTGCATGCTTCAACACACACCGTTTTACGTGAACCATGCGGCATCCACACACCCTAGTTTTACTTGATGCCCAATCTAAGTGGTTTTGAACGAGTTAATGCAAAAAAATGCAAGTTGAAGTGAACGCATGCTGAACGCGTCTACTGATAACTTAGCAGTAGACGTTGCCGTTACCGACCCACTCACTGCTGATACAGAAGTAACCGTGCTCCGTCATATTTACAGGAGAAGGAATAGAAACTAAAACAGAATTCAGAAACAGTTCTATAATGCCGTAAACATCTACAATTCAGTTAAACGGCTGAAACTATTAACACTGAATACGAATCTGCTAGGAAAGCGGCAAATTGAAGTAAACAATAAATCTACTGCTAATAAAAAAAATCAGTAGACGAATTTATATTACATCTTCATGCTGTATACGTAATACGAAAGATGCACTTGCTTTCGATTTTAATAAGCAGAATCTGAACATAGATAGAAGCGGACAAAGAATAAAAAATCGTTCAAACAAGGTGAATTAGTCATGTTATCAACTACTAATTTGCCTTCATATCAATGAGCACTTTACCTACTCGAAAGTTGCTTCCCGAGTTTATTGGACTCTAGAATTCCAAAGTGTTAGTATACATTAGACATTCCAGCAGCAATGCGCTTGCATCCGACATTAACCTCAACCCTTACTCTTTGGCTCACCTTAACGGCAATCCGAGTCCCACGACAAATATCTTGACATGCCAGATAGGCCAGAAGTGACCGATAATCTAACGTTAGTTTGTTGTGAGAACGCCGCAGACGTTCATGCCCTGTCTGCTGCCAATCAACCTGTCGAGATTTGACTTCAACAAATCTTGGTTCTCACCAGGAAGAGAATTTACTTGATCCAAAATCGGTAAGGAGTGCGTCAGCGAGAGAATCGAACATATTACAAAGGTCAGATTACCCTTCTCAAGATCAGGAATCCACTTCTTTGCTTCTTTTCGAAACCTGCGGCAGGGGCAATTCCCCGCTTTCATCTCGTTTCTTGATACGCAGGGGATTACTTCGAGTGCTTAATTTTAATGCGCTCAAGCCAAACCGGCTGCGACCAGCGTAACGAGTATTTAGTATGCTGGATTGTTTATCCCGGACATTGATTCTGGGAACCACTTGAGGTACTGAGGGAGGACGCTTCAGCTCTTTTGGAAGAGTTCCAGCGGCAGGCTTCTGCTATAACTCAAAGTTATTGATTTCAGTAGTACTACTAGATGCCGCGTTTTTAAGCACGTCAATCTAGATCTGGTACTGCGTAACCACAGTACCCACGCATCCCATGCGCGATGCTCCGCTTGAACAGTGGGGACAGCAGAAACTCCGCAAGGACTTCGTGCTTCGACACAGGCATAGTAGGTCAATTCCATTTTGCCTACAAATGAATGCTTTAAGAAGCGTATGTGCAAGCTACGAACCTTGCGCAAGTAATCCTCTGGACTTTTGTTGTGATTTTCAACACAAGCACTCCATGACCGACATAGGGAATCTTTATTTTCCCTTTTCTTCCGTGTAGACTTCCGGCGCAAAAATAGAGAGCGTGACTTTCATTGGTACTTGAATCAAATCGATACCAAGGACGTCTATACATTCTTCCAAGACGTCGACGTCTAACAATTTACGCTGTTGTGACTACCCTAATACCTGCTGCATAAGTGTCCAATATCGCGTTTCCGCACAAACCATCTTTTGCGGAAATGTGGTTACTCATACAATGAACAGAAGTGGACCCTGCCACTTCTAAGTGCTGCCTTTTTGCACGGGAGCACTAGGCAAACCAATACTCTGCATAAAGTCTTCACTCAGATTCCGCACAGGCGAAGAAAAGCAGCAGAGTATTCAAGTCTGTGCTTAGCAAATCCGTTTGGAATCGACACAATTATCGCAATAGACGACAGGCTCTGTGTCGAAATTGTCCTGAATGGTTTTTATGTCGGGCAGATCTTGATGTACTATATGTTGCCTTAGCAATATCTGTAGCAAGTGTCGTACTGTCCCCTGACTCCATAGTTTAAGATGCTGCTGCAGCGTGCCCTAGCTTTCCGCTCGCGCTGTACCGTAAGGCGCTAAAGAAATTAGTAGCTGCTTTTTTGAGACGCCGCCGTTCTTGTCGCTCATTCTTACTATAGAGCGTTATGTTGTGTCAGTTTAGAATTTCCCATCACCAACACGTGCCACTTCGATTGGTCAGTATTACTGTCAGCTGATCACATCATCCAAAGAGATGATGAACAGTGATATTTAGTTGAAATATTAATAGAGTATCGCCCTTGATGTGCCATGTCTGTCCTTCGTCACAACGTCTAAGGAGGTGCCTCCATATATAATAAATTGTCTCTTTATCCTTCCCGTTTCTTATGCAATTTCCCAATCCATCTTTTCCACTTCAAACCTCTTCCATCTTCAAAGCAAGTGCAGGAAATCAGATCCCGACCCTTTGTGCAGGTCTTTCGTTCTACATTACTTTGTTGCATCTTACAATTTTCACACGCAAGCTATCAAATTTTTCATCTACTTCATCCAAACCTTTACTGGAAAGGTCGAATTCTTGGTTTCATTGCCTTTCTGCCAAAGCTAATCACAAACGTTTTACATTTGGATTAGGATTACCGTGCTGTATTTTTTGTGCATGCATCTGTTATGCAATGAAGCCGGTGGATGAAGCCGGATCCATTTTTTATTATACTAGTTCCATCACGGAAGCATTTTTGTAAGAGCAACTTCGATGTAGTTACAGATAATGCGTGTTAATGCGATTTGTCAAAAAAAATAGTACGTATGAAAAATTTAAAGTGGAGATAAAGGTGAATTTAACTCATTCGCATGTGTGGTGAGAGTGGCACGCGTGAGCGATGATTTTTGTAGCCAAAATTGTAATTTTAAGTTTTTTGTCAGATAGTTTTTCACTCCACTGTAAAAGCGCTATTTATAGTCGAATTCAATTAGGTCCGATTTATAGTATAGTTTGAATTCGATTAGGTACGGCCTCAGCATACGGACAGACGGACGGTCTTATCAGGGATGGAAAAACCCAATTTTTTCGGAGCCCTTGGGCTGGGTTATGGGTTTTAAGGCAATAACCCCCCCCCCAAAAAAACAAAAAAATTAAGGGTTTTTTAAATTTAGTACAAAATAAGAGCATTAATAATTTATTCAATCATCTGAAGTTATGTCTTCTGCTTCGACCTCATCATCCTCACCGTCACATGTTCCCCAGTCTACTCCAGCTTGACCAGAAATGAGTTGAGGTGCGTTGTTTTTAATAAAGAACAACTTCTTGACCTTTTCTCCGGATAGTCGATTTCTCACCTTTGAGTGGACAAACGCCATCGCGGAGAATCCCCGTTCTGATGCTTCACTTGATGTTACCATGACAGCAACATCTCTAAGAATTGGATACGTAGCACCATCAACGAGCCAGTATTGCATTGTGGTCTTCCTTCCCTTCGACAGCATCTTGAAGCGAAAATCATTTTTTGTCCTATACTGGTGAGCCTTGAGGATCCATTTCGTGTATCCAACGAACAACTGTTCTTTCTTCTGTTCGATATCCTTTCTGTTGACATCAGTGATGCTGATGCCTCGACTGATGGAATCTAGTAGTGAATCTTCCGCCTGAACCTTATGTTCATCCAGCACAACATCGCCAATAATCACAGGGTCCAGGAGGTATGCGATCCCGATTTCATCACCATACATGAAACAAGCCGCTCTTTGACTAAATTCAATATGTACAACCGTTCCTCGTTTGATAAACAGATCATGTTCTCGTATGATTCTGGCATTGACAATGCAAAGTGCTTGTACACCATTGACAATGAGATTTGATCATTCTGGAAAGCGTTGACCCCAACCTCGATTGGTTCAAGAATAGCAATGCTCTTGTTCAGATTGGTGACAAAGTTTTCATCACAAATGGAGTCCATCACCTTTCGACGACTTTCCTTCTGTTTTTCTGTTCCTCTGACGAAATCTCTAGCAGAAACAAGCTGGTGAAGGATAGATTTACTCTCCTTGAGACGCATCATACAATTGATCAAGGATCCCCAACGTGTAGCGGCAGGTTGTACCAATTGACGTTTGTTCTCTTCATTTTGGCTTTTGAACAACCTGGCTTTATCCTGTTGATGATAAGAAAAGAACGAAACGACATGCTTGCATTATTGCGCGAAGTTCAACAAATACTCAAATGGATAGCCTTCAGTATAATCTGCAACAGATCGTCCTCTTTTTGCTTTCGTTGCAACGGATATATCCTTGGCAATCAAATGCAACCCATGAGGTGCACAGCCATGAAAGTACATCGCTGGGTTTTCATTCTGTAGTTCCTTCCAAGCCTTCTTATTCGCCGCAGTATTTTCGGTCACTGCTCCTACGATTTTCACGCCATTTGTAGTCAATGTATTGATCATTCGGCCCAAATCACCAGCAATAAAGTCAGATGTATGCGCTTGCTCTTCTGTAGCGATAGATTCGAGGAATAACTACAACCTATCCACAATGATCATATAGTTCACAATAGATTCGCTCTTAACATTTCTGCTCGCATCCGATTACAGACATCCAATAGCATCAGATGCAGTCAATGCCTTGTCTGTTTAGGCCTTCACCCTTTCATAACATCGATCCAAAATTGGTCCTGCTAATTGATTACGACTGGGCAATTGCACATCCTGCCGTGCGATCTTGAATGCCTCATAAAGTGCTGCTCCTCAATTTTCTGAAATGAAGAACCCGTTATGTAGTAATGCATCGTGAGGTTATTTTCAATCATCTTCTGCTCTGATCCTTTCAGGCGAGGAAGAGTGAATGCCTTAATAGAGGACTGCGAGTACGAGACCTCTGACCACGAAGAAGCTCCAGAATTCAACTTCTTCTTTGGCATTCTCTCCTTGAGCCAATAAGGACGAGATTCTTCATCGATCTCCTTCATTGACTGCTTGAATGGCGGGCATTTGACGAGGTGGCTTTTCACTCGCTTTGATTTCTTGTGGTATGTTATTGCCTTCAAACAGTGGCGATATTTTCTTGACACTCGTCGTTGGGGATCAGGGCCTTCCGTGAACACTTCCCATAATGATGACAGCTCACGAACTTTCCGTTTACTCGGTCCAGGATCGAGAGCATCGACTCTGTCACCCATTTGTATTGTTGCAGTACCAGAATTCATTATGTGAACGATATAGGACCTATATTATATGTCTATAACAGAAACACGGCAAAAAAACAAAAAAACAATTCTAGAGACATGAGCTGGGTTGGGTTAAACCCAAAAAAAAAACAAAAAAACTAAAACCCAAGAACCCAGGCCCGGCCATCCCTAGGTTTTATATTATAGAAGGAGATAGTAGAAGGGCACGATTATTTCCACACCCCAATTGACTATTTCCACACCCCACTTTGACTATTTCCACACCCCTCACAAATTTTCGATCGAAAAAAACAAACAAAAACATTGACATTGTATCTAGTTATCGATCTTGATGGCAGACTCGGGTGATTGACCTTCTTCAGGAATGCCGTACTTCTCTCTTTGCTGGCAGGCAATTTCTGCTGCATCCGGCCACGACTCGATCCGTCGTGCAAACCAGGTGCGCCACGATGCCAGATGCGCAATTTCGTAATTTGTGGCTGGAATTGGCGAGAGGGTTTCGAGAATCGGTGGCAATGGGCAGGCCTTGGAAAGCTTTGTTACAGCTTTGAAGTGGCTATCGTTGAAGAGGATGGCAATTGGCATCCGGCTTTCCATCGTGTCCGGAACGTACATATATGAAGTACCGGCAAACGCTCCGTTGTTTTCAAATACAACAAGCGGTAGACGATACGCGTTTGCCGCAATGATTTCGTGATATGGCAGGCTGAACCAGTCCTGTGTTGCAGCTGGAGACTTGCATTGTCCAGTGCTGGAAAGCAAGTTCGTAAAGCGTTCGGTGCCAAATGTTTTCATGTAACAATCGGCCCGCGCCTCCATGAGCGTAACCATATGTTGGCTATAACCGAATCGTCTTCACCAAGCCCCAACGTCACTGCCAATGCTCGGAACCCACATTTACCATCCCCGTCCACGTTCTTGTACAATTCGACTCCCAGCTGCAGAAGATCCACAGGCAAGTCGACAAGGTTGGGCGGCGGCTGGCGTGTTGCTTCCGTGACCACCTTTTCAGGCAAGTGGGACTCCGTACACTCCGCGTCATGAGGTTCTGCCTCCTTTTCTTTCTTGCCTTCAGTATCCAAATTGCCCTTCTCTTTCTTCACGTGCTCCGTCATCGAGAATTTTTGAGAATCACGACGATGAACAACTTGCTTGCAGGCGCTGCAAGTGACTTTTCTCCTCTTCTTTTTGGTGATCGGTGCTCGACATATTCAAAACCGGAAGGTTCCCGTCGCGTCGAGTCTTCCTTTTTCCGTGGCCGGCCCTTCACTCGCACAGAAGTAGGTTCTTTCAACACCTCTGGCACTTGAAGAGAGAGGTTTGCCAACTCCTTCACTACCGTAGCCTGATGATTGTCGGTTAGAGCCGGGAACGAGATTGCGACTTGATCAAGAAGATCCGGAAGTTGATCTTTACAAGCTTGGGAAGCAGTCGGCAGTGTCAGTGATGCGCGGTGAATGTGCCATTGAGTATGGAAGTCGCTCAAACGAAGCGGACGTTGAGCCACCAAAATTTAGCGGATGGCATGCTTGCATGGAAGACCCCAAATGCGAGTGTACGATCCCGAGCAATTGTCGTCGGCATGTACGGAAGGCTGGCGTGCAAACACCAGCTGTATTACAAAATTGGGTCAGATGATCAGTCACAAATGTCTTCGACAACTCTGTCCAACTTTGCATTCGTGATTGCTTACCTGCTGATGTATTTTGCGCAGAGAAAAGTACGAGATCTTGTAGTTAACGTCGCTAAAGAATTTTCCACTCGGAGTCGGCTGAGCAAAGGTGCATATCTTTATGCATTCTTGCTGGCGTTGAATATTGTAATTTGCGACTGAATTGCTGACAGCCAGGTGCAACCGCTCGCAGCAAGCAAAAATGTTGTTCATGCTGTGAGGTAGATACTGTTTGATCATGCGGTGAGCACTTTCCCCACGTGAAGTCACAGCATGCCCAAAGTGTGGCACACGATCAGTATATGCGCGGACAAATCGATGCTTATGAGTATCGATCCATGTTTGTTGTATGTACTGGATTACTTCCGTGCAATACGCAGTCTGTAATGCCGTCCATAGATCGTAAAATTCTGATTCCGTTTTAGCGTAAACAACCTAATTTGAGAGCTGAAAATTGGAATAGCAAATTGACAGACACATTGAGTTTGAACGAAACTCTTACGGACATACCGCTTTCCACTGCTTCATAAAGCAGTTCCATTCGTCATTCTGATCGGAAGAGAGGTCAGCATCCCGCTTTTGAACCCGAAACAATGGTTTGCAATGCTTAATAATATTCTTCTCAATGTGACAATAGCAAAGAAGAATCTGGGCTTGCGGGAAGACAGCGCAAATGCTCGAGATGAGCGCCAGTTCCCGATCAACAACAAAAACAACAGGCTGACCGTCCACATGGAAGAGCGTCCGAATGAATGTGAGCGCAATGTTGTACGATTCCTCATTTTCGCTCGTCATAAACTAAATGCGACAGAAATTGTCGTGTATAAGGCTGTGCAACCAACAACGTGAAGCAGCGGGAGTCAAGGACCGTTTGTCTTGTACGTCGCATCAACAAGTAGCACGTTTTGTATATCCGAGCAAGGTTTGCGCATTGCGGATGAGACCAGAATAAATGCGTTACTTGGTGTTGTGCGTCAACTTTTTTCTCCACCGTGACGTTCAAATCCCTGAATGTGCGAATCAGCGCGTCCATGGGCGTGCGTCCGTCAAGCTTTGTTTGAATTGCTTTTTGGAATCGATTGTGGATTGTTTTCGATGGAATGTCGACTCCATCGCACCCTTTCCTCATGTGCGACTGAATATTGCGAGGCGTGACCCCAGACTCGTAGAGGTTTACCACGATTTCGCTTATGTCTGGCCGAAGACGAAGGTGAACTGGATGTGCCGATGGATGAGTGGACAGATCGTGATTGTGTTTGGCGTTTTGCACTTTGAAGTCCCAGTGTGCTTCGTGTCCCTTTCCAATGAGTCGAAAGGGGCAATCGTTGCATTTGCTGCGTGCAACACGCTTCCTCGTCTCCTCAGTCAGCCCAAGCCTGTTTTTTGGTTTTCCTCCACGATCACACTGGTAGCTTACGGCGTATCGACCTCGTTTCTTTTTTGAAGTTTTGCATACGATTCCGTATCCTTGTGTTGCAGCAAAATTGTTGATGCCCGTTCCATCTCCTTGCGGGACGAAAACGTTTGCTCTTGTAAGCTGATCGGTGGTGTGAGAAGTGACAGTTCCATTCCTAAAAGGGTCAAGAAAAATCATCCAATGCACGTTGGCGCGACACGGTGACGTCAAAAAACATTCTGCCCACCATGTGTTGCTGGCACATCCTTGTTTGCTGCCAGTTCACCTTTCGTCTCCAAGATATTGTCGTTGCTAGGGTCTTCCATGGTGTTTCCATTAACACTCTCTGAAGGGTCAAGCAAAAAACACCGGGTGCACGTTTGAGCGACGCGGAAACACCAAAAACACTCTCCTCACCATGCGTCGCTGGCACATTGTCGTCGGACTCGTCGCTGGAGTCCTTCATGGGGTTGTCCTCAACACTCTCCGCGGAAGTACCATCGCTTGATTCGACTTCGCTTGTGAGACAACTGTCAAACCATTCGGAGGGTGGCGGTGGGGAGGTCTCGGAGGTTGCGGAGGCTGCAGTGGTCGGGAAAGTCGCAGAGGTGAATTGCATGGGCAAGTTGGTGGCAGGTGTTTTGGTGTGCTCCAGAAGGGCAGTTCCGTGACTGCGCAGCAACGCAGCTAGGGTGTTGACACGTTGGTTCCATTTCTCCCGCTTCTCTTGAGCATGTCGCAGCATCTCGGTGGCGTGAAGCAGTTCTTCCTCCATCCTGGTGACATGGGGCATGGTGACATGGGGCATGGCGCCATTCATGCACACAACATCGCCAGTCAGACACGTTCCAAACGCCCAAAAACCTTCCAGAGTGCTTGGGTGCTGTCTGTAGGACGCTCACCTTCAGTCTTGAGCGTGTTTGAGCGTGTTTTTTTTATTGCGTCGAGAAAGTAATGAAGTGAAAGGGGTGGGTGGAAATAGTCGCGCCCATAGTAGAAACATGAATGTGCAGAGATGTGAGAATAGTCCAAACACCAAAATAAGTAGCGAATAAGGTTACACCAAATCGTTTACTTTGTGGACATATATTAAATACTATGGCAGAACTCAAGGATAAGGTGGAGGCGGAGATGACGCGCTACCGTGCGCTACAGGACGAGGTCCAAGTACTGGCAACACAACGTCAAACGTATGCTCAGCAGGCCAATGAGAATGATATGGTCAAGAAGGAACTAGATCTGCTGGATGATGAGACTAAAGTGTACAAACTTGTGGGTCCCGTCTTGCTCAAGCAGGACGTAGACGAAGCAAAGACCAACGTAAACAAGCGCCTCGAGTTTATAAACAACGAATTGTAAGAAGAAAACAATAGTAGTATATAACGCATAACGTAAAATTGAGTGCTGTTGACAGGGAAAAGGTGAATACGAAGATCGAGGCCAAGGAAAAAGAAGCTATCGGCATTCGCACTAATGTATAGACATATTATGGTTCTATTATCCATGCATGGATGCCTCAGTTGTCTTATGTTATTACTGTCGACCAGATTTCGAACATGCAGTTGGAAATGCAGAAGCGAGCTGCGGAAGCTGCCCAGGGTGCCGTCGCAGCTTACTAGATCTCAATAATGTAGATGAGATAACTTTTTTACTGCCTCATCTCTTCTTTCCTGATGTTTGCAGTGTTTAATATTTAAAGTTCCAGTGCCTTGTGTACGTGTTGTCTGGCACCCAGCAGCTCTAAAGGCACAAAATCTGCGACTTCTTGCAGCGTA
Source organism: Peronosclerospora sorghi (assembly GCA_026184515.1). Taxonomy (NCBI): domain Eukaryota; phylum Oomycota; class Peronosporomycetes; order Peronosporales; family Peronosporaceae; genus Peronosclerospora; species Peronosclerospora sorghi. The sequence continues at coordinate 3,793,260 of CM047591.1, forward strand.
GTACGTGCCAAAGGAGTAGCGTAGAGCGTGTGACGGCCGGCTTCTCGTACACGCACCAGCACGTAGTCGCCAGGAGCAGCATGAACGCTCTCCGATTCGACCTTTGGTAAAGGTAGGAACTCGGAAGCAAGTTTACCCGCCTGTTTGGTGAAGGCACGAAGTGAACCCGGCATTTCTTGATTGGGAAATACACAGCGCTTGCTCGTATCTGTAAGACCTGTGAGCTTGGGATTTTCCTCTGTGGAGCGACGACTAGCCCCTTGCACGAGTACAACGTGCAGCCGATCCGAATCTTCGACTTGATTCTTACGCGTTATTACCTCGCTGAATGTGTCAATGACTTCGCGCAGACGCCGCAGCTTAACTTCTTGGGAAACGTCGTCTTTCATCCGGTGTGCTGCGTGGGTACGCCCGCGAACTGAGTAGGCAAACATGAAAGCTTGGTCGTAGCATACTTGACGCATTAAAGAAATCGTGTCAGCGTGCTCTTCCTCAGTCTCACCACAAAAACCAGCGATAAAGTCGGATGAAATGGCGACACCAGGAATACAAGCACGCATGTTATCTACGAGTGCTAAATAAGCCTCACGAGAGTATCCACGGCGCATTCGCTGGAGAACTGTGGTACTGCCGCTCTGGGCCGGTATGTGGATCTGCTTGCAAATGTTTGCGCGTTCGTTCACGAGCTCCAGCACTTCATTCGGAAAATCTTTAGGATGGGGAGAGGTAAAGCGGAATCGCATTTCCGGGTTCACACGAGATACTTCGTCCAGCAAGTCAGCAAAACGAAAGCCAGGCGCGTTACGTGAGCGGAACATGTTGCTAAACCCAGCAGATGAAACGTAGCCGCGTCCCTTCTCCGCAGCACCCTCAGACTTTTTGTCGTGGTACGAATTGACGTTTTGTCCGAGCAGCACCACTTCTTTTACTCCCTCGTCGCTCAGCATACGCACCTCGTCGATAATTGAGCTCATAATGCGGCTTCGCTCGCGTCCGCGCGTAAATGGCACGATGCAATATGAGCACATGTTATTACAGCCACGCATTATCGACACAAATGCCGAGGGACTGTGAGGATCTGCACGAACGGGCGCAATGTCTGCGTAGGTCTCGTCGAGCGATAGCTGCACATTAACAGCTGCCTCACCACTACCGTGCACCACTTGCAGCAGGTTGGGGATGTCACGGTAGGCATCCGGTCCCACCACCAAGTCCACCATTTTGTCAGACTCTAACAACTTTTCCTTGAGTCTTTCAGCCATGCAACCCAGCACGCCCACAGTCTGAACTTTCTTTTGCTTCTTGCGCAAGAGCTTGACTTTTACCTGGCGTAATGACTCCAACCGGTTCCAGATCTTGGCTTCAGCATTGTCACGCACAGCACATGTATTGATAAGCACTACATCAGCCGCATCCGCTGTTTGCGCTGGAATGTAGCCATTTTCCAGCAGAATCGCCCGCACGATCTCCGAGTCCGCCGAGTTCATCTGACAGCCGTATGTCTCGATGAAAAATGATCGTTGACGTTGCTGCATCTCCTCCATCTCCTCGATCGACCGTACGTCGCTCAGGTTTACTGGAAGATTCATCTCGCTCGGCGCTTGCACTGCCCCTTGGTGGTCGTCCGCCTGCAAGTTGCACAGAAAGTCTTTCAGTCCCGGACCACTGGGCACTCGAGAACTTCTTTGCACTTTTATTTTCGGCAGTGCATGAACATTGCAGGTGGTGATTTTTAAGCGCACGGTATTACCCAATGCGGCGGATTGGATGCGTGTGCGAGCAGCTACAGAACGACAACTGGAGGCCAACATTGTTAATCATTCAATTTTGAAAGCTATAATTCATAAAAGTACATCCCTCTACGATTTTGCTCCAACAGATTGATACAAATTAACATTTCTATTGTGGTTACCCAGCTCTCGCCTGCGATAGAAAAAGGTTTCACAAAATAGATTTACATAATAAGAGTAGCTATTTTCTATCTTCTTAACTACGAAAGTTACAAAGCTCGTCGAAAGTAAAAGCCACGAGAACTGCATGACAAGTCGCCAGCTGGCACAATCATGCCACACACCACCTGGGTTATTTTATAATGAAATCGAGTCGAGTGGTAAACTGAGTGCCTACCCTGTCGACAAGATACATTTGCATACAACTCGATGTAACTTAACTGATGGTTTATATTTCAACTTGACAAGCGACTCACATTCTGCTCACCACGTTCGGTTAGAGCTCGAGCGCTGAGAAGTTGGACACGGACTTGTGTAATCTCTGTCTCCAAGTGCTGAATATATATAGGTATAATTTCAAACTACCGCAACGTGACCGACCCTACTAATAAGATGCCACCGTCCCGGGTGCGACGGCAAACTCTCGGTGAGGAAGGTACTCGGACATGCCGACATCAATCTCATAACCAGCACCGCCTTCCAGTGCAGATACTATCTCATGACCAACACCGCCTTCCAATGCAGATACTATCAATGTTAATCTAGACGTAATTGAAGACCAGGAAGACGACACCGCCGATAACGCTCTACTGAGCGAAGGTGAACCACTGGTGTTTTCCCGTCTCCCAGCTTGCACCACTTCATCATTGCCTACTTCGTCGTGGCTATTAAACATTCTAAACCCTCTGTCGCGCTTGGCAATGAGAAGGACTGAGCAGCCTTCAAATGTAAAATCTAACAAAATGATGCCAACCTCTTCAATCATACATCAACGACCCCCGTTTATGTGGATTCCCCACTTATAATCAAGCCGCCAATGTTGGATGCAGCCGAATCATTCCTGGATTTAAACATGGATGACTGCGCAGATATGATGCGTCCGACATTTGAGAACACGCTAAGCATAATGGCAGGACCCCACTGATCCCGGAAAACCTTAAACTTGACATGCTGACAACATAGTTGGAGACGCCCGGAATCCAGTCGCATCTAAATGGTGTGTTGCTACACAAAAAGAGAAGACAGTCACAGCCTAAATCAGAAGAAAGTGCCGAGAAAGAAGATATGAACAGTGAGATTGAAGGCGACGAAGAAAGTCATTTTACCGCGCAAGAGGGAATCGCTCATTTGATCACTTCATGGACATCGACAGTATTCGGCAGAACCGTGATCAAGGCGTGGCAAACATCGAAGCATTTCTTCGTAATTCCAATCCCTTTGATCAAAACTTCGGCACCAATGAAGCTCCCAAGATTGCAGGCGGCTTAGCTCGAAACGTTCGAGAATTCATCTTGCCAGCACCAATGCGAAATAAAGGAACTCGTCCTCACAAGGCTACTGTTCCGAACCTTTCGGACCGGTCAATCCTTGAACTCAACCGTTGTGTATTTACGTACACCAACGTAAGTAAATGTAACCCTGTTACATCCTCTCCCATCAAGACTATTGCCATGCATTAATCAATTATAGTTGGAGAACTCCAACTGCCAGAACTCTGGCCTAGGATGAGCACCTTTAGTGGTGACGATCATTCTCCCCGAAAAGGGGATGAAAGCTACTCCGACTCCGGTATCTCGGAGGAGGGGGCCCTTGGGGATAGCTCCCCAAAGGATGACCGCTCCGCAACGCCGAACGGCGATGTCGGTAGCCTAATCCGTTCCCCACAAGTGTGGAAAATGCACTACCTCGTGCGCCACCACTACCAACTTCGGATAATACATCCGGGTCGCCGAAGGCGACCATCACCAATGAACTGGATGCGGCTCAGGAATCCCAACTTGCCTCACAGGCACGAGAGGCTGCATTACGCGCCCCCAAACGACCTCCACGGGCGGAATATCACTTTGAAGGTCCTCGTGACCCCCAAACGAGGGCTAAAAACGAGTTAAAGAGGGGTTTAGCCTTCCATACCCCTGGCCCTGCGGCTGTACAGCCGCGTCAAATCGCGTGCCGGAAGAAACTCCGGGAGAGACTGCTCACGCAGAAGCGATTTATTGCCATCTCATACCGAGAGCGTCTCGGGAAACAGGCACAGGGTGCCGTGGTTGAGAACCTCCGCGAGGTTCCCTTCGTTCTCCTACAAGGAGAAGATGCCGAGGAGGCAGAGCGGACATTCCGCGCTTGGGCGGAAGGGGAGAAGCGTCTTCCTTACTTCAACGAGCTGTACAACAGCTATTCCGAACGTGACGTTCGGATAGAGAGGCGTTGCGCTTGGTGTTTGCCCAAGCCAAGGCGTTGAGGCAATTACCTGCCCCTTATTGCACGCTCCTTGCTAGCGCTCCTGCCTTCGGTGTGGTGCCGGAAAGCAATGCAAACTCTGCATCAGTCTCCGGCAAACTCCCAGTTACTGGGAGTGAAGGGGCTTCTCCCGCCCCTTTGGTCGTTGACTCGCAGCGGGGTTTTACCGCTCGAAAGCGTCAAAGACGTCACGGCAATCCTGCCGCAGGGGAGTCTCGGACTCGGACAAACTCTGCGAATGTGGATAACCCATCCTGTGACGGAGTTATATTCGAGTTACATATAATGTTGGTGTACATGAGTACACCACGGTTGAGGTCAGTATTGACCGGTTTGAAAGGTTTTGAACCTTGGTTATTTTAACCAATCAGGGCAGGGGCCCTTGGTGTGGTGGTGTGTCAGCCATCCAATTGTCAGTACACAGGTGTGTACACTACATTTTAGCTAGGTACGAATTAGGAATATTCTACTTAGTATTACATATAGTTTATATTAGTTTAAATTAATTTAGGCTAATTACATATTAAATATATTCAGTTTACATTTCACTCTATTTTGCGGACGTGCGACCTCGACCGGTCGCGCGCGCAGTGAGTGTCGTAGGTAAGAGGGAGCCCTTCCTTTACTTAAATCCCGTAAAGGGAATACAGCCGTTAAGGCTAAGTCGTAAACCAACCCGGGAATCTTGGCCCCGAGTAGGAGAACTCTCCTACTAAGCCCTTTACAAGGGCGTATCGGCTAAGTAGCCGTAGCTACCGCTTTAAGGAAGATTCTTCCTCTGTGCGCTAGCCGCACCGTGCGTATACGCACCGGCTACATCTGGTAGCACTTGTAGTCAATCCAACACCTGTGTTGGTAGACTAAGGCATCCTCTGCAAAGGATGAATCAGGACGATTGGGATAGTTTGACCCTCGTCCAGCAGGAAGCCTTTAAAAGGCTGTTACCCTTAACGGGGGAAGAAGGCATGAAGCTCCTAGTGGAGCAGGGCCTTGAGACCGTAAAGGCAAGGGTAAATGCTCTCATCGCTCATGAGGCGAGTTGTAGTGGAGGTCATTCCACGGGGATGCGCCCTCCATTATCGTTTAAGATAAAGGAGTTCACCGTAGAGAAGGGTGACAACCTTTACGTGTGGTTGCGAGAGGTCGAAACGGCCTTCGCCATAGCGAATATGACCGCTGATCACTTGCAAGTGGGACCTGAATTGACCCATCTTACGGGCAAAGCCCGTACATGGGCGTTTACGTGTTCGTAGTCAGTCACGGACGTGTTCCTAACATGGGAGGTCCTTAAGCAGAAGCTCATGGACATGTACGCAACGCCTGATCTGGTTTTCCAGAATCAACTGGCGTTCCTGAGGTGCCGTCAAGGGACTAAGGACCTGGAGATTTATATCCAGGAGCTTAAAACCCTGTTGGCAGGGATGTACACGAAAGCGTATCCGGACGATGTTTCCATCCCCGTCTTCATGGGAGGCCTGAGAGAAGGGCCAGCACGTTCGGAATTGTTCCGATGCCGACCCCAATCCCTGGAGGAGGCGTTCAAGATGGCGTTTAACGCCGAGAGGAATTTCCGTTCTCTAAGGTGGGTCCCGAACCCATGGAACTGAGTCAGGTCAAAGCGGAGGAGAAACCTCCCGCTAAGAGTCACTCTGACTCCATTCCGCAGAGCTTCGAGGCAGATCTCTTAGCTATGTTGCAGCGGCATGGGCCGCTGAGATGCTTCCTGTGTGGAACCACGGATCATCTGAGGAACATATGTCCGCAAAACCCCCAGCGAGATACTCGCTTTAAGGGGCCAAGGGTGGGTAAAAAGCCCTTGCCCAATCCGTCGGGAAACGACGGCTCCCAATAGGTGCGGGGCGCCCTACTGGGGGACCCCTCAGTTCTGTTAAGCCCCAGGGTAGGGGACGACAGCACAAATCCCCGAGGGAAACGGTGCTTTCTAGCACCGAGTTGGTGTACCAGCCAGGTTTGCTGGTCGTCCTTGCGTACGTGAAAGGCTTTGATAAGCCTTGGAGAGTATTGATAGAATCTGGAGCGTCTGGCAATTATGTCAGACGGGCTTCTGTTGAGAAGATTCGGCTGTATGCCGAGGCCCTAGAGACACGTTCTCGTGACGTTGTCACGGTCCGTCTTGCGACGGGCGTACAGGTTTCTGTACCCAAGGTCTCGATTGACCTTAAGCTGAAGTTTGCAGACTTAGACAGCTTAGAACGTTGCCTAGTCCTGGATTTGGACTCGAGGTATGACCTCATTCTGGGCATGAAGTGGCTGGAACGCCACGAGCCATGGATAGACTGGAAGTCTAAGTCCATTGGCTCAACGCACCCGCGGTCGGGTGAAGCATTGGCGAGTCATGAACCCACCTTTGCTCGATCGCAAAAGAGATTCTGGCGTGAGATGACAGAGATTGGGATGTCTGAAATGATCATTCCCAATGGCGTTAAGGAAGAGTTCCTTAACGAGGGGGATTCGGCGGTTAATCCCCACGCCGTTATAGGCGAGACTGGTGAGTCGCCAGTGATAGAGGTGGATTACTCTGAGGTTAAGCGCGAGGCGCTTAGAGAAGAGACCCGAAGTTTGTCTCTTCTGCTGGTCGGAACAGATTCCGACCACGCCGTGTCCGGCGAACAAGTTGCGACTCCAGTGGTAGGGGTAGAGACCCCTGTGGTTAAGCGCGAGGCGCTTCCAAGCGAAGAGACCCGAAGTTTGTCTCTTTCGCACGTCGGAAATGATTCCGACTCCGCCGTTATAGGTGAGACCGTCGATTCACCGGTGGTAGAGTTAGAGACCTCTGTGGATAGGCGCGTGGCGCTTCCAATAGATGGGGCAATTGACTCCCCCCATCTGGTTCTCTGGATGAGTCCCGAGGACAGTAGTCAGCTGTCCTACAGGATGCTAAATAGTGTGACAGGTGTTTTCACAGAAGGCGTAAGCCTGGAACGGTTGCCTGGGATAGGCGAACTGTTGTCGTTGGAGGAGATGTCCTTCAACGAATTTGAAACTGCTTTGAAAGCAGAGGAAATCGACGATTTTGTCGTATTACGTCCGGAAGAGGAGTTGAACTCCTCATCTACGATGGAGAGTCAGTTTTGGTGCAAACCAAACAGGCATTGAATGCCCGAAGCGGCCTCGGAGATGTCATTAGTGACAACCCGCCGATGGGGTTACCACCGGATCGGGGAGTCCGACATGAAATTGATTTGGTTCCTGGAACCAAATACTGCGTCACTAGGCAGTGGCCTCTCCCCCAAGGATCAATGCGACGTCATCGACGCATTCTTCAAGGGGAAAGAAGAGGCAGGGATGGTACGAGAGAGCAATTCTCCCCATTCATCGCCCACTTTTTGTATTCGGAAACCGAACGGAAAGTGGCGCACTGTGCATGCTTACAATAAGCTGAATGCAGCTACTGTACCCATGCAGACTCCGATTCCTCGAAAGGATGTCCTCCAAAACGATATGGCAGGATGTACTGTGTACAGTGCCTTAGATCTGGTGGAAGGCTATTATCAGGTGCTCATTCAAGCATCCGATATTCAGCTTACAGCGGTCAGCACGCCTAGTGGCATGCTGTGGGAGTGAATTGTTATGCCACAGGGGCTTTCGAATGCACCAGCGACTTTCAATCGCTTGGTAACTCAACTCTTCCGCCCTCATAGAAAGTACGCTCAGACATACTTCGACGTTATATTCGTTCATAGTCGTGCGGAAGGCGACTCGTCTGATATTCAGACTCACCAAATACACCTTCGAGCTGTGCTATAATGTATGCGAGAGCATAAACTATATGCAAACGCATCCAAATGTATCTTTGGTGCTGAGGAAATTCCTTTCCTCGGATGCTTCATCGGTAAGGATGGAGTGCGGGTGGATCCCGCGAAGGTGAAAGCCATTGTGGAGTGGACTTTGCCTGTAAATCTTAGAGATTTACGGAAGTGGCTTGGATTAGCCAATTATCTCAACAAGTACAGCGAGAACTACGCTGAAATGGCAAATTCATTAACTGACCTTCTTAAGAAGGACGTTGATTGGTGTTGGGAAACCAAACACCAAAACGCTTTTGAAGCGATTAAGGGGAGCTTGTTGAAAGCTCCCGTTCTTGATCTCCCAGATTCCGGGAAACCTTTTAGCGTCGTGTGCGACGCCTCCGATTTTCGCAATCGGATGTGCTTTGTTACAAGCAGATGATTCAGGAAGGGAACGCGTGATTGCGTTTGAGTCGAGGCAGCTTAAAGCTGCAGAACGGAATTATCCCGTTAATGACAAAGAGCTACTTGCTATTAAGTATGCTCTTGCCAAATTTAGGGTTCACCAACTCGGCTCAAAGCCGTTCGTGGTTTATACTGACCACGCGTCCTTACGGACAGCGACAAAGTCGCCCCATCTCTCCCAACGGATGGCCCGCTGGCTCTCCTTCTTTGCGGAGTACAACTTTGAAGTGAAGTACAAACCTGGTAAACAGAACGTGCATGCAGACGCGTTGTCGCGTCGTCCCGATTACGAGCTCGCTCACGCGACATTCATCACTCGTCTGTGGTGGATCTCATAGGCCAGGAGTATGAGAAAGACCCACAATGTACGGCGCTTATCAGCGCATTGGGTGACAAGGGTCTTGGCTCGTCTGAGCCTACCCTGTCAAGTCGATCTATAGCTCGGTTACACTGTTACAGTTACTGTAACGGTTTGCTATATTATAGCACTAGCGTGGGGGACACTCCGCGGGTGGTTGTTCCTCATGATGAGGAACTGAAGTATAGAGTCCTCTTTGAGGCACATGACGCCCCTACCGGGGGTCATTTAGGTCGGGATAAGACCTACAGCGCTTTAAGCGCTCTGTATTGGTGTCCCAACATGTATAAGTGGGTCGGTGCGTATATACGCACCTGTGAGACGTGTCAGAGGGTCGAACCCTCTGCAAGTTCAGCTGCGCCTTTGGCGAGATTATCGGTTTTAACGGAGTGTTGGAAATCTATTAGCATGGACTTTAGCTTCGGTTTTCCGAAGGATAAGGCCGGGAACACCGGCATATTGGTCTTTGTAGACCGATTGAGCAAGATGGCTCATCTGTACGCGGTGTCAGAGTCCATAGATGGACAAGGAACAGCGAAAGTGTTCCTATACCGTGTCTTTCGACAGCATGGTCTACCCGATTCCGTTGTGTCGGATCGGGATCTCCGTTTTACGGGACAATTCTGGGGAGCGTTGTTTAAGGTGCTGGGCACCAAGCTCCTCATGTCCACTAAGGATCATCCGCAGACGGACGGTCAGACGGAACGCGTTAATCGCGTTGCGGAGGATATTCTCCGGAGTTTATGTCCGGATTCTCCAAAGAGTTGGAGTGAGATGCTTCCTATGGACGAATTTGCCATAAACAATTTGGTTCATGCATCTACGGGGTTTACCCCGTTTTTACGTGAACGGATTAGTGAATCCGAGGGTTCCGTTAACGCCACGTGTGTGGCCCAGGGCTTGAGGGAGGAGGATTCCCCAATGTCAGCCCTGTATCTGTGCGCAAGCACATCGATAAGTTTTTATCGACGCGCCTTAGTGTCTTACGACACGTCTGCGATGCCATGGCGGAAAGCCAAGACAAGCAGAAGGAGCAAGCTGACCGCAAGGGTCGGCATAACGAAACGATATATAAAGTAGGAGAAAGTGTTTTATTAAACGCTAAAAATCTTCCTACACATGCAGTTTCTAACTTGTTACGGAATAAACTGCGCCCCAGGTTTGTGGGGACTTTCAAGGTGCTAGCCGAAAGGGTCTGGCCTATACCTTGGATATCCCGAAGGCGATGCGTACGCATCCAACCTTCTATGTGGGTATGCTTAAGCCATACCAGAACCCGGAGGCGGGTCCCCTCTCGGAGGAGGGTGAGAAAACGGATAGCCGAAAGGCGCAACAGGTCGGAACATCTCCGACAGGGTTGAAATACGACCCTGAAGCTCCGCAACGCAAGACTCGAGAGAGGAAAGCCGCCCCTCGATGCGTTCATTCTCACTCCTTTCGTTGCGGAGTCCCTCCTGAGCATCTTGGATGCGACGGATGTGCCGATCACAGCGCTCGTGGAAGTCACGCCGCAATAGCGCGACCCCCTCCTCCAGTGCTCGATACGGAGGGTACTCCACATTATCATGTGGAACGCCTGATGGCACGACGCCATCACCGGGGTGAGACCCAGTACCTGGTGAAGTGGAAAGGGTATCCACATTCCCAGAACTCGTGGGAGTACGAGACTCCCCTGCGGCAGGATTGCCGCGACGTCGTTGACGCTTTCGAGCGGGAGAATCCCACTGAGAGTCAACGACCAAAGGGGATGAAGAAGCCCCTTCACTCCCAGTAGCTGGGAGTTCGCCGGAGGCAGATGCTGTGCTTGCATTTCTCTCCGGCAACACATCGAGAGCAGAGCGCGTATAATAGGAGGCAGGTAATTGCACTTGCGCTTTGTCCTGAGCATAGGCCAAGCGTAGCGCTCTCTCTACCCGAACGTCGTGTTAGGAAAAGCTGTTGTACAGCGCATCGAAACTGGGGAGGCGTTTCTACCTTTCCGCCCAGGCGCGGGACGCCTATTCTGCGTCTTCGACGCTTTCGTCCCTCAGGAGAACAATGGGAATCTCGCGGATAATATCCACGAGGACACCGCGTGTCTGCTTCCCGAGGAGCGTCCGGTAGGATTTAACGGAATAATGTTTGGGCGTTAGTAGTCGGGCCCGGAGTTAGTTCCGATGCGCAATTTTACGCGGCAGTATAGCCGCTGGACCAGGGGTATAGTAGGTTAAACCCCTCTTGACCGCGTTCTTAGCCCTCTTTTGAGGGTCGCGAGGTCCCTTCCGTGCCCTTCCGGCACGTCGGGCCTCTTGAACCAAGGACGGTTCATTGGTGGTGGTTGTCTGTGGCAACCTGGAGGTATCACCCCTAGCGGGTAACGGTGGCGCACGAGTTAGTGCGTTTTCCCCACGTTTGGGGAATGGGTTGGATGACTTATAGCGCCGTTCGGCGCTATCAGCATGGCCAGCGTTGGGGAGAGCATCCCAAGGGCATCCACTTCCGAGTTGTCGGAATAGTTTGCGTCCATAGCACCGCTGAAGGTGTACAATGGACAGCCAGAGGTACTGGCGTTGGAGTTCTCCAACAACATTTTGATTATTACGTAAGCCATAATCTTGACGGGGGAGGATGTACCCGGGTTACATTCGAGTTACATATAATGTTGGTGTACATGAGTATACCACGGGGTAGGTCAGTATTGACCGGTTTGAAAGGTTTTGAACCTTGGTTATTTTAACCAATCAGGGCAGGGGCCCTTGGTGTGGTGGTGTGTGAGCCATCCACGTGTCAGTACACAGGTGTACACTACATTTTAGCTAGTTACGAATTAGGAATATTCTACTTAGTATTACATATAGTTTATATTAGTTTAAATTAATTAGGCTAATTACATATTAAATATATTCAGTTTACATTTCACTCTATTTTGCGGACGTGCGACCTCGACCGGTCGCGCGCGCAGTGAGTGTCGTAGGTAAGAGGGAGCCCTCCCTTTACTTACATCCCGTAAAGGGAATATAGCCGTTAAGGCTAAGTCTTAAACCAACCCGGTAATCTTGGCCCCGAGTAGGAGAACTCTCCTATTAAGCCCTTTACAAGGGCGTATCGGCTAAGTAGCGGTAGCTACCGCTTTAAGGAAGAGTCTTCCTCTGTGAGCTAGCCGCACCGTGCGTATACGCACCGGCTACACTTCCACTTCACAAGATACTGGGTTTTACCCCGATGATGGCGTCGTGCCATCAGACGCTCCACATGGTAATGTGGAGTACCCTCCGAATCGAGAACTGGAGGAGGAGGTCGCGCAATTGCGACGTGAGGTTCTCTAGCGCTGTCATCGACACAGCCGTCGCATCCTGGACGCCCAGGAGGGACTCCGCGACGAGTAGAGTGGGATTGACCGCATCGAGAGGCGGCTTACCTCTCTCGAATCTGTCGTTGCGGATTTTCGTGGTCGCAATTCGACCCTATCGGATGTATTCCGACCTGTTGTGCCTTTTGGCTATCCGCCTTCCCAACCTCCTCCAAGATGGGACCCGCCTCCAGGTTTTGGTATGGCTTAAGCATACCCACATAGAAGGTTGGATGCGTACGCATAGCCTTCGGGATATCCAAGGTATACGCCAGACCCTTTCGGCTAGCACCTTGAAAGGCCCCACAAACCTGGGGCGCAGTTTATTCCCTAACAAGTTAGAAACTGCATGTTTAGGAAGATTTTTAGCGTTTAATAAAACACTTTCTCCTACTTTATATATCGTTTCGTTACGCCGACCCTTGCGGTCAGCTTGCTCCTTCTGCTTGTCTTGGCTTTCCGCCATGGCATCGCATACGTGTCGTAAGACACTAAGGCGCGTCGATAAAACTTATCGATGTGCTTTCGCACAGATACAGGGCTGACATTGGGGAATCCTCCTCCCTCAAGCCCTGGGCCACACACACGTGGCGTTAACAGAACCCTCGGATTCACCAATCCGTTCACGTAAAACGGGGTAAACCCCGTAGATGCATGTACCAAATTATTGATAGCAAATTCAACCATCGGAAGCATCTCACTCCAACTCTTTGAAGAATCCGGACATAAACTCCGGAGAATACCCTCCACAACACGATTAACGCGTTCCCTCTGACCGTCCGTCTGCGAATGATCCGTAGTGGACATAAGGAGCTTGGTGCCCAGCACCTTAAACAACGCCCCCCAGAATTGTCCCGTAAAACGGGGATCCCGATCCGACACAACGGAATCGGGTAGACCATTCTGTCGAAAGACAAGGTATAGGAACACTTTCGCTGTTCCTTGTCCATCTATGGACTCTGACACCGCCGCCAGGTGATCCATCTTTCTCAAACGGTCTACAAAGACCAAAATGCCGGTGTTGCCGGCCTTATCCTTCGGAAAACCGAAGATAAAATCCATACTAATGGATTTCCAACACTACGAAGGAACGGGTAAGCTCGCCAAAGGTGCAGCTGACTCTGCAGAGGGTTTGACCCTCTGACACGTCTCGCAGGTGCGTATATACGCACCGACCCACTTATACATATTGGGCCACCAATACAAAACGCTGTAGGTCTTATCCCGACCTAAATGACCCCCGGTAGGGACGTCATGTGCCTCAAAGATGACTCTATACTTCGGTTCCTCTATCATGAGGAACAAGCACCCACGGAGTGTCCTCCGCTCCCGTGCTATAATATAGCAAACCGTCACAGTAACTGTAACGGTGTAACCGAGCTCTAGCTCGACTCGACAGGGTTGGCTCAGACGATCCAAGACCCTTTTCACCTAACGCGCTGATTAGCGCCGTACACTGTGGGTCTTTCTCATACGCCTGGCGTATGAGATCCACCACAGATGTGGTGACGAGTGTCGCGTGAGAGAGCTCGTAATCGGGACGACGCGATAACGCGTCTGCAAGCACGTTCTGGTTGCCAGATTATACTTAACCTCAAAGTTGTACTCCGCAAGAAGGAGAGCCAACGAGCCATCAGTTGCGAGAGATGAGGCGACTTCGTCGCTGTCCGTAAGGACTCGTGGTCAGTATAAACCACGAACGGCTTTGAGCCGAGTAGGTGAACCCTAAATTTGACAAGGGAATACTTCATTGCAAGTAGCTGCTTATCATGAACGGTATCATTCCGTTACGCAGCTTTAAGCTGGCTCGACTCAAACGCAATCACGCGTTCTCGTCCCGCATCGTCTGCTTGTAACAAAGCACATCCGATTGCGAAATCGAAGGCGTCGCAGACGACGCTAAATGGTTTCCCAGAATCTGGGAGAGCAAGAACGGGAGCTTTTAACAAGCTCCCCTTAACCGCTTCAAAAGCGATTTGGTGTTCAGTTTCCCAACACCAATCCACGTCCTACTTAAGAAGGTCGGTTAATGGCTTCGCCATTTCAGCGTAGTTCTCGCTGTACTTGTATAGATAGTTGGCTAATCCTAGCCACTTCCGTAAATCTCTAAGATTTACAGGCGAAGGCCACTCCACAATGGCTTTCACCTTCGAGGGATCCGCCCGCACTCCATCCTTACCGATGAAGCATCCGAGGAAAGGAATTTCCTCAGCACCAAAGATACATTTGGATGCGTTCTCATATAACTTATGCTCTCGCATACATTCGAGCACAGCTCGAAGGTGTACAAGGTGCGTCTGAACATCAGACGAGTCTCCTTCCGCGCGACTATGAACGAATATATCGTCAAAGTACGTCTGAGAGTACTTTCTATGATGGCGGAAGAGTTGAGTCACCAAGGGATTGAAAGTCGCTGGTGCATTCGAAAGCCCCTGTGGCATAACAAGCCACTCCCACAGCATGCCACTAGGCGTGCTGACCGCTGTAAGCGGAATATCTGATGCTCGCATGAGCACCTGATAATACCCGTCCACCAGATCTAAGGCACTGTACACAGTACAGCCCGCCATATTGTTCTGGAGGACATCCTCCCGAGTAACCGGAGTTTACATGGGTACAGTAGCTGCATTTAGCTTGTTGTACGCGTGCAAAATTCTCCCCTTTCCGTTCGGTTTAAGAACACAAAAAGTGGGAGATGAATGGGGAGAATTGCTCTCCCGTACCATCCCTGCCTCTTTTTTCCCCTTGAAGAATGCGTCGATGACGTCGCATTGCTCCTTGGGGAGAGGCCACTGCCTAGTGACGCAGTATTTGGTTCCAGGAACCAAATCAATTTCATGTCGGACTCCCCGATCCGGTGGTAACCCCATCGGCGGGTTGTCACTAATGACATCTCCGAATTCCTTAAGTGAGGAATGGTAAGGGTCCTAATGATCCGCAAGGATCTTGAGGCCGCTTCCGACATTCAATGCCTGTTTGGTTTGCACCAAAACGACTCTTCCATCGTGGATGAGGAGTTTAACTCCTCCTCCGGACGCAACACGACGAACTCGTCGAGTTCACCTGCTTTCAAAGCAGTCTCAAACTCGTTGAAGGACATCTCCTCCAACGACAACAATTAGCCTACCCCAGGAAACCGTTCCAGGCTTACGACTTCCGTGACAAAACCTGTCACACTATTCAGCATCCGATAGGACTGCTGACTACTGGTCTCTGGACTCATCTCTGGACCCAGACGGGGGGAGTCGATTGCCCCATCTATTGGAAGCGCATCGCGCCTATCCACAGAGTTCTCTACCTCTACCACCGGTGACTCGCCGGTCTCACCTAATAAGGCGTGGTCGGAATCAATTCCGACATGCGAAAGAGACGAACTACGGGTCTCTTCGCTTGGAAGCGCCTCGCGCTTAACCACGGGGGTCTCTACCCCTACCACTGGAGTCGCAACTTGTTCGCCGAACATGGCGTGGTCGGGAACCCCGACTTGCAGAAGAGACAAACTACGGGTCTCTTCTATAGGAAGAGCCTCGCGCTTAACCTCATAGGAATCCACCTCTACCACTGGCGACTCACCAGTCTCGCCTATATCGGCGTGGGGATTAACCGCCGGATCCCCCTCGTCAAGGAAGTGTTCCTTGACCACATTGGGACTGATCATTTCAGACATCCCAATCTCTGGCATCTCACGCCAAAATCGCTTTTGCGATCGAGCAAAGGTGGGTTCATGACTCACCAATGCTTCACCCAATCGCGGGTGCGTTGGACCAATGGACTTAGATTTCCCGTCTATCCATGGCGCGTGGCGATCCAGCCGCTTCATGCCCAGAATGAGGTCATACCTCGAGTCCAAATCCAGGACTAGGCAACGTTCTGAGCTATCAAAGTCTGCAAACTTCAGCTTAAGATCAATCGAGATCTCGGGTACAGAAACCTGTACGCCCGTCGCTAGACCGACCGTGACAACTTCACGAGAACGTGCTTCTAGGGTCTCGGCATACAGCCGACTCTTCTCAACAGAAGCCCGTCTGACATAATTTTCAGACGCTCCATAGTCTATCAATACTCTCCAAGGCTTATCAAAGCCTTTCACGTACGCAAGGACGACCAGCAAACCTGGCTGGTGCACCAACTCGGTGCTAGAAAGCACCGTTTCCTTCGGGGCTTTGTGATGTCGTCCACTACCCTGGGGTTTAACAGCACCGAGGGATCCCACAGTAGGGCGCCCCGAACCTACTGGGAGCCGTCGTTTCCCGACGGCTTGGGCAAGGGCCTTTTACCCGCCCTCGGCCCATTATAGCGAGTGTCTCGCTGGGGTTTTTGCGGACGTCTGTTCCGCAGATGATCCGTGCTTCCACACAGGAAGCATCTCAGCGTTCCATACCGCTGCAACATAGCTAAGAGATCTACCTCGAAGCTCTGCGGAATGGAGTCAGAGTGACTCCTAGCGGAAGGTTTCTCTTCCTCTTCGACCTGACTAAGTTCCATGGGCTCGGGACCCAACTTAGAGGAACGAAAGTTCGTTTTGGAGTTGAACGCCTTCTTAAACGCCTCTCCCAGGGATTGGGGTCGGCATCGGAAGAGCTCCGAACGTGCTGGCCCTTCTCTCAGGCCTCCCATGAGCACGGAAATGGACACATCGTCCGAATACGCTTTTGCGTACACCCCTGCAAACAGGGTCTTCAGTTCTTGGACGTTTGTCTCCAAGTCCCTAGTGCCCTGACGGCACCTCAAAAAACGCCAGCTGATTATGGAAAACCAGATCAGGCGTGGCGTACATGTCCATAAGCTTTTTCTTAAGGACTTCCCAGGTTGGGAACACGTCCGTGACCGCATCCGGACACGTAAACGCCCATGTACGGGCTTTACCCTCAAGATGGGTTAATGCAAGTCCCACTTGCAAGTGATCCTCGTCCATATTTGCTGTGACGAAGGCCGTTTCGACCTCGCGAAGCGACACATAAAGGTTATTACCTTTTTCACCGGTGAATTCCTTTATCTTAAAGGATAACGGAGTGCGCACCCCCTTAGACGTGGAGTGACTTCCACGAAAATTTGCCTCATGGGCGATGAGGGCGTTAACTCTCTCACGCACGGCATCAAAGCCCTGATCCACTAGGAGGCGCATGCCATCCTCAACCAATATGGGTAACTGCCTCTTAAAGGCTTCTTGTTGGACTGGGGTTAGCTTACCCCAATCGTCCTGATTCATCCTTTGCAGGGGATGCCGTCTACCAACACAGGTATTGGATTGACTAAGAGTGCTACCAGATGTAGCCGGTGCATAAACACACGGTGCGGCTAGCGCACAGAGGAAGACTTTCCTTAAGCGGCGATACGCCGCTACTTAGCCTATACGCCCTTATATAAGGGCTTAGCGGGAGATTGCTCACTCACTCGGGGCCAAGATTGCCTGAGTTTACGGTTAGTGAACACTAACGCCATATTCCAAGGCTTCCCTTAGTAGGGAGTAGCTAGGGAAAATGTTCCCCTACTACGACACTCACTGCACGCGCGACCGTTCCGGGTCGTGCGCCTAGCAGTAGCCAGTGTATTTGTAAACTGATTTATTTATTTAATATAAAATTAGCCTAACTTAAAATACTAATATAAACTATATGCAATACTAGGTAGAACTTACTTAATCCGTACCTAGCCGAAATGTAATGTAACCACCTGTGTACCAACACGTGGCAGGCTGCCACGCCTTCACCAAGGGCTCCCGCCCTGATTGGTTAAAACAACCAATAGGTCCGAACCTTTCGGACCGTTCAATCCTTGAACTCAACCGTTGTGTATTTACGTACACTAACGCAACTAAATGTAACCCTGTTACACATGCGGCGTAAAGGAAGCCACAAAAATCCTTTTTCGTGTTGTGTACGCTATCACGAAGTCGGACCTTCCGGTTCTTCGGAAGACGGCGACACATTAAGTATAATTGGGCATACGATGGACGGCATATTGAGCAGTGAAGACTGCGTATCATTTGCTCGCTTAGATGGAAAGGTGCTGTTAATGCAGTCGATGTCTAAGAAATTAACATCCAGCAGCAAAATTGATGTACGGGCTATTGTTATCATCGGACTACTTGATCGAGTGCCTGTGACCTCGACTTCCAGGTTTTACCTGCAAAGT
Source organism: Peronosclerospora sorghi (assembly GCA_026184515.1). NCBI lineage: Eukaryota > Oomycota > Peronosporomycetes > Peronosporales > Peronosporaceae > Peronosclerospora > Peronosclerospora sorghi. Next base: position 3,811,482 of record CM047591.1, read on the forward strand.
TTGTACGACCGCAAGAAAACGGTAGGATTCCTGCGGTCTCGACGGGACACTCGCTCAGCCTTTTGGCACAGGTAATCTTGCGCAGTAGATGCCGCCTCGTCTGAAGTCTCAAGTCAGGCGGTGTGCGTGTACTGGTGCTTGTTAGAATGAGGAGATGGGGGCCACGTGATAGAATAGGAACTGAATGTATTGGTAGCCAATTGTTCTTTCCTCTCTCTAGCTCCTCCATCATATGCAGGGCCACCGGGCGACCTTTCGGGACGAAACCCCCTCCCGAGACACTTCTAATAAAAAATGAACGTGAAACGGATAGATCCTATCCGGTTTCTGACACGCCCTCCTCGAAGCCGAACGCTTCTATCCTCACTCCATTGTCGATACCCCCATAATCTTGCACAGAGTCTCCAGTCGCTCCTTGTCCATCGGCTTGGTGAATTCGTCCGCTGGATTCTCCTCACTTTTGATCTTCGCAAGATCGATCAGTCCACAATGGACCTGGTCGATAACGTAGTCCCATCGCAACTCAATGTGCCGAGTGCGTCTCGAGTACGTAGGGTTCGTTGCCATGACGAGAGCAGCGCTGTTGTCGATGTTGATAACCGGTCGGATCTTTGATCCAGGCATGATCTCCGACAGAATGTTGGCTTGGTCTATCGCCTCCATGCTCTACTCGCAGGCCTCAACGTATTCGGCCTCAGCGGTGGACTGGGCAACAATGGGTTGGCGTCGAGACATCCACGAGACCGCTCCACTCGCGATCGTGAACACGAATCCTCTCGTGCTCTTCCTGTTCACTTTCACTTCCCCAGTCACTATCACAATATCCTACGAGATCAACTGCATCATCCTTGTAGCGCAGGGAATCGTTCTTGTACCAAATACTGTGCGTGCTGGTACCAGCCAGGTACCAGAGAACTCTCTTTAGAGCCCTAACGTGCTTCACCGTCGGTCGCGAGACGATTCGAGTAAGCTGGCCGAGAGCGTAGGCAAGATCTGGCCTGGTTCTCGTTGCTATGTACATCAACATACCCAGAGCACCACGATAGTCGAAACTAGTGTCCACATCCTCGTACATGTCACTAGGTGTAAGTCATGCATTCGTCACCATTGGGTTTCCACACTTGTTTGCACCGTCATAACCAAAATTGCGTAGGATCTATCAAGCATGCTTCTGCTTGCAAACAAACACACCGTGATCGTTCTGAACAATCTCTGCACCGAGATATCCCGTCATAGGCTTTGATCCTTTAGACCATACTAGCGATCGAGATCCGCAAAGAGTTCACACTTGAACTGCTCATCGTTCATCGCGCATACCACTTCGTCGACGTACACGAGTAAATACATGATCGTCTCACCGTCGAAGAGGTAGTAGGCTGGGGGCTCGGTAGAAAATCGCACAAATCCACGTTCAAGCATCCAACCGTTGATTTCATTGCTCCATTCCCTTCCGGATTGTCGGAGGCCATACAGTGCCTTCTTCACAGCGTAGACATGCCCGGGTTCACTGCATGGGAATCCCTCAATGAGTTGCATATATTGATCGATCTACAGAGTCGCATTCTGATCTGTGTTGATGTCGCCGCCGTACAGACGTAGTCTTCTCTTCACCGAAATCCCGACTAAGTCGCGGAACGACGACATCCTCGCCACCGGAGAGAATGTCTCCTTGAAGTCAATACCTGGTCTCTGCCAGTTGCCGAGGGCAACGAGACGCGCCTCGAACCTGATTATGTACCCGTGTGAGTCCGTTTTCAGCGCATACACCCATGTCGTTCCGACAGTTCGTGAGCCTTTGGGCATCATCTTCGCGTTGATTTCTAGGAGAACACCTTTGTCTTTCAACGCGTCCATCTCCAGTCATTCTGCTTGTCGCCAGAAATACGCATACTTGGAACGCATAGCTGCACATCGGTTATTTGGGATCCTGATGCACTTAGCGTTGATCGCCTTGCCATTATTTCCGATAATTTGTGTAGTCATATTATCAAGTCGAACAAAGTCATCATATCTCGTCGGAGCACGGATATTTGACCATTCACGAAGTCCCGTACGACGAAACTTCGTGTCGATACCAATTGTGTTCCTCTCCAATTCGGAAGAGTTTTCGCTGCGAGCGACACGCTTGCGCAGTCTTGGTGGGAGCACCACAGTCTCAGGATGTTTTGACGAGCCGGAGTCGCTGCTGCGTGATGCTAACTCACCCGCGTCCTCTGCAGTTGCTACGGCCTCGCGCTGCTCGTCCGCTCGTTCTGTTTCTGCTGCTTCGGTTGGATCTTCCTTCGCCCCCCTCGGCCGAACTATCGAGCGATAAGCACGATCGGTCAACACGACCATCATTTTCCGCAGATTCTGTCTCGGATCCATAGTGAGCAGACATGGATACGTCGTCGTCTTCCTCACCGGTAGCGTGCTCATGATCACTTGGACTGTGGTCATCCTCGACGCCGTGCGCGTCCTCAGCATTGTCGTCGACCTGTTTCTCTTCTTCTGGGTCTACGATGACTGTGTTTACCTCAAAATAGAACAGATGCAGTGACGCCTTCGTTGTCATCCTCGTCATCCCCAGCCGTTTTCATAGAGTCATCTTGGCTGGGAGCCTTTGTGACCGTTAAGACCGCGTCCTAAACATTCTCGTGGGGCTCGCTTGATAGATGCAGCCACTCGCCGACGTTACGATCGGCAGGATCAACATTTTGACGATCACCATACGTGATCTTCTCACGTACGCGAACCTCGGCAACGAACTTCACGGTGTTCTCACTGGGAATGTACACAAGACAGCCAACTGTGTCCTCTCAATATCCAAGCAGGAAAGCAATCTCAGCATTTGGATCATTCTTGTACTTGTCCGGTGACACTGGAGCTTGCACATACACGAGGCACTCAAATGGTCTGATGTGGTGTATGTTCCGGGACCACACCGAACATTCGCTGATACGGGATCCCGTCTATTGCCTTGCAATAGACACGATTATTAATGTACACGGCGTTCAGCAACGCGTAGATCCAGAATGACTTTGGAAATCCTGCTGAGTACATGCCGGCCTTCACCATGGCCACGGGAGTCTGGTGTGTGCGTTCACACGCGTTCAGGTGTGAGCTTTTCGGTACCACTTTCACATACTCGATGCCACGAGCCGCGTACCATGCAGCCATTTCCTTGTTCACAATTCACTGCTGTTGTCCGTGAGGATCAGGAGGACTGGGAACCGCGTGCTCTCGGCCATCTGAAACTCACGCTGTACGATCTTCTTGATGGCGCGACCAGCCTGTCGCTCCCCACATATCATGTATTGCTGGATGTGATTGTTCACTGTTGCAGCAGACTTGTCCTTCAGTGGTTGCAGCCTAACGTAACGACTCCACGCATCCATCAAAACGAGAACCGCCGTGTATCCGTTCCATTGTTCTTTGGAGGAAACAATAGGTCTGCGTAGATCAGTTGGTTGGGTCCCGTCACTCCATGATCGAGTTTCTTCTGTCTCCGTTTGCGTTTCTGTTTCCCAACATGACATGCATCACAAGCCTTTTGCTCACGTCAGCTGAGAATCATTCTTTTCACCAAGGCCTTGTCCACCATCAACTTCAGATACTGGTGGTTTGTGTGAAGCTGGAGCTTGTGCCAATCATCCATAATCGCAACACCGTCGGTTACTGTGTAGTTGGCAATGATACTGCCACCATGGCCTGGTGTAGACTCGTGGTCCGCTCCTTCTGCCTTGAACATCCAAATACCCTGCTCCACCACAGCACGGATCGCGTCCTGGCCGCGCATCCTCGCGATGAATGTACATGTTTCTTGCTCAAAAACAACCTTTAACCCCTGTTCGATAGCCTGTTGCATGGAAAACAGCCCGTGGTCGGCATTCTCGACGTAGAGCACGTCGTCCACGAACAATTCGATCTCCTTGTCACCCAATTGTGTGACAATTCTCACTTTACCGATGCCCGATGCCTTCGCGAGCATTTTCCGTGAAACTTCGTACAGACTTGCACCGACAATATCCGGGTCAATATCTTCCATGTGGACACAGAGGCTCTTGTCCCCAACAATGTGACGGTTTAACCCAGTGTCAAAACACCACCAAGACGTCCCGGCAGTGATCTTCACTGCACTGTCTTGATCTTCCGCGGCGTTGCTCTCCGCTGGTGGCGTCGACTCGACTGCCACACCAGTAGCAACCCCAGGCTCATCTTCCACGATCACGGCCGCCCCTGAGTCACCATCCTGTTGGTCGCGCCGCATTCCGTCGTTGCATGTGAAGTTGGCGCGATGTTGACGCCTCCATCCACTTCCATTGCCATCGCATTTTTCCTTTTCCGGACAAAAGGCCCGCAGGTGCCCAGGCTTTTTGCACTTGTAGCAAATCTTCTCAGTCGTCTGACCATCATTCTGCTGGCCAGATTCGGCATTTCCGCGGTGACGTCACCATTACCTTGCTGCTGTTGCCCGCGACCATAGTTATTTCCACCGCCACGTCGGCCGTTCCTCCCGGACATTTTTCCGATGGTGTTGTGTCCACCGTCTTTGGTTCGATTGTCGCTCAGCGGCTTGCTCGATAAGAGAGCGCAGGCCCTCAGGTTGCAATTGACCTCCATTACCGCCGTACTTAGTGACTCCTCGGAGTTGTTCAAATTCGTACCGATCAGAGAGCCCATTGAGCAACATCTTCTTTATGATGATGTCGTTGACAATGTAGTTGTATCTTGCCAGTTTGATACGTAGTCGGGACATCTTAGTCATGTACGCTTCGACATCCTCCGTGGTCACACACCTTAGGGAACGCATCTCGTCCGTCTTCGTCACGATGATGTTATCGCCGATAGTCGGATCCAAGCGCTTCTCGTAGATCTCGCACGTCCTAGCCCACATGTTCGATTCAGACTCGAGATGGTCGACCTGCTGAACTTGTCTGTCGGTAATTTCGTCCCGATCAATCGCATTATCGTGAACTGCCTTCTGTCGAAGGAACGCCTTCCCTCCTCGCTGGTGAGTTCCTCACGTGTGAGATTCTGCAGAGCAATACCATCCAGGCCGTGCTCGCGCATGACCGAGAGAACGGTCCACTTGTATTTCCGGAAGTCCTTGCCGTCCCAGTTGGCGAGCAGACCCTCGGTCTTAATATCTATCGCCTACTTGTACTCGTTTATCAGCCGCTTCTCGCGAGCGCTGATGGTCTGATGTGGTTGTTGGCTGTGCGTCGGTGTCGTTGGAGGCGACGGCGGCAACGGGACTGTCGACATCTTTCACGACATTTTTGAGCTCGCGAACCTGCTAAAAAGCGGAGATGAGGGCAACGTGGTAGAATAGGAACTGAATTTATTGAGCCAAGTTATCTTTCCTCTCCCTAGCTCGTCCATCATATGCAGGGCCACCGGGTGACCTTTCGGGACGAAACCCCCGCTCGGGCCACTTCAAATATAGAATGGACGTGAAACGGATAGAACATATCCGTTTTCTAACAGGGCTCGCCGTAGAGCCGCCACTAGAAGTGCTTTAAAGTCTTTTGACTTAGTAAAAAGCGAAAAAGATAAAAAAATATATTATATAATTAAAAGAATTTAAGCCTATAATATATGCTTAAGCCCACTAATCGCTATAAACTTGAAATCTTCCAACAAGATGTGTCCAGGAACTTACAGCCAATTCGTTTCCACCATGAATTTTCACTTGAAAGCCAAGTATGGCTACACAAAATATCGACAGCTTGTCCATGTATTTTGCCAAAAAAAACAAACGATAAAGTCGAGCTTATTCAATTCTTTTAGCGCTTCAAGTCATAAATAATATTGACGATATTTTAGTTATATTATATATATATATAGGGAGAGCCTGCGGTAACAAACAACCCTCACATAAAAAGGAGGGGTGTGTGACCGGAGCAAATGGTGTGTGTGACCGCAGGCTCTCCCTAAAAATAGTCTATACAATAACAGAATTCATGTCGTCATCGATCGATCGATGCCCGCTCTCGTACCTAATTAAATATTTCGATCTATGTATACAACAGAATGCTGGTCGCGATCCTGTACCTAATCTAAGTCGAACTATATTATAAATTAAGCATGGCTTGAAGTTCCCCCATGATACGCTGATCCAATTGCGGAAATACATTCATGTGAGCTAACCCGTTGTACCAATAAAACTAATTGGGAGATAATCCTACCAATATAACACTCCAACGGCCAATAAAAGCCGCGCGCATGTTTCTCGCAATGATAGCAAACGTAAGGATACAGGTACGCAGGCTTGGTATGTCGTCTTCACCGTGCCCTTCGTATACTCGAGCGTCTCTTGAAGCATCTGCTGCATTTCTTCCATGATGTCAGATTAAGCTGGTCTGCAAGTGCAAGATATCCATCGACTTGTATTTGCGGGTTATGTAAATAGTTCTGTGTGCAATTCGGGCGCATTCTCATTGCCAAGTAGGAGGCTACCGTTGCGATTGTCAAACCCCCCATGTTGTAAATGCCGCTTGTGCCATATTCTACACCAAACGATGTCCAAACAAAGGCATTGTTGTATGTTTACGAACATTTTTTCCCCGCCAAGTCTGGTCTTCAAGCAGACGACAATACATTGTTACGGTGGAGCTATCAGTGGTAGTTTAACCTTTCCACAACTGCAGTAACTTGAGAAATGTGAGCGCGCACAACGAAGAAACTGTTACGCTTTCAATCCAGTGCAGCGCATCGCACTGCAACCGGCTTCCATTTTACCGACTTTTAGTCGAATCCGCTGCTCAATCCCGTCGAATACACGCCGCACTCGTGGTACATCCTGTTCAGCCGGCCTTCAATCGGCGGATGCTTTTTTGTCAGGACTGCACATTCTGGACTTCAGGTGTTTCCGCTCGCATTGCTGGTTGCGTAAGCTATATCCCTTTCCTCCGTGCGCATTGGCCGCTTCTTTCTGTGCACCTGTTAGAGCTGAACGTCGCTCCAGCCTGTGACGGTTCCTCCCAATTCAAGGACACTTGAACTCAACAACCACGGCAGCTGTTCAAGCACTGGACAGTAAGAAAGTGAGTTTCAAATAGTATATATGCTGAAAACAATAGCTAGTCTTGCCCAGGAGCGTAGCACTGACGTACAGACAGAAAACCGCAAGTGTAGGTACCCGTAGTACCGACGGGCTACGGGCAGGTCACGTGATCGGGAGACGGACGGAAAACTTTTATATAGAAAGAAGATGTAAAAGCGCTATTTCTAACCAATGATTAAGTCGAATAGTTTTTCACTAAACTGTAACAGCGCTATTTTTAACCAATTATAAAATCGAATCTGTAAGAACCTTGATGGTCTTTTGTATGTCAAATATAGGGGAACGGGTGGAAGTTTGCAACATGGTACGGTTACCATCGACGTACGCAATTTCTCACCCCTTCTCTTCCAAAAGACCATAAGACACGATGTTCTTGGCCAAATTTTTTACATAATAGACGTTTTACACTCGAATGATGTTCGTCTTTCCACAGCAAAGACATGGATCACAATCCAAACTTTTCGAGAAACTTTTAAATTTTGGCCATCGGCCTGAAAGCACGTGCAGTCAACGACCTAATTAATTCAAAATTTAAACCAAAAGAAAATAAAAAAATAAATGTAGGGGTTTCAAAATAACTGTTGACAAAAGAACTTAGCGCGTGATGTCTGTCTATTTAAATAACACTTTTTTTATTCGGAGTTTCCACGAATTTAGTGTCTAACCGACATCACTCAGTCATCGGTGGTTGTTAACCAGTTGCATAATAACACCGGAATCAAGAATCCAAGTGCTTCATCCAGCTTGCGGCGCAAAATCACTAATAGTAAGCGAGAAATCCACTTTTTTGTCATGCTTGTTGGGAAATTTAGGTCGAATATGACCAATTTTCCCGCAGTCATGGCATTTCACGACTTTTTTCCGTTCCTTCCACAAAGTTTACCGCATCAGCTCCAAAAGCCTTTGCACTTTGTGATTTCCTTTCAACCACCTGAGCTAATTGACAAAGCTCTTCGGCCTAGCGCAAAAAGTCGGACCGTGTATGGTCAAATTTTACCATAATAATTGTTTTCAATTCGGGCGATCCATAGTGAACCGCGTTATTCAAAACAAGTGGTTCACTTCCGCCAACAGCTTTCAGAAATGGCAATCAAATATAGGTAATGATCATTCCAAGAGCGCTTTGGGCTCTTTCGGCTGAAAAAAGTTCATCGCCTGTACAGAAGTGTTGGATGTGTGAAATGCGTTCAACATTTTATTCATCACATGCAATGGGTTGGTGATTCATTCCACCATGAGTCAACCTTTCTCTTGTAATACCTTTCGGCTGTACCATTAAGGTAATGCCCCAGAGGTCGACTTTGATGTCTTTTCTCCAAAAACACACACACACAAGCTGATTCGGCTATAGAATTTTGCCGTATAAAACGAGTCCCCCATTCTTTGAAACCGGCACCAAGGCCACGATACACTTCGTTACCTTCCATCTGATTGAAAGCTTGCATTATTTCGCAGAAGGGGTTTTGAACACTGGGGGTCGATTTTCCATCGGTGTACCCATGTTATCATTTTAGTTATTAAAACCAGGTTGTACCGCGGTTTTCGCTCGGGCGTACTATCGAGCGACGCCAACCGCATGCGAGTACCCAACCGCATTGAATTGTTGAAACAAAGTTTTTATCCTCATGGACAACGCGGGAAGAAGACCGACGTTCTTGTTGCGCTCAATGCGGAGCGCCAGACTCTCGCTTCGACGGCGTTCCGATAGTAATCTCGAAGGACAACAATCCGGTTGTAGTTGCCCCGAGCAAAGTCAATGGCTGAGGTAACCTGGTTCTTCACGTGTCAAGCTTAGTGTTATGTGATTAACTCGATGACACTCACTGGGGGGAAGTATGCATCCCGCACTTGCGGTAATGGTTCTCCAAGTCACGTGAGATAATAAATACCCCGTAGGGTGGAAATAATACATTCTGTGCAATCAACGGACCCATATTATATATATATATATATATATATATATATATATATGGCCAGCCTGCGGTCAAACACACCCTTTGCTCCGGTCACACACCCCTCCATTTTATGTGAGGTGTGTGTGTGTAGGATCTCCCTATATGAATTTATAATATGGGCAATGTTATTTCCACACCCCAAATTTATATTGGGAATTGATTGGGCCACACACCCCTCATTTTTATGTCCAAATGCGGCGTATATGGGTAAGTTTTGGTCTTCAAAAATGGGGGCTGATCAAGTTGATAGGGCCAGATCCCCCTTATTGTAATGGTAGTTAATGTCATTGATTGGTCACCAACTTCTTAATTGATAATTCGTTGCTTCAGAGGTAAAAGAAGATGACAAGGCTTTCTTGGCGTTCCACAAGTAATCAATCTCATACGGTCTTGTCATTTCTTAAGACATTATGTTAATTGAAGTCGAGACCAAGTGAGCAAGCGATATCGTTCTAGTTTTCCTACTATTAGAACTCGCTGAAAATGAAACGTTCCATCATAGCATCAAACATGGCTTGCATGCTGTCTTGAGTTGCGGGCAAGGTGACAGGGTCCTTTTTGGGGGGTGTCGATACCTGTGGGTGTCTCTGGGCTCCCGAATGTCATGCCGACCCATGCTGCCGCACGTCCTTTTTATGGTCCGTGTGGCTGTTATTGGAGCCCATGATCATCCGTTCCACACCGACCTCCAACTCCTACGAGTCCTTAGAAGAAGGATGCGGATCATAAAGCGAACTGTTATCGGAAAGCTAAGTTTCTCCATGTGATGCGTGAGTTGAGTGTAAGCCACTCTACAAACAATCTTTAAATGCTTCAAACTGCTTCAACGATCTACACGACATTATCTCCAGCATTTCACCCTTCACGGCAAAAGAAATATGGGGAGTTTCAGCCGTCTGTTGAAATAACATATACAGTACCGTAAAAAAATGCACCCAAAAGCGCCAGGCCTCGCAGTAATGAAGCCAACAACAAATGTGGAGTTAATATCTCGAAAAATAACGTGCTGAGTCTTGCGGTCCTTTTTGCTGTTTTTTTGTTACTGCTATTGCTCATTTCTAAAAAGCGTTCGAGGATTTCATCATTACAAGGTATTGAGACACAGCAATTCTGTGCGGACTCGTGAAGAAAAGCAACAATTTCACCAGCTGCCGAACGTACTTCAACGTCGTTGTGACCCGTCGTTCCGACGAATTATTTTGATTAAAAGTACGTAATAATCTACGCTCAGCGGTTTCTTGGGAGTCCACCTTGTCGACCGTCAGCGAAAAGAGAACATAAGGAAGCGGGGTATTCTCTGAGTTCAATGCTGAAATGCGCTGGAGGCGTCCGTAACTTCAGAAAAATGTCACAATCGGAGATAATGCCGTCGTAGCCATTTCCACCATGATAGCGCCGACTCGGGGTCTTCGTTCGTTCGATCGCAGGCAAAGAAAATGGATTTCCTAATCTACCACCTCATCTCCCTCCATCCGCTGCCGCACCTGCTCGTACAACTGCACACGGCTTAAAAGATCCCCCATGAGTCGCTGATCCAGATGCAAAATACATTCATGCGGCCACAAAGCGCCATGCTGTTGTCGGGTATCTACAACTGCGAGAACTTCCTTGGCTGATTGAGCTCTGGCAACAACGATCCTATCCGCAACTTGGAGACGAAAGGCGTACACCCCTCCGTTCTTCCAACTTCTCACCCAGGGACGTGAACGACAGCGCGCTGTTGTACGCCCTGATGTCGGTGCGAAAGCCCCGGAAATAGGCATTTTATCCCTTAGCAGACTCTGTAACGGCTCTGGTGACTGTGCAATGGCGGTACAATGGCCACCTTGCAAAGGTCGCAGCACATGGTGGATATTTTTGTTCTAGTTGTTCTGGCGTCTCGAACGCATGGCGTTCCCAAGCAACTCGGTTTCGCCGTTAACGCGGACTATCGGGTTGCGGTGGAATAGGGGAAGCTAATGCGGGAGCGGGCAGGGTTGGATAATTTGCTATACTTGCTATAAGACCGTACCAAAACATTATCATTTCTATAAGTGCTATATGTAATATTGTAATAACCAATGTGGTTAAAGTCCAATTCAATTAAGTCAGACTTATAGTATAGTTCGAATTCGATTAGGGACGGGATCGCGACCATCATTCCGTTGTATATATTGATGGATATATTAGATTAGGTACGGGATCATGACCATCATTCCGTTTTATACATAGATCGAGATATTCGATTAAGTAAGAGATCGCGACCAACATTCTGTTGTATTCATAGGTCGAGATATTTGATTAGTTACGGGACGTAAGCACGACAAGAATTCTGTTATTATACAGACTAAGGGATGGTACCTGTCGTTCCGATGAATAGTTTCAATGAAACTACAGTATATCTATATTTACTTTGAATAAAATGAGAAAAGAATTTATTTTTATGCTGTTAACGACTGCGTGTGCACTCTCGGACATTGACTTCTACAATTTTTAACGTAGTGCCTCGTCATAAACGACGTTGCACATTATTCTTCGCTCTGTAGACTTATTTTTCGAAAAGATGGATATGTTATCCGGTGCTGTCAAGCACGAAAAGGCGACGTTCTACTGGCCATGCGAGAACAAGTTCCTTGTGAGATATATAACAATCTTGTGCAGCGTCTGTCCCTGGGATTTTTTTATCGCATATCATACGCCAAGCCACCGGAAACTGCTTCCGACAGACCATGTATGGAAGGCCTTATTGATCAGATGTTAATGCAATGCGCAGGATACAGCAAAAGTACCCTGAATGATCACGCCTCAATCACACGTGCGTAACGCCGGCGGACAATGAGTTCCATATCTACAACCTTACCTCCCTCTATCCGCTGCCGCGTCTGATTTACAACTTCGAGCATGGCTTGACGTTTCCCCATGATGCAACCATCCAGATGTGGAAAGACATTTATGTGGCCACCAAGCGCCATGCTGTTGTCGATGATAAACAACTGCGAAAACTTCTTTGGCTGACCGGGCTCCGGCAACAGCGATGCCATTCGGTGGTACAGGGCACTTCAAAGTCGAAAGTCGTACACCCCTTCCTGCATGAACCGTTTATCCAACCTCGCACCCAAGGACGTGAACGTCATCGCGCTGTTGTAAGCCCTGATGTTGATCCCGTAGCAGACTGCGTAGCGGCACTGGTGGATGTGTCAATGGCGGGACGTTGGCCACCTTGCAAAGGTCGCAGCGCATGGTGAATAGTGGCCGTGCAAGGGTTGATCAGGACCCTTCACGCGTTCCTCAATCCAATGGAGCGCCCCGCAGTTGTGGCACCAGACGTTAGCACGGTTGAGCACAAAGTGCAGTGAGGCGGAATTTGCGGGGATTTCCTAATCTGAAAGGGGTAACTCCTGTTCATCGGCGCACAAGCTGTCTTCTAGAAGCTGCCGTGCACAATGAGCACGTCTTGCCGCTTCCTGAGCTTGGCGTCGTTATTATTCTTCTTGCTGTTTCTCAATAGCACGTTCTTCTGCACGCCCCACCCGAGCCAATTAGCGTCGTTGTTCTGCTGGTCTTGCGTCTCAACAGCAAGTTCTTGATCCCGCAGCTCCTGAGCAAGTCGGATTCGTTGGTTCTGTTCTTCTTCAGTCTCAAGAGTACGTTTTCGAGAACGCCGATCCCGATCCAGTCGGTTTCGTTGTTCTAGTTTTTCTGGCGTCTCGAGAGCATGCCGCTCCCGAGCAAGTCGATTTCGCTGTGAACGTGGACTCTCTTCTCGCGGTGGCATTGGGGGTGGAACTAATGTGGGAGAAGGCAGGGAGGGCTATATTGCTGTAAGCGTTATAATACCGTTTTATACATAATATCATTTGTATAAGGGCTATTTGTAATAACCAATGATAAAGTCCAATTCAATTAGGTCCGACTTATAGTATAGTTCGATTTCTATTAGGTACGGGATCGCGACAATCATTCTGTTGTATACATAGATCGAGATATTCGATTAGGTACGGGAGGGCGACATGAATTCTGTTATTATATAGACTAGGGGATGATGGATAGCATCCATCGTTCCGACGAGCTGTTTCATTGTAATTTCATTGAAACTACAATATATCTACATTTACTTTAAAACATAATAAAAAAAATTATTTTTTGCTGTCGAAGACTACAAGTACAAGCTCTGATATTGACTGCTCCCATCATTCCGAGGTTTTTCAAACTCATTCAACATAGTGCTTCTTCATAAACGATGTTACGCAATAGTCGTCGCTCTAAAAACTCGTGATCGGAGATACTGCCGTCATAACCATCCCCCACTATTTTGGCGCCGACCTCATGACTGTGGGGGTTTATACCTCCTTCGGTCGTTCGATTAGAGAAAAAGCAGACGGAGTTCCAGATCCACCACCTAATCCCCTTCCATTCGCTACCGCACCTGATTGTACACCTGGGCGTACGGGATGTGCTGTTTCTTTGATGTGTGGTGGAGCGGCTGATCAAAGTTTTTGACGCTTGATCAGGCGGTACCACGGCGCCCGGACTGCCGACTAACGAAGGGGGTCCTCCGGTTGTCCTTGACTGCCTGTGTTTCTGCTCACCTTGTGTAACCGACGTCTTGGGTGTGAGTTGCTCTACAGGTGGCGGGGATGTAAACACGGCAATTCTTTGATGCAAGATTGGGGAAACTTGTAACGAGTTGATCTAGGTGCTGATCAGGCGTGATCAGGTACAATCAAGCTCGAATCAGGTGCGATCACGCTTGATAAGCAGTAATCAGGCTGGGGAAGGCACTAAAAGTCGTTGATCAGCTGTTATAAGGCTTGATCAGGCTTGGTCAGGCACTGAAAGACGTTGATCAGCGGTGATCAGACTTGATCAGGCTTGATCAGGTACTGAAAGACGTTTATC
>CM047591.1:3825372-3847442 GCA_026184515.1 Peronosclerospora sorghi
CTATGTGCACCACGGTAGTGCACGCCACTGTATACATCGTGGCACACTCAATCGTATACAATTACGTACCAGATTTCTGTCCGCAATCCGAGCTATAATTAGGCCCTTAATTAGGCCTAATTATAGCACGCTTTACGACAGATGCATTTTAATGCTAGACTTGGGCATTTTAACTAAGATGCAATTGAACGCTCAATATATCTATCTAATATATAGATATATTTTATTTAAATATATTAATGTAATATTAGGAAAAATAAATATAAATAAAATTGACGGATCACAAGAGATTAAATTATGACCTGTGCCCGGGGCGACCAGACAAAAAACTGAGATCCGTCAAGGAAAGTGGCAAAAATTCACCAATTGATCGAATTGGTGGGGTATTACCCTCTGACCTATAAGGAACGATTGCACCGAAGGATCTCCTCGGAAATAAATACATGACTCATTTTGTTGATCATAAGTCTAGTTATGTTCGAGTTTTCTTATCCAAAACAAAAGATGTTGGGCCGAACAAAATTGAACATTTTATGGCGTTCTTTGAGCGGCGGTTTAACTGCAAGATTCATATTATTCATATACTTCGTACCGATGGAGGGTACGAGTATAAAAACCTCAATGGGTTTTGCTCGCAGAATGGTGTTGAGCGGCATAGTGAAGCCAGCAATCATTCCAGAATGGAAAAGCTGAACGCATGAATCGAACAGTAATGAATATGGCAAAGTGCATGCTGTTCGCTAGTGAATTACCTTATCTTTTTGGGGATATACGGTTCAATATTCTTCATACATATAGAATCGCATCCCAAGCAGCTCAAACTCACGTAGGCAGTCGCCTCTGTAATTTTTGGCGCAGAAAAAGCCAAATCTTGACGAGATTGTGGCGTTTGGATCTATCTGTACTGTATACAGAAATCTTGGGACATCGTGCCCAAGTTGATATTATCTTTGAAAAAAAGTGAAGAAGTCAAGGGTTTTAAGGATTACCTCAAGGGTGAACGCAAAGTTGTGGTGACACAACATGTTAAAAACATTGAAACCCTGACCAAACCCAAAACAAGCAAGTTTAAGACAGTTTGATTGAAGATCGCCAATCTGGGGGTACGACCACCGCTCAAGACAAGAAGAAGAAGCAGCCCAAAAAAAGACATGGCAACTCTAGCGGTGTGTTCCACGAAATGCTGCCGAGAAAATAATCCACATTTATCAAGATGTGATAAAGATAAAGCTGAAAGGCCAAGTCAACTCGAAGATGTGGGGTCCGTTAATTTTATAACGGAAATGGACCCAAGAATTTCGCACAAGCGGTGGAATCGTCGAAACAGGAGAAATGAATGAACGCAATTCGGAGGAGCTTGATGCTCTCAATATAAATGAAGTCTGAAGCATTGTTAGCAAGCCTCAAGATTGCCGACCCGTTCATACAGAGTGGGGTTTCAAGACTAAGCTGGATCAATATGGAAATGTGGATCGTTATATAGCTAGGAGGGTAGTGAAAGTGTCAACGAGTAACTCTTTGGCATCGATTATACTCTCAAATTCGCCGCATTAATTGACATAAACACTGTCAAAACTAGTGTTGGCTTTCGCAGTCAAGTGGAATGTGGCAGCGAGGCACGGCGATATACCTAACGCATACTTCAAGGCATCCGAAAAGGAGCGCGATATTTTTCTTTTTATACCTGAAGGTATGAAGTCAAAAATACTGAGGACAATCAAGATTTTCATGGTGAGCAAGTATTCAAGCTCAAGGAGGATCTTTTCAGCCTTAAATAGGCAGGGCGGTTGTGGAACCGCCTAATACATGGAAAACTTTTAAGTTTGGATTTTACGCAACGTATTACGGACATGTGTCTGTATACGAAGCATGTGAAAGATGAAGCTGTTATTTGCGGTGAAGTGGAATCTTTATTTACAGCATGTGGAAGGTGATCTGCGGCATTTATTAATTCATGGTATATTTTTCACGCCAAGACTCTAAATACTAGCACGATGTTGCCTTTTACGCTGGTCATTTCCTCAAATACATGTCTCAGAACGTTTCATGTGTCCATGAAGGAAAGCATCGGTAACCATCTTCTTCTCTCGTAGACAATGAACATTAGCAACAAAGATCGTGGTGTGCCTTCATCATTCATCATGTAACGTGGTTACATTTAGTTACGTTGGTGTATGTAAATACACAACGGTTAAGGTCAAGTATTGGACGGTCCGAAAGGTTCGGATCTATTGGCTGTTTTAGCTAGTCAGGGCGGGAGCCCTTGGTGAAGACATGGCAGCCTGCCACGTGTTGGTACACAGGTGGTGTACATTACATTTTTGTCTGGGTACGAATTAAATAAGTTCTACTTAGTATTACATAGGGTTTACATTAGTTTATTAATTTAGGCTAATTATATATTAAATAAATCAGTTTCCAATTACACTATATCCAGCTAGGCGTCGGACCGGGAACGGTCGGGCGTGCTGTGAGTGTCGTAGCGGGGGAGTACCTCCCCTAGCTACTCCCTACTAAGGGAATCCTAAGGCTAAAGCGTTAGCGTATGCTAACGGGAAACTGGGGGAATCTTGGCCCCGAGCGAGAGAGTAATATCACGCTACGCCCTTTCATTAAGGAGTATCGGCTAAGTAGCGGCGTATCGCCGCTTAAGGAAAGTCTTCCTCTGTGCGCTATCCGCACCGTGCGTTTACGCACCGGCTACGTCTGGTAGCACTTGTAGTCAATCCAACACCTGTGTTGGTAGACGGCATCCTCTGAAAAGGATGGACCAGGACGAGTGGGTCCATCTAGCCCCCGTCCAACAAGAAGCATTTAAAGGCTGGTACGCATATTGGGTCAGGATTGCATGCGCCTCCTAGTGTAGCAGAGTCTTGATACCGTGCGTGAGAGGGTGAACGCTGTAACAGGGTTAGATTTGGTTACATTTGGGTATGTTGTGTACATACGTACACTACGGTTGAGGTCAGTATTGACCGGTCCGAAAGGTTTGGACCTATTGGTTATTTTAACCAATCAGGGCAGGAGCCCTTGGTGGAGGCGTGGCAGCCTGCCACGTGTTGGTACACAGGTGGTGTACATTACATTTCGTCTAGGTACGAATTGAGTAAGTTCTACTTAGTATTACATATAGTTTACATTAGTTTCATTAAATTAGGCTAATTATATATTAAATATATAATCAGTTTACGTTTAACTCTAAGACTGCTAGGCGTACGACCTTGACCGGTCGCGCGCGCAGTGAGTGTTGTAGTGAATTGGAATACCTTCCCTTAACTACCCCCTTATTAAGGGAGCCTTGTATCAAGGCGTTAGTTCATTCTAACTTGTAAACCAAGGAAAATCTTGGCCCCGAGTAAGAGAGTGCTCTCTTACTAAGCCCTTCTATTAGGGCGTATCGGCTAAGTAGCGGCGTATCGCCGCTTTAGAAAAGTCTTCCTCTGTGCGCTAGCCGCACCGTGCGTATACACACCGGCTACATCTCGTATCACTTGTAGTCAATACAACACCTGTTTTGGTAGACAACAACGTCCTCTTCAAATGATGAAACAGGACGATTGGGCTAGGTTATCCCCCGTCCAAAAGAAAGCCTTTAAGAGGCTAGTAACCATACTGGGTTCGGCTGGCATGCGCCACCTAGTGGTGCAGGGATTTGACGCCGTGCGCGAGAGGGTTAACTCCCTCCTCTCCCATGAGGTGAGCTTGTACGGAGGTCATCCTGCGTCTACATGGGTACGCCCTCCGTTATCCTTTAAAATAAAGGAATTCACCGGTGCAAAAGGTGATAACATTTATGTATGGCTTCGCGAGGTCGAAACGGCCTTCATCACAGCGAATGTAATCGAGAATCACTTTCAAGTGGGACTTGCATTAACCCATCTTACGGGTAAAGCCCGTACATGGGCGTTTACGTGTCCGGATGCGGTCACGGACGTGTTCCCAACCTGGGAAGTCCTTAAGCAAAAGCTTATGGACATGTACGCCACGCCTGATCTGGTTTTCCAGAATCAGCTGGCGTTTTTTGAGGTGCCGTCAGGGACTAGGGACTTGGAGACATACGTCCAAGAACTGAAGACCTTGTTGTCAGGGACCTCTGTGGATAGGCGCGATGCGCTTCCAATAGATGGGGCAATTGACTCCCCCCATCTGGGTCCCGGAAAGAGTTTCGAGGCCAGTAGTCATCAGTCCTATCGTATGCTGAATTGCGTGACAGGTGTTGTCTCGGAAGGCGTAAGCCTGGAACGGCCTGGGGTAGGCGAACTGTTTTCGTTAGAGGAGATGACCTTCAAAGAGTTTGAGACTGCTGTGAAAGCAGGTGAACTCGACGAGATCGTCGTGTTGCGTCCAGAAGAGGAGTTAAACTCCTCATCCACGATGGACTAGTCAGTTTTGGTGCAAACCGAACAGGCATTGAATGCCCGAAGCGGCCTCAAGATCCTTGCGGATCATGAGGACCCTTATCATTCCTTAATTAAGGAATTCGGAGATGTCATTAGTGACAACCCGCCGATGGGGTTACCACCGGATCGGGGAGTCCGACATGAAATTGACTTGGTTCCTGGAACCAAATACTGCGTCACTAGGCAGTTGCCTCTCCCCAAGGAGCAATGCGACGTCATCGACGCATTCTTCGAGGGGAAAGAAGAGGCAGGGATGGTACGGGAGAGCAAGTCTCACCATTCGTCTCCCACTTTTTGTGTTCGTAAACCGAACGGGAAGTGGCGAATTTTGAATGCGTAAAATAAGCTTAATGCAGCTACTGTACCCATGTAAAATCCGATTACTCGGAAGGATGTCCTCCAGAACAATATGGCAGGCTGTACTGTGTACAGTGCCTTAGATCTGGTGGACGGGAATTATCAGGTGCTCATGCGAGCATCCGATATTCCTCTTACAGCGGTCAGCGCGCCTAGTGGCATGCTGTGGGAGTGGCTTGTTATGCCACAGGGGATTTCGAATGCACCAGCTACTTTTAATCGCTGACTCAACTTTTCCGCCCTCATAGAAAGTACGCTCAGACGTACTTCGACGATATATTCGTTCATAATCGCGCGGAAGGAGACTCGTCTGATGTTCAGACGCACCTTGTACACCTTCGAGCTGTGCTCGAATGTATGCGAGAGCATAAGTTATATGCGAACGCATCCAAATGTATCTTTGGTGCTGAGGAAATTCCTTTCCTCGGATGCTTCATCGGTAAGGATGGAGTGCGGGCGGATCCCGCGAAGGTGAAAGCCATTGTGGAGTGGCCTTCGCCTGTAAATCTTAGAGATTTACGGAAGTGGCTAGGATTAGCCAACTATCTATACAAGTACAGCGAGAACTACGCTGAAATGGCGAAGCAATTAACCGACATTCTTAAGATGGACGTGGATTGATGTTGGGAAATCAAACAGCAAAACGCTTTTGTAGCGGTAAAGGGGAGCTTGTTAAAAGCTCCCGTACTCGCTCTCCCAGACCCTGGGAAAACATTTAGTGTCGTCTGCGACGCCTCCGATTTCGCAAGCGGATGTGCTCTGTTACAAGCAGACGATGCAGGAAGAGAACGCGTAATTGCGTTTGAGTCGAGGCAGCTTAAAGCTGCGGAACGGAATTATCCCGTTCATGACAAGGAGCTACTTGCAATGAAGTATGCTCTTGTCAAATTTAGGGCTCACCTACTCGGCTCGAAGCCGTTCGTGGTTTATACTGACCACGCGTCCTTACGGACAGCGACAAAGTCGCCTCATCTCTCGCAACGGATGGCCCGTTGGCTCTCCTTCTTTGCGGAGTACAACTTTGAGGTTAAGTATAAATCTGGCAAGCAGAATGTGCTTGCAGACGCGTTGTCGCGTCGTCCCGATTACGAGCTCGCTCACACGACATTCATCACCTCGTCTGTGGTGGACCTCATACGCCAGGCGTATGGGAAAGACCCACAATGTACGGTGCTTATCAGCGATTTGGGTGACAAGCGACTTGGCTCGTCTGAGCCTACCCTGTCAAGTCGAGCTAGAGATCGGATACACCGTTACAGTTACTGTGACGGTTTGCTATATTATAGCACGAGAGCGGAAGACAATCCGCTGGTGGTTGTTCCTCATGATGAGGAACTAAAGACAGAGTCCCCTTTGAGGCACATGACGCCCCTACCGGGGGTCATTTAGGTCGGGATAAGACCTACAGCACTTTAAGCGCTTTGTATTGGTGGTCCAAGATGTATAAGTGGGTCGGTGCGTATATTCGCACCTGTGAGACGTGTCAGAAGGTTAAACCCTCTGCAGATTCAGCAGCACCTTTGGCGAGCTTATCCGTTCCAACGGACTGTTGGAAATCCATTAGTATATATTTTATCTTCGGTTTTCCGAAAGGCCAGTAACACCGGCATTTTGGTCTTTGTAGACCGTTTGAGCACGATAGCTCACCTGGCGGCGGTGCCAGAGTCCATTTTTGATACAGTGTCTTTCGACAGCATGGTCTACCTGATTCCCTTATATCGGATCGGGATCCCCGTTTTACGGGACAGTTTTGGGGGACGTTGTTTAAGGTGCTAGGCACCAAGCTTCTCATGTCCACTGCGGATCATCCGCAGACGGACGGTCAGACGGAACGCGTTAATCGCGTTGTGGAGGATATTATCCGGAGTTTATGTCCGGATTCTCCAAAGAGTTGGAGTGAGATGCTTCCTATGGACGAATTTGCCATAAACAATTTGGTTCATGCATCTACGGGGTTTACCCCGTTTTACGTGAGCGGATTAGTGAATCCGAGGGTTCCGTTGACGCCACGTGTGTGTGGCCCAGGGCTTGAGGGGGGAGGATTCCCCGATGTCAGCCCTGTATCTGTGCGAAAGCACATCGATAAGTTTTTATCGACGCGCCTTAGTGTCTTACGACACGTTTGCGACGCCATGGCGGAAAGCCAAGACAAGCAAAAGGAACAGGCCGACCGCAAGGCTCGGCGTAACAAAAAGGCGTATAAAGTAGTAGAAAGTGTTTTATTAAACGCTAAAAGGCTTCCTACACATGCTGTTTCTAACGTGTAACGGAACAAACTGCGCCCCAGGTTTGTGGGGGTTTTCAAGGTGCTAGCCCGAAAGGGCTTGGCGTATACCTTGGATATTCCGAAGGCGATTCGTACGCATCCAACCTTCTATGTAGGTATCCTTAAGCCATACCAGGATCCGGAGGCGGTACCCCTCTTGGAGAAGGTTGCGAAGGCGGATAGCCGTAAGGCGCGGCAGGGCGGAGTAACATCTCCGACAGGGTCAAAATACGACCACGAAGTTCCATAACGGAAGCTTAGAATTTTCCCTCAAGACGGCAAAAGCCGTCAAGGGCAGACTCGAGAGAGTCAATCCGCTTCTCGACGCGGTCAATCCCGCCCATGGCATCGTGGATTCCATCCTGGAGTTTCAGGATGCGACGGCTGTATCGATCACAGCGCTAATGAAAGTCACATCGCAATTTCGTGACCAACTCCCCCCAGTTCTCGATTTGGAGGGGTTCCACATTACCATGTGGAGCGTTTGATGGCACGACGCCATCACCGGGGTGAGACCCAGTATCTAGTGAAGTGGAAGGGTTACCCACCATCACGGAGTTCGTAGGAGTCCGGGACACCCCTTCGGCAGGATTGCCGAGACGTCGTTGACGCTTTCGAGCAGGAGAATCCCGATGCGATTTGACGACCAAAGGGGCGGAAGAAGCCCCTTCGCTCCCAGTAGTTGGGAGTTCGCCGGAGGCAGATGCGGAGCTTGCACTGCGCTCCGGCACCACATTGAGGGCCAGGCGCTAGCATAGCTCGTGCGATAAGGGGCAGGTAATTGCTCCATCGCTTTGGCTTTGGCAAACGCCAGGCGCAATGCACTCTACAGCCAAACGTCACGTTCGGCATAGCTGTTGTACAGCTCTGTAAATTCAGGGAGACGTTTCTACCCTTCCACCCAAGCGCGGAATTTACGCTCTGCCTCTTCGGCATCCTCTCCTTGAAGGAGAACGAAGGGAACATCGCGGAGTTCTCAAAACAGACACCCTTCTCCTGTTTCCCGATGCGCTTTCGGTATAAGGCGGCAGTGAAATGCTTCTGCGTGAGCAGTTTTTCCCGGAGTTGCTTCAGGCATTCGATTTGACGCGGCTGTTCAGCCGCAGGGCCAGGGGTATAGAAGCCTAAACCCCTCTTTACCGCATCTTAGCCCAATTTTGGGGATCACGAGGACCCCCAAAACGATATTCCTCCCGTGAAGTGCGTTTGGGGGCGTGTGATGCAGCCCATAGTGCCGGTTTGGCACGATGAAGATTCTGAGATTCGTCCAAATTATTGGACGTGATGGTCGCCTTCGGCGTCCCGGATTGGTCATCCGAATTTGGCAATTGTGGAGCGCGAGATAGCGCGTTTTACCTACGTGTTGGGGAAGAATTAGGCTGCTGACGTCGCCGTTCGGCGTCGTCAGAGCGGTCATCCTTAGGGGAGCTATCCCCAATCCCCCCCCCCCTCCGAGATATCGGAGTCCGAGTAGATGACATCCCCTTCTCGGGGAGATTGATTTCCCCCTATAGAGGTGCTCATCAACGTCAGAGTTCTGGCAGTTGGGGTCTCCAATTAAAATCGACTATTGCGTGGCAATGGTCTTGACGGGGGAGGATGTAAAGGGGTTACATTTAGTTACGTTGGTGTATGTAAATACACAACGGTTAAGGTAAAGTATTGTCCGGTCCGAAAGGTTCGGACCTATTGGCTGTTTTAGCCAATCAGGGCGGGAGCCCTTGGTGAAGGCGTGGCAGCCTGCCACGTGTTGGTACACAGGTGGTATACATTACATTTTCGGCTAGGCACGAATTAAATAAGTTCTACTTAGTATTACATAGGGTTTACATTAGTTTATTAATTTAGGCTAATTATATATTAAATAAATCAGTTTCCAATTACACTATATCCAGCTAGGAGTCCGACCGGGAACGGTCGGGCGTGCTGTGAGTGTCGTAGCGGGGGAGTACCTCCCCTAGCTACTACCTACTAAGGGAATCCTAAGTCTAAAGCGTTAGCGTACGCTAACGGGAAACTGGGGGAATCTTGGCCCCGAGCGAGAGAGTAATATCACGCTACGCCCTTTCATTAGGGCTCATCGGCTAAGTAGCGGCGTATCGCCGCTTAAGGAAAATCTTCCTCTGTGCGCTATCCGCACCGTGAGTTTACGCACCGGCTACACATAATGTGAGCAAGGTGAGTATTTAGTGTAGAATGATGCTCAGTAGCGCTACGCTTCCGTTTTTATCCATCACTAGTACCAAGTGGCGCGTCTCGCGCTTACACAGTATCTCAGCAAAGTCGTTGTGGCTCTAGCACATCCAAGAGTGCGAGTGTTTCAGTTAAACCTTCTGTTCCCTCTTGAATAACATAAACAAAGAAAGTCAAGACACAGTGCAGCTGCCAAACACAACGGCGGGTCCTATCGTGGCGGTAGAGCCGACAAAATTGATGCGCCCTCAGCTCCACAAGCTGCCCGACTCAATCTTCCGCGGCTAGGGGCGTTAGGGCGCGGGAGGTAACAGAATAACCAGACTATGAAGGAAAGCCGTCAGCACCACCAAAGAAAGCCAAGACACAGGCGCAGCTTACAAGCACTACGGCGGATCCAATCGTGGTAATAAATCCAATAAAAAATCATGCGCCCTCGGCTGCCCAAATTGGCCGGCTCGATGTTCCCGATTTTTCTCGAGTTGTTCAGTATTTTAAATTTGGATGAGCATTTTCGACCAATCAGAAGCGACCCGCGAAGGCCATCTCGCGACGGTCATCTCGCGACGGCCGTTTCGCGACTGATTGAATTATGATTGAAGTGAATTTGGAGTTTTGGGTGAATATTTTCAGCAAATCAGACACGACCCTCGACGGCCATCTCGCGACTGATTGAATTATGATTGGTGTGAATTTTGGGTTTTGGATGGATATTTTCAACCAATCAGAAGTGACCCGCGACGGCAATCTCGCGACTCGAAATCCGATCAATCAGATTACAGGGGGTCTCCTAAGTAATTATCAAATACGATTAATCAGATTACAAAGGGTCTCAGCAGTAACTGTCAAGTATTAAAGTCAGCGCTGAAGTAACAAAGAAGTAGTGGGTGAAAGAAGTGATTGATTATGATGTAAGAATTAGTAACACTTAATAGATTCGAATTTACCCTGAACAGCAAAGATCTCTGGCGGCCCCTAAAACCTTCTTCATTGTTCTCATACAAAAACCAAGTCTAATACAAAGAAGTCGTTGAGTGAACACCTAAGCAAGAGGAGCAGCAGCCTTTTGGAGCTAGCTAGAGTTGGGGGCAGCCTGGAACTAGTCTTAGAAGTGTTTCCCTAGTGTGTTTTGTTGATTTGTGGTTGGGAGGTAGTATTAAGGACCCGGGAAGTTAAACAAGAAGGACTGGATTATTACCTTCTTGTGTTGTTAATTAAGTGGAAACATTTAAATTTTCAACTCCTTCAAAACATATTGTTGCCATTTACGTCGACGACCTACTGGTGACTGGCACACATGAGGAGCTTGTTGACAATTGCTTTGAGGATATGAAGTCGCTCGACATAACAAATGGTGGAAACTTTCGCAGTTTCTCGGAATACGAGTTACTTTCGTGAATAACTTTGGTTACAAGCTCGACCAAGAGGTCGCAATTGATGCATTTAAGATTTACAGCTTGAAGACGCTAATCCTGTTCGGACCCCAATCGGTCAATAATTCGAGGATTTAGCCCTGAAACCAAGTGATGGCATTAAAAGCGCTGGTTTAGTGACAATTAAGGACTTCCAATCTTTGGTCGGTAGCTTGCTATGGATTACGAGATGCACGCGCCTCGACATTGTATACGCTGTGCATAAAGCAACTCGACAGACACATGCCACTACGATGTCCGACTGGCAACTAGTAAAGCGGATATTGAGATACCTCAAGGGTACAAAACATCTTAAGTTTTGTATGGGATGCCTTCAAGTTTCAAGTCAAGTTTTGAGCATCAAGGGCTATAGTGATGAGAATTACGGTGGATGTAAAGCAGATCTAAAGTCAACTACTGTTGGTATTGTTTTTATCGACGGCATTCTGGTTGCCTGGATATGCAAGAAACAAGGAGGCGGCTATCAAGGTTTTCATGGGCATTGAATCAATCTCCAAGATTAAGCATGTGCACATTCGCGTCAAGTTCATTATCTTGAAATTAAAGGAAAGACATGTGGAAGTTACCTACGTTTCTACGAAGTAAATGCTAGATGACGGTCTAACTAAGGCTTTACCTGCACCAAGATTCGAGGAGATACGCAGCGCGCTCTGCCTTCAACATGTGTGAAGTTTTTCGAAATTCGCAATGAGGAGGAGTGTTAACATAGTATGTCTATTTTTTTTTTATTAAAACTGAGTATGACTATTTTAGGTGGCAATTTGTATTTCGTTCTTATTAGTAGCATAATTAGTGCATTAGTACTCGGTTCTGAGTACACATATTTTTGTTATGCATAAGAAATGTATACCACACAACAGACGGAAGTTTACCATAACTTCAACATCTGGTATATATTTCATGTTAGGCTACCTAAACATTTCTCAATATACATTCCGTTGATTTAGCCCCTGGTTTGGATATTTTCTTCTCTACATTACGAAGTGTCTGCTCGATACTTTTTTCGCTGTTAACGTGTGATTGACTGTGGAGATATAGACTTTACTGAATTTTCGTTATATTTGGATTATTTTCACGCACTTACGACTTAAGTTTTCGTCTACATCTGCAACTGTGGATACGAACTATATTCAACACTATCTTCAACGGATTATTGGCCGCGATCTTATATAATATATACGATTTGAGTATATTGAAGACATAAAACTACTTCTACGGCTCAAGTTTCACACTATCTACGCAAACATGATTGACGAAACGTTTCTACATGGAGACTCGTTGAAACCCTCAGCCTCCGACAAAGCTTGGGGGCTGTTGTGGAGAAGAAATGGAAGTTTTGTCAAAAGTACGCGACAGTTGATGGGACGGGCTAAACGACAGCAAGTGAAAGACTAACTAGCAGCAATTTAGTCAGCGACTAGGAAAAAAACAAAAAAGTACCAAAAAGGATATTTTTTTTTACCTTTTTGGGGCTTTTATGCGCGGATCAAGGCATTGAAAGTTGGCCATATTCGTACAAGACGAAAAAAGGTATCTCAATGTTTGTGTATTTGTGTTCAGCTATAATCTATAGTCAAATATATTATTTTTTCATTTTTCTTTCTTTGCGACGAGACGTTTTCTCCGACCGTTGGTTCTTGGAGATACGCATCCTCGCACACACAGTGTGCTAATTACCTGACTAATTAACATCGCATTAACACTCAAGGCTGTGGTTGTGACGACTGCTGGATTTGTTGTGGAGATTGTTGATTATTTGACTGATTCAAGTGGAAAAACGTTTGACTAAGTTGAAGGTTACGTTTGGAGTGGACGCAGGGCTGGATTTGTTGCAGAGATTATTAATTAGCTGACTGATTCATGTGGAAGGACGTTTGACTAAGTAGAAGGTTACGTTTGGAGTGGACTCAGGGCATACTAAGTTGAAGTTTACGCATTAACTTGTAGATTATCGACTTAATTAGCATGTTAAAGCACGTCGGCGATCAACACATCAGCATTATAATTAACATAGTTTTCATAAATTCTTTGTTGGTCGTCTGGCTGCGTTCCCCCTCCTTCTTGTCCGCATTCTTTTCGTCCTTCTTTAGAAAGGAAAAGCCTTCAAAATGAGCTTTATTACGCAGCGCCTCACGCGCTTCCTCCAGCGTGGGAAACTTTTGAAGGTTGTGACGGAAGAAATCAGCAAGATCTGAGGCGACTGCAGAGGTGGCGGCTGCAGGTTTCTAGGGAAGATCTACGGATGCTTCCTCTTCCTCATCTTCGGTATCACTCAAGTCATCCTCCGGGCACGGATTATCCATTTTAAAATCCTTGAAGATATGCCCCACTTTCTCCTCCGCATCAACATCGAAGTCTTCATCGTCGTGAATATCATCAGCGCCAATTTGATCATCGGTGTTCTATTGTTCCCTCCGCACGGCCACCTGGTCTTGAGGGGAACGATCCTCTTCTGTCATCGTAATTCTAATATACCAAGAATAACTAACTTGTCAATAATTGCAACATTCAATGTAACTTACGAGGCAAGGCAGAGTACGAGACTAGGAGTAGAGTGCGCTTAAGACTTTAACGATCAAATGTAAGATATATGCAACTCTGCTCAAGTCAATCCAGCTAACATCTGTTATCAACCCCATCTGAAATATTGAAAACTCACCTGGCAAACGCCAGCTGCCGACCGCGCATATAAGTCCCAAAAAGGGTAAAAGTATATCCTTTTTGGTACCTTTTTGTTTTTTCCTAGTCGCTGCCTCACTTGCTGGTGGTTAGTCTTTCCTTGCTGCCGTTTAGCCCGTCCCACAGTTGACTGATTGGCTACAGATGGTACATGATCACCCACTGCAGTAACATGTAATTTAATTCTTTTTTCTCATTGGTTGAAAGGTTTTTCACTTTGGTTACACTTTTCACATTGGTCACAAAATCTTTGCACTTTGGACGGGCAAAGGTGAAGTTTTAATACCCCGATTTCTACAATGTATTGACACTTCAACGCAAAGTATTGGCACTTAATAGCAATGAGAAAAGTCGTTAATAACTAGCTGTAGGGCGCGTCCGACTACGACGGGCACCCTTATAAGCGAACGAAGTTCGACCTGCTACAGCCAACCAGTCTCTGGCGCTGCAGATTATTCTCCCGCTTGGCAGTGTGCCTCTCTTGGTCATTCTCATACTTGGATGGACGACCACGCTTGCGCGGGATGGTGGAAGATGATGAAGGGGTAGGCTTCATTATGAATTGATTGAAAATAGTTCCCGTCGCTTTTATGTCATCGTTGTGTTTGTTCATTTCTTTGTCGCTAAATTCCTGATTGGCTGAATTGAGCCAGAGGTACTGCGCAGAATTCAGCCAATCAGGAATTTAGCGTTATGACGCCGGAAGTCACGTCAAAAACGACGTTGTGAACGACCCGTCATAAAACATGAGAGCTCACTTCGTTCGCGATGATGAAAAGAAAATTGGTGGCGACGACCATGGCCACCTTTTCTATACTTTCAACGCGCACGAACAGACAGCTTACGGCTTCCTCACATTCTTCAGTAGACCTTCGTGACATCTGACAGCATCACATCGTCTTTTTCGTCGTTGTCCTTTAGGTTGTATTCATTTGCTATCAAATTATGTAGTTTCTGGGTTTCTTCTTCAGACATCTGCAGTTCATCACCATAGCAACGAGAGTTTTAAAGATAATCTTCAGATTATGTAGATATTGACAACCCCCAAACACCTTATATGGCGAGTATGCTTCACTGGAAAAACGTCCGCTTTCCACGTCATCGCGATAATTTTCAAGACCAGTGCGAATTTGTTCACCTACATCAGCATATCGCTTGCAGAACTTCGGTACAAACTGCGCGTGGTGCGGATGCTGCAACATACCCAATAGATCATGGAAAACCAGCACTTGCCCATCTGTCTTGGGGCCAGCGCCAATGCCGATTGTCGGGATTTTTAGCAGCTGTGTGACCGCCTTCGCAACGGCTGATGGGACACACTCAAGTACTACGGCAAACGCCCCAGCCTTTTGCACTTCTAAGGCGTCATCGATGATCTTTCGTGCTTGCGAAGCTGCGTAGTGCAATGAAAAAAAATGTAAGTCGACTACAAGGCTGCTTATGGTCAGTTTACTGCAGAGGTAATACCTGTGCGTCCTTGCGCGCGAAACCCTCCCATAACACTAATGTGTTGTGGACGAAGACCAATGTGCCCCATCACAGCAATGCCTCCATCTACGATGGTCTTAACTGTATGACGCATTAATACACCTGCAACATCTATACACGAACGAAACAAGAACATCATTCTTACTCGTATCCGCACGCTCTTTGCCTCCTTCGATCTTCACACAATCGGCACCTCCTTCCTGTTATAGCTCGTTATACACCACCTCTTACTTAATCGAAAAGATCTTCGGCGCTCTGATACCTTGATTAAACGTTGAGCGTTTTTCAACGCATCAAACGGCGCTCCTTCACACGTGCCGAATGGCATGTCTGTAATCACGAGCGGACGGTTGGCTCCACTATCCATTGCACGCATCAGAAAAAAAATCCAGGCATCTCAAACATGCGCCCATTTATTCCCACGTGTTTAAGAAATAACACAATGACGCACCGTTTTACGGCTTGTGTGTGTCGAATCATGTCCTCCAGTGTCACTGGAAGAGTCGTGTCCATACCCTGCCCAAAAGTGACAATCCCGTCAAAACTCTGTCCCTTTTCTCCTTTCGATTCACGTTCGTACCAATTCCACCATTCCCAACGAATCACCAACTAGCAAAATGTCAAATCCTGCCAAATCCACGTGCACTGCTGACGGATAGTCATAGGCTGTAACCATAGTGATAGGTTTTTTCTTGCGCTTAAAGATGCCCACGTCGAGCGTCGAGACCTTTCGTCGTTCCAACAGCTTGAGAGTGCGAGCAGCTGATTCTGCATTGTAGCTGGAGGACGAAAAAAAAGACTTGATAGTCATGACCTTTGAGGCCAAGAGATTGGAACGCATCACGGGTGCGTAAGCCTTAAATAGCGAAAGAGTGTTACATAACATTAGAAAGGGCGCCACTATTGCCACAGACGTTTTGTCTATTTCAACAAACGTTTGTCTATTGCCACAGACACCACCACCACAGCCAATCGGAAGCCGCCGTCGCCTTGGCTATAAACATAAGTTGATATGTTTTTTGTTTCTTGACATAAACTTTATCAGAAGCCGAATTAGACGATGGACGACGATGTCAAGTCCACGGCAAATGCCATAAATGTGCGTGGGTATCAGTGATTACCAGGCCTCTTCCAATATGGCATTTGCCAAATTTGTCATATTTAACTTATATGTGGCCAAATCCAAACCTTAAATATGGCAAATATGGCACCTCAATTGGCAATCCTATTTATCATACGACATTATATTTCCTACAGCTGTGAGGGCATGTCCTGGACCTCTTAAATTTGTTTCGCGTGCATAATTCCCTCCAACGATATGTCCATCAAACTGGATCTGTAAATATCCTTCTCCCACCCCATCACAGAAAACAATCCGACTCTACGAGGCTGGTGCCTGGAAACTCAGACGCAAGCCCGCCGCCGAAGTCGCACAGGCGCGGGAAGCGCTGCTGCAAAACAACACCCCAAGCATCCGAGAAGCTCGTCCCAAGATTCTGAGCATTTAAGATGCCTTGGAGCTCAGTCTGCGAGCGATATGCAGCACGCAGACTCTTGTGCTCCTCCTCTAGGGCGTCGATCTCTTGTTGGATGAACGTAGTGTCCAATCGGTCACGCATATAGATGACGACCAGCTCAACAAATTCTCTATCTTCCATTTTCGCCAATTGAAAAGGTAAGCACGGAGGCATCGTATTTGTAATGGGGTGGTGCCATTACATAATTGATATTCAAGTTAGAATATCACAGTTAAATTTCAGACGCGTTGTCTGAAATTCAAATAAGAGATTATAAGTTATTATAATCTACGAAGGAAAAGTCGATTCGGTATAAATACCGAATCATGCAGGTTAACTAATAGTACAGTTAGTTTAATACTTGATATTATTATATTAGTTAGGTAATTACTATACTGTTAGCCGCTAACCACCCATTTAATAAACACTCATAATTTTGCGTTCTTAAGGTAAAGCGAATATTATATTTACTTTTAGTATAGGATTAGTTGTCATCAACTAATTCTACCCCTCTTGTATTACGCGCTTCCTCGCACAACACAGTGTAAGCCCGTAACAGGATCAGTCCTGTTACACCTGGTAGCACTTTGTGGTCCGTCTTAACGACCACAGTTCCGTTCCGCTAGTTAACTAGCGGAGCGAAGATTAAGAGACGCTCGGCATCATGTCGCGAGACATGACGCCTGCCGAGCGAGAGAGAACGCTGGAAGTGGTGACGAAACACTTCCCCCACTTCTCGTCGCGTAGTAAAGACGCGACGGTAGAAATGGTTCGGTCCATGGGGACCGACATCATTACCTTCCTCCTGGGTAAGTCCCCGGATGAAGTGATAGAGGTGGTGAATCGCTTTAGGCGAAACCACCTAGAAAAGACAGCACGGCCCGCGCAAGAGGCAGCGCGGACCGCACCTGCATCTGCAACGCATAGCGTTGAAGTGGTAAAGGCGCGAGTACCGCCCTTTACCGGTGAAGGGGTCGAGCCCCTTCGTAGATGGTTCGCAGAGGTGGAAGATGCCATCTCTGCGCAAAATATTGTTGACGAACGTCAACAGGCGTACTTCGCCACAACATGTCTGGGCTGCAGAGCCACTGATGACTCTGCGTTCCTGACTTATCAGGAATTAAAAGATGAACTAAAGCTCAACTTTGAAGCTCCAGAAATGGAGCTAAGTAGTCGGCAGGAGTTCATGGAGCTCCGGCAAGGTAAGCTTGACCTTCAAGCTTACGCTCAGAAGACGCAATATTTGCTGTCAAATATTGTGTATGAGCCGGTGCCCCCTGCTAATGCAGGTCACTGGCTTCATGAAGGGACTCAATGATGGTCCCGTCAAACAGAGTCTCTACCGGCACCCGCCAGAGACTCTAAGGGATGTCATTGATATGAGCATCCGTGAAGAGTTATGTGGTGAAGTGTTTGAAATTTCTAGCGAAGTGTATACGGAAGGTATATTCAAAGAGTATACGGTGCTTTGGTCGGCCATAAAGTGAATTTTCGGTATTGAAGCCAGTTCAGAAGTAACCAAGAAGTAACAAGGTGAACAGATATTAGAGGTAGATAGAGATCTTCCCAATGCTTATAATATAATCGAATTTTCCCCCTTAGTTAATAGTCGTTTTTAATTCAACCAACCTTTTTGACCTCTTCAAAAACTAAGTCTAAGTGCATCCCGAGGAAACCTTTAAGTGAACGCGTGCTAAGGCGTAATAAAGGTCCTTTGCGGTACCCTAAGTTAAAGGGGCAGCCTGAAGTGTTACCAGGAAGTGCCCATTTGCAGTGACTTTGTATTAAGGTTCGGACGTGAGTACCAAGAACCTGGGTAGTATAAGCAAGAGGGGTGTATTCTATCGCCTCCTTGTGTTGTTTTGAGTGGAAGTCTCGAAAATTTAATTTCCTTTACGACAACTGGTGCCGCGAACCGGGAAATTACGTCGTCTTAATACAAATTTTATCACAAAATGGCTGTAGTGTCTAATGAGGGAGAGAAAGAGCTGGTTTTTAAGCTACAGCGCTCTCGAGAGGACCCTAAGAGAACTTACACTTTCTCTGAGGCCTGCGCACGAATGGCACGGTATCAACAGCATGTGCTGAAGCTACCTGGCGATTCACATAGTTGGTTTTCTCTATATGAGATTCGCAAGGTAGCGAGCGCTGCCCCTAATTTTAGAGTAAAGGAGGATCTCACTTCCTTTGGGGGACTAAAAGAGTCGATTGAAGCCGTTGAAACGTTGTT
The DNA here is from genome assembly GCA_026184515.1 of Peronosclerospora sorghi. Lineage (NCBI taxonomy): Eukaryota > Oomycota > Peronosporomycetes > Peronosporales > Peronosporaceae > Peronosclerospora > Peronosclerospora sorghi. Next base: position 3,843,936 of record CM047591.1, read on the forward strand.
TCGAAACTGTGGTTATGATTTTGTGCGACGAGAAGAGTTTGACAACGCATGTGATTTTAATCTGGAGCGTACCGCTACAGATATTGGATTGATGGTGTCGCTATTATTAGCGGAAAACGAGTGGGAAACATCCCTAATGTTTTACCGAAAAGAAGCTACAGACGTCAGTCCACGCTACTATATTGTGGCAGACACCACCCATACACCGATGAAGGAATCCAAACCACCGGGTATGCAAGAGCTGTGTAAGGATGATGAGATGGACGATACTGTGGAGTGGAGAGATTCAGATGATCCCCCAATAAGGAAGAAGTTGGAATTTTCATCGGAGGATGAGGAGATCATGACGCCGCCGAAAACAAAACCAACACAGAAAAAACAGGACCCAGTGGTGGCCAATTTAGTCCAACTGATGCAAGATGGATACTTAAGTTTGGAAGAGTTGACGAAGATTACTGCATCCCTGTCTGCTAGTCGTACGCCGGACACTACAAGAGGGGCGACTAGTGCCACATATCAGCAATCTGCAATGCCACAAAGGGCGGGTCCCAATTCACAACGATCCTCGCGATACAACGTGTCCAGTGGAAGACACAATGCGTGGTCATCATCGGGCCAGCCTGTCACGGCTATCATACAAAATACCGAGATAAAGGCATTTGATGGCAATAGACAGGACGCGGGAAGCGCAAGAGCATGGGTGTCACGATTTGTTCATGTGGCCAACATTTCACGGTGGGATGACGATCAACGGCTAGGAATGTTTGTGGATAGTTTGACGAACACGGCGTCTTGGTGGTATGAACAGTTGGCGGATACCGTGAAGTATGATTGGAGTGCGGTGATTGATTTATTCCAACGGAAGTTTTGCGTAGATAAAGTATCGCCGCGGGTCATGTATTCAAAACTGACCCAGAAACACGATGAGCCGGTCACCAGATATCTATACCGGCTTAATGCCGCGGCGTTACGAGCGGGGATGGATTTTCGGAACATCTACAACGCCTCATTGTTGGAAGAGCATATTCAACAATTCTTTGACACGATTCATGATCGTGTCATACAAATGCATTATCAGCATATGACTTTCAACAGTATTGAGGAGTTGGAAAGAGTGTTGACAAAACATGAGGCACGTCTGACAAGGCCCGGGAAGAAAATGGCTGCCCGTAAAAGTGCTGAAGTGGTATATGAAGATGCGCAACCCAGTGTGCACATGATGGGCGGAGAAGTACATGCTACGCAGAGGTCACGCGCCAATTATAATGACAAAAATGCGCGAGCGAGTACCTATAATAATAATGACGGGGGCGTAATCTGCGAGCACTGCAATCGACGAGGGCACGAGAAGGACAAGTGTTGGAAATTGAAAACGTGTGAGCATTGCAAAATTATCGGACATGATGTGAAATATTGTCGTAGGTTCATCGAGGAGATGGCCGAGATGCGAAACAAGCTGAAGGCCGGAGAAATAACCAAAGATGAAGTGGCCGCCCAGCTAAACGCCTAACCCCACAGTGCGTTGCGACCACTGTCGAGAGAAAAGGGGGGGCATTGTTGAACAATATGAAGGCAACACCGCGCTTACCCTTCAAGGTAAAAGAAAACAAGAAAAATGATATATTTTGCATGGAAAGATCACTCACTATGGACGAGGATCAAGATAAGAAGAATTCTCGAGAAAAAGAAGAGAAACAAGTTACATTTGGAGAAGAAGAACAAAAGAAAGAAGATATGGCAGCGACCATAGAAACGATGGATCTCTCGGCCTACGTCACGTTGGTGGACAAAAGAGAGGGAGAACGAGAAGGATGGCAACAAGTGACTGAGACAACGCATCCAGCAACACAAGTATACATTAAAGGGGCAATTGATGATTTGGAACTGCCGCTAATGTTGGATTCTGGTGCGAACATTTCAGTATTACATGCCAATGTAGCGAAAATGTTACACATAGCAGTCCGGATGTTTGATACCCCGACTAGCTTTTGTGCTGTAACAGAAAGTACCATTGGCGCAATTGGTTTGGCTACGGTCAAGGTGCGGATAGGCCCATCGGTGATTTTTAATTGTGAGATGTGGGTGGCTAGCATTGAGTCCCAAGCTTTAGCGATACTTGGAACGTATTTCCTGGTGAAAGCGGGAGTAATTCTGAGCATGAAGGATCAATGTTGTCAGATTCCCGATGAGAGTCCATTACCGTTGATGACTCAGGAAGAGCGAAATTCCCAGAAATATGTTCAAGTTCATGGACAAGTTATGAGAAGTGCAGGTATGACCATTAATTGGACCAGTGTAAATGCAATACGGATGGTCGGAGATAGACCTCCGGCTGTATATGCGATGGATGCTATAGACCCATTGAAAGTAGATCAGACAAAATTGGAGAGGGAGGTCTATTTGCATGAAGGGGTGGAGATGTCGGCCGAAGCTATGGAAGAACAGTTGGCATTAATACCAGAAGTGGACCAGGGCCACAGGGGCCAGTGACGCCACCAGATATGGCTAACGCAGACATAGGTGAGCCCGGAATCACCACCAAGGAGCAAGAAGATCAATTAAGGAATTACTATATAAGTATGCTGATGGGTTCATAAGCTCCGGTAATACACTACCGCCACCGGCCAAAGGTGTGGTTTGTGATGTGGATGTTGGAGGCAATCCACCAATAGCACAGAAAACGCGCAAGGTACCAGCGCATCTCCTCCCGAAGCTGTATGAATTAATACGAGGTCTATTGCAAGCAGGATTAATCAAGTACTCGGAGTCAGCTTGGGCCTCGCCAATAGTGATCGTGTTAAAGAAGAACAAAACCGACATACGATTGTGTATTGATTATCGAGCTGTGAACCAAAAGACGAAATTGATGGTGTATGACATGCCTTTGATAGACGATCTGTTAGACAATTTTGAAGGGGTAAAGTGGCTATGCTCGATGGATAACGCAAGTGGGTACTGGGCTATACCAATGACAAAGAGAGCTCGGTTAATTACCACGTTCATTTGTCCACTGGGACACTTCGAATGGCTGCGGATGCCGCAAGGGTTAAAGAATGCGCCGCAGATATATCAACGCATAGTTGATAATGCTTTGTGGACGATGGTCCGACGTTCGCAGCAGATGGGGATGATGTGTAAGATCACGAACGATGATACCACCATGGATATCGATGATGACGCCACATATATCCTAGGGACAGACGTACCCTTATCACAAGATGTGTTTCACAGTGGCCAAGTGGTGGAAAGTGAAGAGCAGCCTATTATGGGGAGACGCTCCTACATTGATGACATTAAGTTCGGTGCGAACAGTTGGGATACTCTGTGTCTGATGCTAAAAAAACCTTCTGGAGTCGTTCAAGTACTGGAGAATCACTATAAGTTTACCCAAGAGTGCATTTGGGAAACACAGTGTGGAATTTTTGAGTCATCGTATTTCCTCAAAGGGAATTGAGGCAGACCCGCGTAACCTAGAGTCAATTGTCAAGATGGCGTTCCCTCAGACTT
>CM047591.1:3867442-3908237 GCA_026184515.1 Peronosclerospora sorghi
TGCATCCAACCTTTTATGTCGGTATGCTTAAGCCATACCAGGACCCGAAGGCGGGCCCCCTCCTGGAGGGGGTGGTGGAAAGGCGGATAGCCGTAAGAGCCGTAAGGCACGGCAGGGCGAAGGAAGCCCGAAAGGGCTAAAATGCGACCACGAAGCTCCGCAACAGTCGTCTCGAGAGAGGCAAGCCGCCTCTCGAAGCGATCAGTGGCATCCCGGTCATCGCGTATCCCCTCGTGGAGATCATGGATGCGATGGCTGTGTCGATCACAGCGTTCGCGAATCTCACGTCGCAATTGCGCGACCTCCTCCTCCAATGCTTGATGCGGAGGGTACTCCACACTTTCATGTGGAGCGGCTGATGGCGCGACGCCATCATCGGGGTCAAACCCAGTATCTGGTGAAGTGGAAAGGTTATCCACACTCACAGAGTTCGTGGGAATTCGAGACTCCCCTACGGCAGGATTGCCGCGACGTCGTTGACGCTTTTGAGCGGGAGAATCCCGCTGTAGGTCAACGACCAGAGGGGAATGGGAAGCCCCTTCACTCCCAATAAGCGGGAGTTCGCCGGAGGCAGATGTGACGCTCACACTTTCCTCTGGCACCATGGTGGAGACAGGGACGCTGGCGTAGCGCGTGCGATACGGAGCACGTAATTGCTCCATCGCTTTGGCTTTGGAAAATGTCAGGCGCAACACCCTCTCCACCCAAATGTCTCGACGGGAATAGCTGTCATGCAGCTCATTGAAGCTGGGGAGAAGCTTCTCCCCTTCCGCCCAAGCGCGGAACTTCTTCTCTGCATCATCAGCACTTTATCCCGGAGAAAGAACGAAAGGAACCTCGCGGAGGTTCTCAACAGAGGCACCCTGTGCCTACCTGTTTAAGCGCCCTCGGTATGAGACTCTAGTGAACTGATTTTGTGCAAGCAGTTGTTGCCGGAGTTTCTCACGGCGTTCGCGTTGATACGGCTGTTCAGCCGCGGGGCCAGGGGTATAGGACGCTAAACTGGTCCTTACCAAACGCCTGGCCCACCTTGGAAGGTCACGAGGTCCATCAAAATTATAAGCTGCCCTTGACAGGCGTTTGGGGGCGCGTAACGCAGCCCTTAGTGCCTGTGCGGCAAGTTGGGTGTCTTGAGCTGCATCCAGCTCATTAGTGACGATAGCCTTTGGCGATTCGGATGTATCATCCGATATGGGCAGGGGTGGCGCACGGTTAGCGCATTTTCCCCGCGTGTGGGGAACGGATTAGGCTGCCGACAACGCCGTTCAGCGCTGTTGGAGCGGCTAACCGTTGGGGAGGTATCCCCAAGGGCACCCACATCCGAGTATTCGGAGTAGTCTACCTCTTCTAGACGAGACGCCATAGCACCACTGGAGGTGTACATATGGAGGGCCAGAGGAACTGGCGTTCGAGTTCTCCAACAAGATTTTGATTATTGCGTAAGCAATAGTCTTGATGGGGGAGGATGTAACGGGGTTACATTCGAGTTACATATATGTTGGTGTACATGAGTACACCACGGTTGAGGTCGGTATTGACCTGTTTGAAAGGTTTTGAACCTTTGGTTATTTTAACCAATAAGGGCAGGGGCCCTTGGTGTGGTGGTGTCAGCCATCCACGCGTCAGTACACAGGTGTGTACACTACATTTTAGCTGAGGACGAATTAGGAATATTCTACTTAGTATTACATATAGTTTATATTAGTTTAAATTAATTTAGGCTAATTACATATTAAATATATTCAGTTTACATTTCACTCTATTTTGCGGACGTGCGACCTCGACCGGTCGCGCGTGCAGTGAGTGTCGTAGGTTAGAGGGAGCCCTCCCTTTACTTACATCCCGTAAAGGGAATACAGCCGCTAAGGCTAAGTCGTAAACCAACCCGGGAATATTGGCCCCGAGTAGGAGAACTCTCCTACTAAGCCCTTTACAAGAGCGTATCGGCTAAGTAGCGGAAGCTACCGCTTTAAGGAAGAGTCTTCCTCTGTGCGCTAGCCGCACCGTGCGTATACGCACCGGCTACAAATGTTAACCTATCCCAATCGTCCTGATTCATCCTTTGCAGAGGATGTTGTCGTCTACCAACACAGGCGTTGGTTTGACTACAAGTGCTACCAGATGTAGCCGGTGCTAACACGCACGGTGCGACTAGCGCACAGAGGAAGACTTTCCTAAAGCGGCGATGTGCCGCTACTTAGCCGATACGCCCTTATAAAAGGGCTTAGTAAGAGATTGCTCTCTTACTCGGGGCCAAGATTTCCCTTGTTTTACTGGTTAGAATTAAATAACGCCTTGAAACAAGGCCTCCCTTAGAAAGGGAGTATCTAAGGGAGGTATTACCTTTGGCTACAAACACCCACAGCACGCGCGACCGGTCGATGTCGTGCGTCTAGCTGGATTAGTGTATTTTGTAAACTGAATCTATATTTAATATGTAATTAGCCTAAATTAATTTAAACTAATATAAACTATATGTAATACTAAGTAGAACTTACTCAAGTCGTACCTAGCCGAAATGTAGTGTACACCACCTGTGTACCAACACGTGGCAGGCTGAAACGCCTCCATCAAGGGCCCCTTCCCTGATTGGTTAAAATAACCAATGGGTCCGGTCAATACTGACCTCAACCGCAGTGTACTTGCGTACACAACATAACTAAATGTAACCAAATGTAACCCTGTTACATATCGGATATAGCTTACTGGGGTTAGCTTACTGCAGTATAACAGATAAAACACACGTGCCGTCACGATCTTGGTGAATCCATCTGGGGTAAATGCCTGCATTGTGACATACAAAGTTGTATGGCCGTAAGAACGGATAAATATTCGAGGTTTACAGGACGTGTCTTACAAGATAAGTTCTTGTTGTTGTGCACGCAGTTAAGCATAAAACCACAGACGATCCGGGAATAGATAACCAGCAGATGGGTTAGCCGCGTTCTATGCGTAATTACGTGCATGCCTTCGGTGACATGATTGTCATGCGGCATCTATGTACCCAACTTTACTTGGCCATAAGTCAAATCTAAGTGGGGTGCTACTTTTTTAAATTTCGAGCAAGTAGATGCGAGTGAAACGTAATTTGTAGTGGCAAATTACGAAAATATGTTGAACGCGCCTAATGGTAGACGTCGAAATATAAACCCACCTTTTTCTGATATAGAAGTAAAGGTACCCACAGATTGACAAGATTAGAAATAAAAGCTGAAAAAGAAATTAGAAACAGTTTTAAATATGTGAACATTCCAGTTTCAGCCGTTTCGGCTGAAACTACTGACACACTGCATATACATATGCTACGAAAGCGACAGATGAAGTAAAAGATAGATCTACTGCTAATATAACATTAGACGAACACATACTACGACGTCAAGTTTTAATAAGCTAGGTTAAAGATGAATTTGCTTCTATTTTTGAAAGTCAGGAGCGTAACTACATAAACAACACAAATTTGTTCAAACAAGATTAATTATCTCGTTTACAGTTAGATCTGATATGTATTTTGGTCACTGCAGTTGCAATTTCTTCTAAGTTACCCGCCAAAAAATAGCACTAAACGCCCCAACCATTTTCACCTTAGCTGACTCATCGAAACTGGCTGTGAGCATCTCCTCTCCTAACTCGATTGTATCGTGACCATATGTCTAGGCTTTTGCATAGGCGAGATCATATTCAGGCTTTATCCACTTCCGCACGTGCGTTACAGGCGTTATGGCCGCAGAGTACCCAGTATCCTCCCCTCGCCTCGGGTGCACCTATTTACTCAGATGACCAGGGTCCTAACAACACGACCCATTTTCCAAAACCTCTATCGAATTTAGAGGAGTTGGGTAGCCAAGACAACGTAAATTTTCGAGCCAGCATAGGGATTGATAGGCCTACTAAAAGGGTGTAAAAGACGTCTAATACCGAAAACAATGCCAAAAATTCGATGTCAGGCGCGGATAGTGACGGTCAAGGATAATATACGCCATCGTGATTTTTCATCAGCGCCGCTGACACAGCCCATTATCTAGCATTACTAGCTTCTTGGATCCAATAATACTGACTCCCAAGAATGATTGCATCGCCTTCAAACTGGTTGGTTATGGTAGATTATTGAGCGACTACAAATAGTTTAATGTCGTTTCATTTTTTGATACTGATGTCCTGGAGAGGCGACCTGTGTTCGCCACCAGAAGCTCTTGGCGACACGGATTGAAAAATTCCAACGAACTCAGGTATCACAACATAATTCTTCTTTATAAAGAGACGATCCCATTAGGTGATATGATGAGGATGTCGTCAATATACGTTCTTTTTCCTAGAGATATCGATAACCTCCCCATTTAATTGGGTGGGTGTAAGCCATGTCAAGCGCGTGCTGTAATGGCCTCTTCATTACACTTGGACCCCGACTCTACCCGACCTTGGATTCTTGTCTCCTGTGGGACTCGAACCCGAGATTTCCCGGTCCCGTGGTGGAGCCTAAACCACTGCACCACAGTGTCGGTCGTTATTTTTCTTAGAACCGACGGAATATGATCTTGATTGGTTCACCTTCTTGAAAAAGATTTCGTATATCGATCAGATTTGTGTCAGCCTGGATACGAAAATGTACGTACAGTGGATCCGCGGCGCATGTTTTAATCCAAAGACATCTTTCATTCGAACAGACCAAATGGTATAACAAACGCTGAGATCTTTCTGGATCTTTTTATCAATGATACCTCCGACCATTGGCCATGTCAAACGCAAAAATCCACATAACTTCGCCCATATCGTCCAATAGTTCACTGGTATCGAGTAAACCATCAGCCAAGGTAATCGGTTATCATTCGATAATCGATAAACAACCTGATAACCAACCCGGTTTTTCTTAAGCACGATAGCTGAAGTCCGGGGGATGTTGACGGCTGTACAATCTGTGTAGATAGTAATTCCTTATAATATACGATTTTCACGATACTGAGGTGCGACGCGGCGGCGACGCTTAGCAATAGGTTTAGCATTTCAAACGTATATAGCACCAATTGCTTCAAATGATATAATGCATTTCCGTTCCAATCACTAAGTGGTGACGTTCCCAAATGATGTTACGAAATTGTTCAATTCCCCCCCCCTTTATTAACGCTGTGGTAGCCGACTTGTAGATCTTCCAAACAAACTTCTTTGGTGTGTGCGGATACCTCGGGCAATACCGCTAATTGATTATCCAGCTCTTCTTCATGAAGATCAAACCTCTCTTGCACTCACACTGCCTTTTTCTCTCTTGACGCAAATCTTACTCGTTTTGACAACCTGATCAGGGTGATGATTGCACATTTTATGCTTTTGTTCGTCTGTTGATCACAAAGGAGTGATTAGCCTCGGTCGTGGTTTTCTTTTGTTGCCGTCTATTCTGTTTCCATCCACGGGGGGACAAAGGTTGTCCCCCATACAAACTTGTATTTCTCACGGAATGACGTCCATACAAGTCAAATACGAGTTGGTTCTTATAGGGAGGTCGATCAACCATAGGCCTTGATCCTCCCTTGATCATTTAGTTTCCTGATACGCTAGAGTATACCACTCACGAATTGAACAAAACCTGGTTTTCCTGTATTTTTTTGCATCCTTAGGCAACCACATGCCCACAACGAGGTATTCATGCAGAATCAGTGATTAATCAGTATTCAGAACCCGCTAGCGTCGTATTCAGATTGACTAGTCACCACTCGTATCAGAATTTAAAAGAATTACCTGGAAGTGGGACGGACTAAGATCAAGAGAGGATTGGTAGGCCCATTTAGAAAGTCTGCTTTTCTACGTGATCAAGTACCTCATGAAGAGCGATGTTTAATATTGGAGGGGGGCTTCACAACGAATGCAATTGGTATCAACATCTGGACAGAGGCACTGAAAAGAACTGGAAATCCTTCTTAAAGCCAATATTATCATCATGGAATGTCGGGCCAGAAAGTATTATCATGCGCAAAAGAGAGCAGATGACACGACGCTAAATATCTACATTGCCCTAACGAGGTGGGCGCTAAATTGCCTAACAAAGACGGTTAGCACTTGTTTAAGACGTGATCACTTTGCACATTTTATCGACACACTGGATGATGGTGACCTCACTGATCAGTTATCGATACAAATATTAAGCGATAGTGAAGAGATAGAAAAGATTATCCGAGCATGGCAAATGAACAAGACAACAGAGCTTGCATGAGGTCAGGTAGAATCCGGTGCAAACCTATTCGCCATGTTGTCTAAACAGCCTGGGGCAGCCAAAAAAAAACGGTCGTGCCTAATCAGGAGAGCAGTGCTAAATTTTATTCCGATATTATTTCGGTACATTCACTTGAAGCAAAAGCTGTCTGTCGCAAAGAACGGTAATCAACGAAACGCCCTTCAGGTCGACAAGCCTCGCCAGAACAAAAGCTATTCACACAGAAACTCAGGCAAAGACAACTACAGAGGCTGTTGAAAACGCCTATCCTGTCCGAAGTGCAAGAAAAGAGATCACCCTGTTAATCACTGCCAATTCAGGCCTCGATCTTGCGTAAAAATCACGAGGCCGTAGAATTCCAGATGCAGCAATTTTTTAACTTGATGTGCCAGTGTTACAAGGCTAGTCGACATCCGGAATGTCGTCAGCGGACGATTAGACGATGTTAAACTATGACACTCGCCAGGTGGAATATGGATGAAGCCAAGCATTTCGGGCTCATGCATTTTTGAGTTTTGCATACTTTGAGAAAAGCTCCAATCAGCATAAACGGATAAGATTCTCATCGATACATGTGACTTGAAGACTGATCAGGACCATATGATGGCTAGGGTTCGTGTTGAAGAGTTTACCAGATCGGAAGTGATAATGGAGTTGAAGCTTTTAACCGGAGAAACGTGTGGGTATTGGAAATCATGTTTCACGAAAGTAGTTCAACAAAAAAAGGTGACAGTAAATATCAATATGAAAAGATTCATTATTTATTGACTCAGGTGACGAAATATCTATCGTCGACTCAATGTTCTCTCGTAAGGTTGAGTGTTGCGTTGATTGAAGCCAACGGCAAACGTTTATGGGTGTAGATGAACGGAAGGTACCGATCACCCTAGATGGAACATAACGTATACTACTTTCATGTCTTGGATGGAAAGCTGTCTGGCCAAGTCAACACATTGGGAATAGATTCCAAGGCTTCCACCTTGTCTGGCTGTCTCCAGACGAAGTTATGATACAAATTACTAGATGTCTCCATCTCATTGGGGTCCGATGAAGTTGGATCACTATTTAAAGATCTCCGCTACCAAATAAGCGGAAAAACGGCCATAGGATGGAAGATTGCATGGTCTGAGATACCAGGGTCCACACTCTTACAGACGGGACATCCAAACAGGGAATGTACATCAGTCGCTACAGCGATAATTCTTAGGTGCTTCAACATGAGCTTCTGGTAACCAAATATGAAATGGTAACATTGGGTGTAATGGGGTGCCATTACATAATTGATATTCAAGTTAGAATATCACAGTTAAATTTCAGACGCGTTGTCTGAAATCCAAATAATAGATTATAAGTTATTATAATCTACGAAGGAAAAGTCGATTCGGTATAAATACCGAATCATGCAGGTTAACTAGTAGTACAGTTAGTTTAATACTTGATATCATTATATTAGTCAGGTAATTACTATACTGTTAGCCGCTAACCACCCATTTAATAAACACTCTTAATTTTGCGTTCTAAGCAACAAGTAAATATTTATATTTACTTTTAGTATAGGATTAGTTGTCACTAACTAATCCTACCCCTTTTGTATTGCGCGCTTCCTCGCACAACACAGTGTAAGCCTGTAACAGGATCAGTACTGTTACACCTGGTAGCACTTTGTGGTCCGTCTTAACGACCACAGTTTCGTTCCGCTAGTCAACTAGCGGAGCGAAGATTAGGAGCCGCTCGGCATCAAGTCGTGAGACATGACGCCTGCCGAGCGAGAGAGAACGCTGGAAGTGGTGACGAAACACTTCCCCCACTTCTCGTCGCGTAGTAAAGACGCGACGGTAGAAATGGTTCGGTCCATGGGGACCGACATCCTTACCTTCCTCCTGGGTAAGACCCCGGAGGAAGCGATAGAGGTGGTGAATCGCTTTAGGCGAAACCACCTAGAAAAGCCAGCGCGGGCCCGCGCAAGAGGAAGCGCGGACCGCACCTGCACCTGCAACGCATAGCGTTGAAGTGGTAAAGGCGTGAGTACCGCCCTTTACCGGTGAAGGGGGCGAGCCCCTTCGTATATGGTTCGCAGAGGTGGAAGATGCCATCTCTGCGCAAAATATTGTTGACGAACGTCAACAGGCGTACTTCGCCACAACATGTCTGGGCGGCAGAGCCAGTGCATGGGCGATGAGTCGCAGAGCCACTGATGAATCTGCTTTCCTTACTTATAAGGAATTAAAAGCTGAGCTAAAGCTCAACTTTGAAGCTCCAGAAATGGACCTAGTAGTCGGCAGGAGTTCATGGAACTTCGGCAATGTAAGCTTGACCTTCAAGCTTCCGCTCAGAAGACGCAATATTTGCTGTCAAATGTTGTGTATGAGCCGGTGCCCCCTGCAATGCAGGTCACTGGCTTCATGAAGGGACTCAATGATGGTCCCGTCAAACAGAGTCTTTACCGGCACCCGCCAAAGACTCTACAGGATGCCATTGATATGAGCATCCGTGAAGAGTTCAGCATGCGATCAGCGTCATCGAATGCTGGGTACAGCCGAAGGGCTCAACAGCCCTTCGCTTTTGACATGCCGCAACAGCATGTCAACAATCAGCAGTCGGGCAGACGAAGTTCACACTTCGTCTCAAGAAACAGCCACCCGCGCCAGAGCATGGGCGGTGGAGGTCCGGAGCCGATGGACCTATCGGTTGCGGTTGATTCGAACTCGAAGCAACCGAAGTTTAAGAAGAATATTCGCTGCAATCGATGGGCGAAGGTGGGGCATTTTGCCCATGAGTGTATGGCACCGCGTCCGGTGCCACGCAGTCAGCGGACGGAACCGTACGCTGCACGGCGACACCAACAGGGACATCACCCTGTTGGTGCAAAAAACGTAAATAACCAGTAGGGGCGGGGAGCCCTACTGGGAATGTTATCCCACATGCCGACATAGGGCATGTGAGGGTAATAGCCCCAGACGGGACTATGTCCTGTCAAAAGGTGCAGGGTGATGATAAGCCTCTTATCACCCTGGAGGTTAAGCCGCACGGGAGCGATGTCCCCATGCGAGCTTTGTTTGACTCAGGAACGTCAAACAATTTCGTTAGAACTCAGAGTCTAACGCTGTTGAGCTTCGTGGAGGTAGAAATCTCACGAAGAACGTTGTCAGTCCGGTTAGCAACAGGTGCAACCGTGACTATTCCAAAGCGTGTGATTAAAACACGCTTCGAGTTGAATGAACTGTCATTCGAGGGTGAATTCATCGTCCTCGATTTAGATGACAAGCTCGATGTGATACTTGGAATCCCATGGATGTCCAAGTTTAAACCTTCGATCGACTGGGTTAACCTATCGATAGACTGCGGCGGACCCACAGGATCTGATCACCCTGTGTGTAATCCGGCTGTATCAGAAGATACAACCGCAGCGTCGGACAGTCTGGTGGATAGCGATGGCATCACCAGGTCTGTTCCGACACGATCAGCGGAAGGTACCTCCGCTGGTGAGAGTCCAGAGGGACTACCACACGCAACAGAAGAGTCGTTGCGTGCTGGAGAGAAACATTCCACGGGTGATAAAGACCACCGTGAGAATGAAGTGATATCCACGGTGGGAAACACCCACCGTAAGAATGAAATAGTATCCACAGTGGGAAACACCCACTGTGCGACCGAAGGTTCCAACACGACGAAAGAATTCCGTGTTGATGAGAGTGAACTCACGATCGAGTGCAATCGTGAGCACAACTCCGTGGTGGCCAGTTCCCACCACGTTGCGTTAGCCATGCACACGAGAGATAAAGACCACCGTGTCGCAGAACAGGCGGCCAATCAGACGAGCACATCTGATCGCCAAGAAAATTCCATGGTAGGCAGTGGCCACCATGATGATGAGTATTCGCACACGGTGAATCGTAATCACCGTGTAGCAGTAAATCAGACGAGTGCGTCTGATTGCATGGACAGTTCCGTCGAGACTATTAACGTCTTGACGCAAACGGAGACAGTATTAGCTACCCAGTCTCTGTTGATGGAACACCCTCCGAAAGAAGGTTCGGAGGTGATGGCTCTTCCAGCGCTAAGCTGGAAGAAGTTTATGAGAAACTTGCACGATGATCAGATCGAACAGCTCTGTATTATCGTAGCAACAGATGATGTAGTGGATATTCGTGAACGAATATCCACATTACAAGTGGAAAACATTTGGAAAGAGGTTCCCAATGATCAAACCGAAGTTCAGCGCTTTGAAGCGCAGAGCTGGGAGTCGCTTAGAGCGAACTCCCCATTTTATGAGGTACTTCGGGAATACGCTGACGTATTCCCAGAAGAAGTACCTAGCGATATCCCTAAGGACAAGGGAACTCGTCATGAAATTGACCTCGTGCCAGGCACGAAGTATTGTGTCACGCGGCAGTGGCCGTTGCCGCGTGATCAAGTAAAAGCGATCGACGAGTTTGTCGAAGCTCGTCGTAAAGCAGGCCAAGTGCGGGAGTCTATCTCACCGCACTCTACCCCCACCTTTTGTGTGAAAAAGTCCACAGGTGGGTGGAGAATCGTTCACGCTTACAACAAGCTGAGCGCAGCGACGGTACCGGCGCAGACGCCGATACCGCGAAAAGATGTCATTATTGATGGCATATGCGGGAGCACCATCGTTAGTGATCTCGATCTAAGAGATGGATTTTATCAAATCCTAATGCGTGAGAAGGATATCCCTCTCACGGCGGTAAGCACCCCAAGCGGCATGATTTGGGAGTGGCTTGTTATGCCGCAGGGGCTTCGAAATGCCCCTGCTACGTTTAACAGATGCGTAACGCATCTATTACGCCCGGTGCGAGAATTCGCACCGAGTTATTTCGATGACGTGTTCATCCATAGTAAGGGTGAACACGATAAAAGCGATGTAGAGATCCATAGGGAACATCTACGTCGAGCGTTAGAGTTTATGCGTAAGCATAAGCTCTATGCGAATCTAAAGAATTGCACCTTTGGTGCACCTGAGATACCCGTTCTTGGAAGCTTTGTGGGCAAGCACGGGGTGCGTCCTGATCCAGAAAAGATCAGGGTGATCGTTGAATGGCCTACGCCAAACAACGTTAAGGAACATCGAAAGTTCCTTGGGTTGGCATCATATTTGCACGAGTAATCGTGCAACTATGCTGGGTTAATACGACCTCTTTCTCAATTACTTAAGAAAGATGTCGAATGGCATTGGGATACCCAATGCCAAGATGCTTTTGATGCAGTCAAGCAAAGCTTGACTGAAGCGCCTGTCTTGGCTATAGCCGATAACGAGCGTCCGTTCCACGTCGCTTGCGACGCGAGCGATTTCGCTATCGGCTGTGCTTTCATGCAGCGTGATAACGATGATCGTGATCGCGTAATCTGCTATCAATCGCGTCAGTTGCGCCCAGCCGAGCGCAACTATCCAGTGCATGACAGGAACTCCTTGCCATGAAGTATGCATTGGCCAAGTTTCGGATCTATCTATTGGGAGATAGACCGTTTGTGGTTTACACGGACCATGCGTCGCTACGCACGGCCGTGAATTCACCACACATTTCTCAAAGAATGACTCGATGGCTGTCATTCTTTGCTGAATACAACTTTACGGTTGAATACAAGCCCGGAAAGTTGAACGTGATAGCGGATGCGCTATCACGAAGGCCCGATTACGAGACGAAACCGTCCGTAACCGAAGGTGCCAGTGCAAAAGCGATCCGTTGCACTGGTTTGTCGTCGTCAATTATACGACAAGTACACGAGGCGTACAAAACAGACGAGAAGACACGTCTGTTGATTGATTACTTAAGTAATCAATCAATTGAGAAGCGCGACGAACTCCCAGAGTTTCTCCGCGCTTGCGTGCATCGATATCGACTGCACGATGGTCTGCTGCTTTACAGCACAGACCAAAAAGATGAAAGTCGCATCGTCGTTCCAAACGACGATGATCTCAAACATCAAATTATGTTTGAGTATCATGATGCTCCGATTTCGGGGCATCAAGGTCGAGAGAAGACATACGCTTCTCTCGCACGTAACTTTTACTGGCGAAACCAGTACAAGTGGGTACGGAAATACGTACGCGCTTGCGAGATTTGCCAGCGCGTTAAGCCTGCGCAGTCTGCACAGGCTCCGCTGAAATCTCTGCCGGTTCCGACAGAGTGTTGGAAGTCCATTTCAATGGACTTCGTATTCGGTCTTTCACCCGACAATAGTCGGAAGACCGGAATAGTGGTCTTTGTAGACCGTTTCAGTAAGATGGTACATCTTACTGCAGTATCAGCGAACGTAACCGCCGCTAAAACAGCGCGGATATTCGTTGATACGGTATTCCGTTTGCACGGAATGCCGGAAGACATTGTCTCGGATCGAGATCGAGATCCGAGATTTACAGGACGTTTCTGGCAAGAAACGTTCTCATTGTTGGGAACCCAGTTGAAGATGTCAACTGCGGACCATCTGGAAACGGATGGGCAGACGGAACGGGTTAACCGCGTTCTCGGAGACATGTTGCGATCATACGCACATGCCTTTGAACAGTGGAGTGACTATCTGCCACTCACTGAATTCGCGATTAACAATTCGGTGCATGCTTCAACTAAGCATACACCGTTCTACGTGAATGCCTTAAGGCACCCACGAACCCCAGCTTTACTTGGCGGTACGCCAAATCTAAGTGGGGGAGGGACGCGCTCAAATTTTGAACGAGTCAATGCGCAAGTTGCAACTGCAACTTGTGAACAAACGATGGCCCTTCTACTGAAAGTACAGTAGAAGCGGAAGCAGATTCAAATGAAACTGAAGCTGCATATGATGAATATCTATCTGCAGCAATGGCTGCACACAATGAGGACAACGCACCTACTGCTGATAAAGCAGTAGATGAATTCGTATTACAGCGACAAGCTGTAATACGCTATGTAAATGATGCACTTGCCTCTGCTTTTGATAAGCAGAAGCAAAATGCAGACAAGCAATGAAGGAAGAACAAAAACTCCTTTCTGAAAGGCGAATTGGTATTACTAAGTACTACTAATTTGCCTATACATGCAATAAGCAACTTACCTACACGGAAGTTGCTTCCTAAGTACATTGGACCTTTCAAGGTCCAAGAGATTCGGGGGAATGCCTATACTTTAGACATTCCCACAGCAATGCGGCTCCACCCAACATTCTATGTTGGGCGGCTCAAATCGTATCATGCGTCTTCGTCTTACGACGAGACACAGAACCACGGAAGATACCGTGCTTCTCCAAGTCTCCCAAAAGAGACTTGTAATCGGCTTCCAGCCGTTGATGAGCAGAGCGGAGAGGCATTACCTCCGCCTTCGACTACTCAAGGTCAGCCTTGTGCCGATCGAGCTCTTCCTTACAGAGGGAAAGCTCGATGTACATAAGATCATTCTTCTACTGAAGGGAAGTGTGCACCCCGAGGATGTCGCGGACATTCTCGCGAAGAGACCGATATGTCTTCACAGAGTGAGACATATCGCTGCTCAAGGAGGAACAACCCTCCTCGAGTTTGCGGAGCAAATAACCATGCTCCGCAACTACAACGGCGAGGGAATTCTCAACCTCCGCCGCCCCTGATCGATAATCAGGAGAATAAGCGATACATTCTCGAGCGCTTGATCTCCAAGCGCTCGGTGCCTTCGAAGAAGGGGCAGCGTACCGAGTACATAGTACGCTGGCTGGGTTACACCCAAGAGTTCGACTCTTGGGATCCGATTGAGGTTCTGAGGGCCGACGCCCCAGACCTTTTAACTGAGTTTGAGAAGGAGTCTCAAACTCATAATGCGAAGTAGCATCAACACTAGGTGTTGATGCATTTAGGGCATCGATTCAGCCCTGAATTTCGGCGGGTACGGAAAAACCACCGTACCCCCGCAACTCCTCCTCTGACAGACGAGGAGCGCCCTGCGGACACCGCGGACAAACGAGGTGAGAAGGGACACCACAGTTCAAGCCTTCTTTGATGCAAGCAAAATGGATGTATTCCATTTTGCCTGTTCGCGAGTGCTTTAAAAAGCGCTCGCGCATTACGTGAACTTTATTCACGTAATCATCTGGGCTTTTGTTGTAGTTGTCAACAAAAGCGTTCCAACTCTGAGTCAGGGCGTCTTTATCGTCCCTGTTCCTCCTTGACCCTTTCCGGCTCGAATAATATCGAACCTGGAAAAAGAGGTCAATGAAGTACAGACGTCTATCGTCTGTACTTCGATCGAATCGACGTGATGGATGTCTTCGCAGTCATCCAGCACGTTGATATCGAACAACGCATATTGGCAGTCCCGCTTACGGTGACCGCCACTGTTGGAGGCAATAGCCCGTCCAGGGGTCCAAAACCCCACTTTGTACGGAACATGTGGTTTCGTACGATGATACGCTTCAGAAGCGGCAGGCGCCGCTTCTGTTCGAGCTCTTTTAGCACGCGGAACACCGCCTGCTTCAACACCACGCGCCGGAGTTAAACCACCCCGACGTGGAGATGTACTTGGTCCAGGTGGGGCGGTTCTGCGTTCCCGCAACCATCTGTGATGATCATTGTCGCTGTCAGCTATAACAGCGACACAAGAGTTATCATCGCTGTTAGGCGATGAGCACCTAGCGAGTTTCGACTTGCTAGATCCTTTCTCGGGGACAGCTGTGCCCCAATCACTTTGTTCGGAGTCAGAACTGTCTCCGAACATGGAAGAACCCTTTCTGGCAACACACCATTCGGGGGTTGTCATCGTGCGAGATGTAGCATTAGCAACATCTCCCTGTTTCTTGCCAGATGCCGCCTTAGCAGCATCTGTGGTCGAAGACGGTACGTCTTCCGACCTTTGCGTAGTTGACGCTGCTAATGCAGCGTCACTGTTGTCACTCAACACCTCAGCAACTAGTGCTGAGGCGGAGGAAGAAGCTCCTTCGATGTTTTCAGCAGCGCTCTAAAGAGCGCTGCTGAAAACATCAGCCGAAACGCCGCCGCGTGCTTTGACCATCGAGTCGATGGTCAATCAGTTGGTAAATGAGAACGACCAACAAGTGCCACCTATGATTGGCCAAAATAAGAATTATTATTGGCCAAACACCTTAAGTGGGGGTTGATGTAATGGGGTGCCATTACATAATTGATATTCAAGTTAGAATATCACAGTTAAATTTCAGACGCGTTGTCTGAAATCCAAATAATAGATTATAAGTTATTATAATCTACGAAGGAAAAGTCGATTCGGTATAAATACCAAATCTTGCAGGTTAACTAATAGTACAGTTAGTTGAATACTTGATATTATTATATTAGTTAGGTAATTACTATACTGTTAGCTGCTAACCACCCATTAAATAAACACTCTTAATTTTGCGTTCTAAAGAACAAGTAAATACTTATATTTACTTTTAGTATAGGATTAGTTGTTACCAACTAATCCTGCCCTTATTGTATTGCGCGCTTCCTCGCAAAATACAGTGTAAGCCCGTAACAGGATCAGTCCTGCTACATTGGGACTTTAACAGCAAATGCTAAAAAAAGCTAAAAAATAAAAATTTTCATATATAAATTTAAAATTACTATAATATAAGATTTGATAATCTGTAGTACCTATAGTTAATAATAAATGAATAATAGTACCAGCGGGTCAGCTAACTCACCATGTTAGTGACTGATGTCGCAATTGCTTTTTTACTGCAAGCTGAAAAAATGTTGCATGGCAGAATTGAACATAGCTTGCATTTCAGCCGGGGCTTGATCAACGGGTGAGTGAGTTGATCTGGTGAGAAAACTTGTATGGTCGCTGATCAGGTGCCCTGACCGCTCCAGGAGCTTGCTTCTGGCGCAGCGTTGGTTCTGCATAGGCGCTTCTTGTTATTCGCGTAATTCCCAGGGACCTGTAGCTCGATGATCGGTTACCAAAGACGCAGAACGTACCGTAACGACACATATGGCATTCTCCAGGTGGCGGCGCGGCTTCTAGACTTCATCCTTAAACTCCTAATCTGCTCTGCCAACTGTAGAAACCTCTTAGTCATGTAGAGTCCTATCCGTCTCGTTAATCATGCCGACATGTAACTCGTAAAGCGGATAGCGTCGAACGCGCCCCGGAGAATCACAGCCTCTTCCCTCAAGTTAATTAGGTTCACTAGGCGACAAATATTTTCGATGCTGGACTGGGCTCCAAGGACAGACCAGTTAACAGGACAAATCATGATCGTTTGCTGACAGAAAAGCCGTAGGCTCTTTCTTATACTGGTGATCTACCAGCAATTCATTGCTTTTGCGCAACGAGCATCCTTCCAACTCTGATCACCGATGTATGTGATCTCGGTGAGTTCATCATGATGACCATTGGTGATTAGGCTCCCTCATCTTCATCTTGACTTCTTTCTTTGCGCCGCCAGACAGTTCCTCATACCCTATAATATTTTTAGTCTTACATGTTCATAGAAGATGTTATTTCTTCAACATCTTCTATAGGCTGTAGGACGGATTATAAGATTTCATATAACCCCTTGTGCCCCTAGGGTGACATATGGAAGAAATCGTCAGCAAGATACCTTGGTTCAAGATAAACCCATCTTTCTTTATCGGCGGCGACGGCGTTTCACTTGCCGTTGCCGCTTCTTTTAATAATAATGATTGACGTTGTGATGGTGTTATTGGATTTATTTTTTTGGACCCCGTTCATTTTTATCCTGTTTTCGTCTTGATCACTTCTTAGGAATGTCCGAGTAAAGAGATGATCCGGAACGTGCACTATTGTGGTGCAGCGATGATTAAAATTTACTGCACTTCATCAGGCTTCACTCGCAGGGCTCAGACTTGATCTTTAACTCGGTGTGTACTGTCCTCCCGAATTCTTTCAAGCCAATTGCTAACTAGCGGTGCCAATAATAATCCTACCTAATCTAATAGCGATCAGATAGCTTGCTTATCCCAATACGTTCTTTTGGTGACGGGAAACTTGCCTCTGGAATGAGCGTTGAGAGTTCTGTAGGCGATCAAGTGCTGATAAGCTGTCGCGGGCGTCGCCGTGGGCCAATCAATTACAATCCCGCCGGCGTCTGTTGCCAACAACTGTAGTGCAGCTGATACATGCGGTGACGTATTAAAAAGATGGATGAATGCCAATTTTCTTAATATTGACCATTCAGTTTTAAAAAACGCTTGTCATGAATGCAAATTAAGAACCTAGACCTAAGCCACTAATTCCATATTTCTATCGCAGTAACTTTATCTCAGTGTCAGTTTCCGGACCAGTAGGTCCCGGGTTCGATACCCAATTTGGTTGGTTTCAAAAGTGTTATGTGACCAATTCAACCAACTTTATCTCAATTCCGTAAGATCTAATTCCTGATCGATAATTTGTCCAATTATTTATGACAGGGAGATCAGGTACCATTTATAGCCAATTGCCGCGAATGTTATGACAAAAAACTAATTTACATGTTAGGAAAGAGAATGACTTCTTTAATAACCATTCGCATTCAATTGAGCAAGTTCTTGACTTGATTATCTTCATCTACTGTCTATGAACTACATTGGGGTGTTATTTTCATCAAGAAGGGATACTTGGTTGCGACAATATTCAAGAAAGTCAAATTCAGTTCATTGAAGGTTAAATCGGCATCTACGACTCAAGTTTCCTAAGTTCTTGCGCTAATGGACAAAGAAACATTTCAGCAGATTTAGAAATAACACTTGCGTGAAGTGGGCAAGTAAGAAAAAATATATATATTCCAGTATTCAATGAAAAGCGATCAATCTCGTAACAGGGGCTACCGTTATTAGCAGGGTGATTGGGCTAATTTCGTCATGGCTTTTTACCCAATCACTCCACCCAGTTCACCGCTGGTATTCTATTGTTGTTGAATCCCATCACGGTGCCAGTATGGGAAACGTCGAAGCTAAGGGCGTGAAAGGCAACATGGATGAGCTCAGATTTGACGAATCCAACGGTGTGCAAAGGAGTATTCACTTGTTTCGTCTATGTGTGTTTTGTTTTGTAACAAAGTTTTGCAAAATGTCTTTCAGATGAAGCTTTTACACAAGTTTTGCGAGTAAATCTGCAGCGTTTAATAGTCTACGCACGCTCAGCGGATGCATCGCTGCAGCGAGAAGTCGCCGAGAAATTGGCCAACGAAGCTGTTAAGCGTACGTGCTTAGATGTCTGCATCAGTAGCCGTGTGCCTTCAATCTGGTTTTGTACAGCCGATCGACAAGTACAAATTGTGGAGTTGGACGGACTGCAGCTGTTGCTGCCATTGACCAAGTCCAAGGATACTGAGGTACAGCGTCTGGCAGCGCATGCTCTGGCCAACCTTTCGGTTAATTGTAAGGGATGTTGTTACTAGTGGATTTCCAAGGCATTTCATTAATGAAATATCGTGCTCTTGTTGTCGTCAGCTGAGAATCAGTCGAAAATGGCGACAGAGGGAGGTATTGATATGCTCATTGACCTCTTGAACAGCACAAATGAGCACGTACAGCGTCAAGCTGCTAAGGCCCTGGCCAATCTAGGCGTAAACGGTTTGTCCTTCTATCGTATACCAGCAATTTGCTCATTAATGGGTACTTGAAGTGGAAAACAAGGAGCGAATTGCGAAGGCAGGTGGCATTAAACCGCTCATTGACTTGGCTAGATCTCACCAGGTTGGCGTCGCCGTTGAGGCCATCGCAGCACTCGCAAATCTGGCTGTCAATGGTAAAATATTTGGCAAAACGTGTGCGTATTTGAGCATTGCTTTCTCACATTTCACTGGAAAATAGATGCCAATGAGGTGGAAATCGCCCGGAAAGGTGGCTTGAAACCAATTATTGACGGAGCACACTCGGAATCAGTTGAATTGCAGTCTCAAGTGGCTCGTGCTCTTCGCAATTTATCTGTCAATCGTACGTTCCAAATTATTACAGCACTGTTGCTACAGTAGCAGTGCTAATGCTGTCGAATATTTCGATGGTGCAGCGGAAAACAAACAAGCGATTGTCGAGTTAGGTGGGGTGGAGGCTCTGCAGTCACTCATACGCTCAACAAACGACCGGATTTGCCAGCAAGCTACGCGCGCGCTTGTCAATTTAGGCGTTAACGTTGTTGACTAAGATCAAACACATATTGGGTAAAATAGGAGCAATCAAAATATTTGACAAATGTCTGCTCTTTCAGCTTGCACAAGTTTTGTACGTAGTTGTCAATCACACTTATTCCGATCGAACGCTGCTCATGCTCCTTGTCGCCTTTTAGCACGTTCTTCTGTCCTTTTATTTGCAAGCCAGGACCCAGCGCCTGGAGCGCCAACAGCTGGACCTTGTGGCATCATGGTACGGCGTTGCATTTCCGTTCCAATCTGTACATGAAAGTAAACAGTAAGTGTTGGTAAAGCAGCAACAAGAGGAAACCACACGAATTTGCCTCATAGAACGACGACATCATCAGAGCTTGCTCTCGCGAATACGAAGTGCGGATTTCCTTCATCTTTTTTTCTAAGAAATCCACACGTTCCTGTTTTTCGTTAATCTGATTCCGGTGTGAACTGACAGCCACCATGTATTTTGTCTGGACGGCATGAAGTGTCTTTTTCGTGTAGTTTTCTAGCTTCGAGCGCTGCTCCGATAGCTCATTTATCATAGACTCCTTCTCCTTAAGACGTTTCGTCAACTCTGTCACCGTTGCGCGTAACGAGTCGACTGCCTCCGCTTCGATTTCCTGTTGCAACGGAGCATTATTACAACAGTATGCCATATGCGTTACCATAAATCTACTACCACGAAACGTTGACGTACCAGTTTTTCCAGTTTATCCTGGTATTCAGCAATTTGGGCTGTTGAAAGTGCATTGTTGCTGCTGGTTACGACAACAGCTCCAGGAGTAAGAGCAGGTGATTGCATAACCCCAGTGGAACCCATCGCAACATCAGCCTCAAGCGTGGCTGCTATTGAAAAATCAGCAATTCCTGCCACCGCTGAACCTTCCCCTACTTCCAGTCCATTCGACACCTGCATCGGCTCTGATCCATCTGGCACACTCAGCCAATGCTGGTGTTGCTGCTGGTGTGGTTGAGCTTGAGCCTGTTGAACCCGCGCCAGCATTTGTTGCTGTTGTTCGTTTTGAATTCGTGCGTTGCGTAAGTCTTCCGATAGCTGATCATTCTGTTTTTGCATCTGAAAAAGCGAGACTTGGAGGGATTCCTTAGCCTTAAGTGCCATATCCAAATCGTTAGCAAGTTCAGCCTGCCCTGCATTTGCATTACCACCCTTCAGCTCTGCGTTTTCACGCTCTAGTCGGGCCACGCGCTCTTTCAAGCCGCTTACAGAATCGCGACCAAGTAAGATGTCAGCACTCAAACCTCCATTAAGCGCAGCATTCTCGCCCGCAGTCATTTCGTCATCAGCTCCTTCCCGGTATTGAATACCCGCAAGCTGCATGCGGAGCTCTTCTAGTTGAGACTCGAGAAATTCTTTCCCACCTAAAGCGCTATCAAGCTCTTCTTGTAGCCTCCGGATTTTCTGTTCTTTAACATTCAGATTGGAGCTGGCTTGAACGTTGGCCGTCTCAAGCTCCACCACTTGATTTTTATACTTTTCAACTAAACTCTTCAGACCAGGCATGGTCTTGATAGTGCTTTCCAGATCCACAACCTTGTCCAGATATTGTGCATTGCAGGCCTCCAATTCACGCACTTGGCCACGTAATAAATTCATTTCCTCCAGCTTCTTCTTGTACTTCACGATGCTAGCTTCAAGTTTGTTTAATGTCCCAAGTTTGGAGCGTGAAATGTCAAGTTCATCTGCTTGGCGACGAACTTCGTTTTCCAATAACATCAAACGTTCTCCGGACTCTCGCTTGATCCGATTCAACTCGAGATCCTTTTCCTCCAACTGTAGCTGGAGAGCGTGGACTTCATTGTCAACAATTTGCTGGATTTTTTTGTTATCACGAGTAAGTGTGTTCTGACGTTCGTTGCGCAACTGATCGCGTTCATTTTCAAGAACTGAATATTTTTCAGCAAGGTCTCGGTGTTCCGCTAACGTACGTTCAAAACGTTCAGTCAGTTCTCGCTTCTCGCGCTCTATATCCAAATATCTGAGCTCGATTGAAGAGCTCCTCTCCAGCGCCTGAGTGAGTTGTGCAGCTAGCGCTTCTGCAGAGCTGCGATCTGTTAATGCAGCGACTGAGACTGACGGCGCCGTTTCGTCAAAAGACGCACTGTGAGTCATGGAGTCAGGACGACTTGAGGTCGACGCTACGCCAGGAGATAAAGGCTGGGAACGGCGCATGAGATCCTCGATAGCGTGCATTAAACTTGCCTGTTCGGACGCATCCATCTGCATAATGGGGTGAATGTACTCCGACTTGTTCGGACTCTGGACAGCGCAGCCTAGTAATAACTCCGTAAGCTTGGACACTTCGTGCACATCATTCTCTTTGGCAATCAGCAGCGGGTCAACTAACTCTTCAGCGTGACACGTTTGACCCAACTCGTCCGTATAATAAAGCTCGATCGCACGCAACAAAGTCTTGAGGTTGTTTGACTTGAGCGCCCAATTGCTACCAGATTGCGCATTGATCTGTTCTAAGGTCATGTATTCCGGGTCGCTGTGTACACAAATGCGTGAAATAGTCATGAAACAAAATGAATGACGTTTTCAGTATTTTTATAGCATAGAACGCACATGTGGTGCATGATCTTGGACAAAAATATACCATCACAAAGATCTTCTAAGCTCAACACTTGCAAGTCTGTTGCCAGCTTCTCGTGGAAGCTTTGCACCTGTACAGGTATGATATGATCAATGAGTAAGAAGACCACCATTCCTCCTTATTTTTAGGCTATATTTCATTTAAATGTTGAAACAATTGAGATGAGGAGCAGCCACCTCCGTTATAAAGTAATGTTAATAAGGATGAAGGTAACACACCCATAGCAAAAGGCTGCGCTGCGTTGTATCGTCCATAGCGTGAGCTGCCTCGTGTAGGTAGATTTTTGAGGGGTCTGGCCATATGGTTGTGTGGATCACATTGGAATTCTCAGTTACGTACGAAACATTATCCATAAGATTTTTTATCAATGATATACAGCGTCATAGGATCATGAACAGAATAGTAAGCAAGCCGTCGAGAACCCCCATCTTGCCCATCTAGCTTCCCTGGTACCAGTAAAACCGATGTATCACTCACATCGCGGAACTGACGGTGCAAGGATCTCGAGTTCTCAAGTAACGGTAGCACGTGATTACGAAACTCTTCAAAACCAAGGTGCTGTTATCAAAGCAGCAAGAGAAGTACATCAGCATTAGTATATGTGTGCGCAAAGATATCAACTTTTACCATAAACGTCATTGTAAAGCTTCCAACTCCGACCAGCCCTCCACCTGGAACACGATTGACGTGACCTTTCCAACTTTTTGCACCTAAAAACACAACCAAATAAATTAAAGTTCCGTATCAAAGCAATAATAATAAAAGTTTGCCTTACCAAAGAAGCTCACGTCAAAACACCAGTCACGAATTCCATAAAACGGCAGTGAAAAGGACTGATACGCTGTATTTTCTCGAGCGCTATTGGATACAAAAACGATTCGGTACTGCGATACATAACAGCGTCCTTCACCGCCATGAAAGCAACCACCTTGACCCGGATAACCACTGAGCTCAAACGTGCAAAAAATTATCACGATACAGCATTTCTTTGCATCACAGCGAGAACACTGACTTGCCACTCAGAACTGTAAGCGACACGTGTTCCATTGAGAAGAAAATGTTCTCGCACGGAGATACCAGGTACGGCATAGTTGCGTCGTGAAGGAGGACATTAATGCTCATGTCAAAAGGAAATCGTGGGGATGAAGATGTACCTCCTCTGAATGATAAAAATTGCCGAAAATTGATGTTCATGTAAACTTTAAGAATGGCGAAAACACCCAATATACCACTTTTTCTCTAAAGATCACAGAATGCCAAAGGGAAAATTAGACAATGTAACTATAATCGAAACTGTTTTTTTCGCAAGATGACTCAAAATCGGTTATTACGGTGATGATGTACATAGAGAAGTGTGATAATTGCCTAATGTTACTGCTATTGAAACTATCACGTTTATCTCAGTTTAAAGCAAGGCTGTATAAAACCTAACTTTTTCTGGATCAAATTTTAGGTTTGAAAAAACATAAATAAAACCCAAATAAAACCCAAGTTGCTTTGTTGCGCAGCTTGCACAGCCATTCTAATCTAATTAAGTCTAATAAAGTTCATTATACTTAAAGAGCGTAAAAGTGCTGTCGAATGATATGCAGGTTGCCTATACTAGTGTCCTTAGTTTTTCTTGAAAGAAGGAGGCCAAGGCGATGGTAGCGTGGCTCATCTGGGCTCCAGGAGGAGTCACACACGGACCGCAGCCGTAGTGTCGGACGGGTCGTCGTACTCAGTTGGGCCCGGCAGATCCGGCACCCAGCGCTGGCACAACGCAAGGAGACAGGGGTTGACGACCGAGCACATCCGCCACAAGTGGAGCTCGATGTACGGGCCGTACTTGGACGCAGGGCGTCCGCTGTAGAATCAAAGTAGTGCGTGCTCCAGCTCTACATGGTCCATTTCGGGGAGACTCGCGAGAACTGTGGGCGCGTATGCACACGGTTGGGCCATCATAACCGCAACACGATCCTCGGGCTCATAGCTGTCAATAGTTGCTTGGCAGCCTTGCGCGCTTTCATGCGGTTGGTCGAGCGCTTCATCGAGGTGGCCTTGGGGCCAAGCATCGAGCGAGCGACCACAAGGGCGCCAGTAACTTCTGGGGTGGTCTTGGGTGTGGCACACACCGTTTCGTCATTTACACGACGCAGTCCGCAACCCCCGCGGTTTCTTCTTCGTCGTGTTCGCTGAAAGCCAGTTCGAACCCTGTAGGCGTGACTGGAAAACCAAATACCAGATGGCCATCGTCGACTGGTTTATTATCGAAGTCCACCGTTTTTGACGCCAGGGGGGAGGTTGGTTCCGTACACTGGGCATGGCGGCTGATTTTGATCCATTCTTGTACCGGTTTTGTAGCATAGCGTCTCTCTAAAATGATGAGACCGTCGGGACTACCGCCGTCGGCGACAGGGCATAAGAAGCCGTAGTTGTCGAGGCCTGTTTCCGCGGCGCACCTGGTAGGTTTGCCCGCTTGGCCTCCGCCTCATCCTTCTCCTTAGGCGCTTGTTGCTCGGTTGCAGTGCGCTTGGCGACAACTGATGGCGGGTCACACGGTTCAGCACGCGTTTCTTGTGCTGGACATAGACTGGATTTGCGAAACCCGCGAAGTGGATCTCTCGTAGCGGTTGGTCGTCCATGAACAGCGAATCCGGCACGCCGACTTGCGGGAACCACACGGTGCGGTCGTGAGACATCAGCGTGTAGGCCTGGTGCGTCGGCGCGATGATGGGCGGCAGACCCGGACTGACGAAGTAGTCGTAGATCACGTCGTCGTCAAGCTCCGATGGTACCCGTGTCAGATCAACAAAGTACAGACGTTCGTAGACGCTGTACGGCTTCACGATGAGCTTCGCGCCCATGCAAGAGACCACAGTGCCTCTGAGCTTGATCGCGATGTCGCGGTTGGTGCACGTAAACCGGTTTCCATAGCCCCTCACACACACGAAGTCGCATAGAGAGTTCATCGCGCCGTCCCACGTCGGCGACTGAGTCTCGCGGCTGGAGAATGTCTTCGATCGCGCACGTGCCGGCAATCTTCGGAGCAGAGATAAAAAGCTTGATCTTGTCCGTTGGATCAACCCGGGCACGATGTACTTCTTGGAGTGCCAGCATACATATTTCTTAAGGGGACGCGTCACGTTGACGAAGTTCCTCAAACGCAGCGAAGAACTTGTCAGTGGGGACGTAGCGGGTCGGGCGTCCGAACTTCTCGCGGTACACCTGGAGCGTATTCGGCGCGGGCGTGACACGTGGACGGGAGGGGGCCACCATGGTGAACGGGTGGTTGAGAGGCGTCGGTGAGAGGATTCGGTTGCAAGAACACGCGGCGCAGTGTCGCAGGCGTGTCGCAGAGGGGTAGTCTTCAGTCTTGGTCTTGAGGACCGCGAATGTCGCTTGTGGTCCAGCAGGAAAATTGAAAACTGCACAGCCACTGTAATATAGGCTGATGGTACAAATACTTCAGGATAATGCTC
Source organism: Peronosclerospora sorghi (assembly GCA_026184515.1). Classification (NCBI taxonomy): domain Eukaryota; phylum Oomycota; class Peronosporomycetes; order Peronosporales; family Peronosporaceae; genus Peronosclerospora; species Peronosclerospora sorghi. Next base: position 3,892,765 of record CM047591.1, read on the forward strand.
GAACGACCAAAACGTGCATGGGAAAATTCAGAAAAATATCATAGAATACAGCAAATGATCATAGAAATTGGCGTAAAGCCACAAGAAAAAACATATTCAACTACTCTGAAGACCTACCTGCAAAAGTTGAAGAACTATGGTAAAATAAAAAGAAGAGGTCCACTAAACAGTACCGTGTCCAAATAGGCTTATTTAGAACTCGATTTTACTCGATGTTGATTGGCTCTTTTCAGCCTGCATTTTTTGCATTTTTTTGGGGTCCCACTCACTTTTGGCGCCTCTCCGCTGTCTCACATATACCACCCCATCCCACCAAGCAAACAAGCAATCAACCAACTAACCAACCAACCAATTGACCACGGAAACTTACCAAACAAACAACAACCCTAAACCCTAAAACCTAAACCCTAAACCCTAAACCCTCCAGGCTGAAAACAGCCAAATAACCCTAAGCCCTAAACCCTGCAGGCTGAAAACAGCCAATCAAAATCGAGTAAAATTGAGTTCTAAATAGGCCTATTTGGACACGGTACTGTTTAGTTTTTCCCTAAAAAGAAATCTAACTGCTCTCATCTTCATCATTACCTTCTGCATCGGAGTTAGAATCACTTGGTACCTGCGCGGTAATATCATACTGGACACCAGAGATGACGTTGTAGTTGATTTTGATGTACACCAATTTTTCCACTCGCTCCGTAGTCAACGAATTGCGTAGCTTAGAGTGAATAAATCCGAACGTTGAGAACTTACGTTCCGAGGCTGCGCTGGACGTAGCCAAATTTAACAAGCGCAGTGAAAAATCTTGCAAAATTGGCCAAGCAAGTCCATGGACCTGCCAGTACTTCAAAACTAACTGGTTTTTTTCCAAAGCATCCGGTAGCGCATGGAATTTTCTGTCTTGTCCTGTTGTGCACATATAAGAAAATCACAGTATTGTGAATAGAGGATTTTTTGTCGAGAAGCGAAAGCGTTCCATCTCAAAATGGTAAATGTAGTCATATTCCTGCTGAGTGATAGTTCCTTGATTCTTCAGTTGTAGGTACTCAGCGAGGAAGCTATTGAAATCAGTGTAAACCTCACTAGCGGGACAGCTGTCATTTTGATATTTGACAATTAACATATCCAGTAGTTTCAGCAAAGCCAGTGCCTTCTGTAATAAGGTCTTGAAATTGTTGGAAGTTGTAGTAGCTTGGACTTTTTCACGTTGTTTTCTTTGGTCTGCATTACCGGTAATAAGATTGCGCTCGCACACAAAGCTGTGCAGCAAGTGTTCCGATTTCAAGAAAGGCTCCAAGAAATTATGGAGCGAACCCCAACGAGCTGGAGCTGGGAGATCCAGTCGAAGCAATTTTTCAGAGTCTTGTAGTTGGGAAAATCTGGCCTTGATTGCATGATGGTTGTTACAGAACTTAACAACTTGCTTCACCTCCTTGATGAAGGTGTGTATGTATTCAAATGGATACCCTACTGAGAATTTTGCCACTGCTTGTCCTCCCTTTTTGGTCTTTGTGGCAGCAAAAACATCCTTGACAAAAGGTGCAATCCGTGTGACATAAGCCCCTGGAAGAAGAGTGAGGATTTTTTTTAGTATCTCCCATGCCTTCTTGTTTGCGCTTGTGTTATCGGTTACAGCACCGACGAACTTGATACCACCTTTCTGCAAAATACGCTTGATGTCCTCTGCTATCCATTCCCCGATGTGGCCCCGCTGGGCTGTCAAAACGGCTTCGAGAAAAAGCGATTTCTGGGTAAATTGGAAATTCATTAACTTTAAAAAGCGATTACTGGGGCGGCACTGTTGACATGTAATTGACAATATATCCGTTGCGAAAATTGGAGCATGCATCCGAAACAAGGCAGGCTTTGAGTGATTTGATTTGTAGAAATGTATCGGTTTTCGACCTTATCATCTCATAGCACTTTTCTAGCAATGGCCCACTGAGATGTTTCCGGGTGGGCAGAAAATCCTCGTCCGTTCTCAACAACTTGATAGCGTCGCTAAGGTTGCTGTCTTCTACTATTTGAAAGGATTTTCCAGACATGTAATAGTGCATAGTAATCTTTTCTTGGAATTTCTGGCGTATATTTGCTGGTATCTTAGGTAGCAAAAAGTCCTTCACAGTCTTCTAAATGTCGGTATCTTGACCAAAGTGGAAGGTTTTCTGCTTTTTGTTCTGCTTTTTCCGCTCTATCTACCAAGCCTCACTCAAGTTTTTTTATCTCTTGAAAGCAGAGAACTTTCTATCCAAATGGGTCTCTCCTTGTTCCGATTTTCTTGTGATGGACACCTTTTTACAGTGCTTTCAGGTAACTTGCGGTGCCTTCCAGGGTATGGTATCGTCGGTAAAGTCAATCCAAAAGTCACTGGAATCTCGGCCTCTCTTCGTAGTACCTTGTGGATATGTACGTTCCTGCTGGATCGAAGCTGCCGAGCCCTGTTCATTGTCATTGTTGACAGAAGTTGAAGCTGGTGCGCTGTTGTCTAGGTTGTCTACGTTATTGGTCACGTTGAGTTGTCTTGTAATATTCAAACGTTTTGTGGGCAATTAGAAAAGCTCTCAATAATTTTCGTCTGCCCGGAATTTATAAGATCTGACAGCTCTGATGACTGGAAATATACGAACCCAATAAAATCTAAATTGGACCTCAGTCAAATAAGTTATATTTTTACCAAACCCCAAAAAACCTAAGTGCATTTAAACATAAGAAGCCACCCTGGTTTAAAGATCTTATTATAATTTAGTGTGGAATATTTATGAACAAACATTTATCGATGCTGTGGATCTACATGAGGATATATTGGCTGAGTAAAAACGTTTAGGCTCCTATTTTAGATCATGTTCAATCGCTACTACCCGTTTACGTATTTCCTTTGAACCGACCCTTTTGAAACAAATCCCCGGTAGATCGTCGGTCGCGAGATTGAAAGGCATGCAGATGACGAGCTGAAGAAATCACTGACACCCATATAAAGGGCTACTCAAGGACAACATGCGAGAGCTGAAACGCAGAATAGCGGCGCTGACAGTGCGAAACAAAAAAATAAGACATTATATGTTGCCACTGCGCTCAACGCCACGTAATTCACGGTCTTAACGGTTGAAATTGCTTTTTTAAATATCTGTACTCTGAAGTGTTGTTGCAATTTGGGTATCTTCGTATAGTAAAGAACCAATATGCTTCTATTTGATACGAGGAATCAGTCCTGCTTACCCTATGAATCCAATTTGTCATACTCATCCCGCCGACGTGAGTAACCCTCTTCTCTTATCTATGTGACGATATTTATGCTATCTCAGCACCTGATAGATTTTAGAAGCGCGCGCTTTTTGCGCAGCAGCTCGCGTCGCCATTTTGGACTTTCAGCGACTTTACAGTAAAAAGGTGATGTATTGTACATAACTTTAGGTTAGGTACAAAACATTGCGTATTTGCATATTATTAGTTTTAGGTATAAGCTTAACACTAATAAATCACTTCTGAATTTTATTATTGACTTTCGTGTGGTTATTGAGTGGAGAACAAGTACGCTACAGTGCGTAGCTTGTTTGGTGACTTTTACGTTGAATACTTGGTACGCTGCAGTGGCAGTTGGATTTGTTTTTCACGTCTTGGTTCTCGTATCACGTGATTGTTGTTTTGGGTCGCTGCTTTACGTTAAGTTGCGCAAGGACAGTGGAGAATAAATTTGCGATTGTTATTTTATTGTTCGCTGTTACGCTGATTACTCGCACTATCTAATTGTATTGAAATTTTGCACGTCAGTACGTGGTATTTGGAACGCGTGTGGCATAGTACGTACAGTTGGATGAGCGACTACGTCGAACAGGTTATGAGCCCAATCAAGGGCAGTGACTCGTCGAATCAGACAGTCAACCCGGAGTTTATGATGCGATTGATCGCACGTATGATGAATCGCTTTGATGAATTGGAATCATCGTTAAACAAGGGGCGCCGGCAAAAACTGCGGCGTCGAAGTCGAAGGGAGACACCAAGATGAGCTTGGAATCCCTGGATGGAAGCGATGAGGAGAAGGACGGGTGCAACACCGGGAGCACCGGAAAAATGTGCTTCAAGAATATTAGTGAAGCTGGTAAGGACGTGTTCACTAGGGGCGGGGGTCCTAACCCCGGTAAGGTCTACGTGCAACCATCGAACACCTATGTGCAGCAACAACCTGCGAATCAGTACCAGCAGGCATACGTAGCCCCTGGAAATTTTCATGTGCAGGCGTATACGATGCCAAGACCACCCACTGCCAAGGAGAAGAAACTTCAGGTTCGAGCTTTCGATGAAACTCAAGCTTACAAGGGGCTGGGGGCTGGTTTTTGGGCCTGGGGAACGAAATTCATCAGGCTGATAACCATTGCAGAAGAATGCTGCGGGTTTAGATGGACGGAAGACATCAAGGTCGAACTGTTGGGCCACTATATGGCTGGCCCAGATGAAGCATATTACGACCGGTTGGCAGAAACCTGGTGGAAAGAAAATCCAGCGTTGTGGCATATCATGAATAAGATGAATGAAGTCTTCAGTGTGCCTATAACGCACGCGGAGGGGATGAAACTCTTAGGTGCGCGCAAGGCACCAGGAAGGAGTTGGCCTGATCACTTTCTTTATCTCACGGCAGTGGCGGATGCAGTCGGCACGAACTGCGACGCAATGGTGTTAGATAATATAATCTACCATGCCGTGCCGGAGATGGCACATGTTCTCGTGTCGCGTTACAACCACCTGTGGATGGACCATTGCAGCAAGCTGAAGAAATCTGTCAGTTTTCGCAGGCTGTTGAGTACAACAGCCGGCGGCAGAAAGGTCATGGCTCTGGATCGGTTAATTTGGTTGTGGAAAAGCCCAAAAAGGCTGTGACAGTAAAAAATCGTTGCTGTTACGCATGGGTGTGGTGAGCAGGGGCACTTCAAGAGGGAATGCCCTAAGAAGAAGAAGATGAAAAGGTCCGTTTCGCGTTAATGATCGCGGGCAGCGATGTGCCATGCGGTCGAGACACATGGGTACTGGAACAGCGGTGCAAGTATGCACTTGACACCGGACCTTACATGTTTGTCGGATGTGAAGAATGTAGCGCGTCAGTGCCATCAAGTGGATGGTAAAACGTTTGTTATCACCAAGAAGGGCACGATGTACATTCGATTTGTTCATGAACGCGGAAACTCGCGTGAAAATCAAGGACGTTTTTCACGTAGAAGGAGCAGCCCGAAAAGTTTTCTCGTATGGTGCTTTCGAGAAGGGCGGTTTTGTCATCGATTACGTGAATGGAAAAAGAACGCTTGTCAGACATGACACACGCCTCCCGATCACTCATATCCGGGCAGAAAATAATTTGTTCACCGTGGAAGGTGAAGTGGATCGTCTGAAAAAGACGTATAAAGAAATGATCATGTCGGTGCAATATCCGACGGAAGAAAATTATACGCCGGACGATGACATCCAAAGTGGAACGTTGATGCACTTCCACATGCAGATGGGCTCCTGATCTACGATACGATTCTCAGGTTGGCAAAGGACCCGCAATATGGAATCCGGATTACAGAAGAGACGCTCAGGCACTGTGTTACCTGCGCGCAAGGGAAGCAGACAAAAAACAACCAGTAGAAGAAAGACAGCGGCGAAAACGCGCCCATCGATCGGATCGGTGGTGTGATTTGTTCCGTCCTTAAGGGTCCAATCACACCAAAAGATCGATTTTGCAACCGCTACCTGGTTAACTTTATTGATTTCAAGAGCAACTATACTAGATTTTTTTTGGCCAAGAACAAAGATTCTGCGGCCAAGAAATTCGAGCATTTTTTGGCTTTTCGAGAGAACTTTTGGATGCGAAATTCACGTTTTAAGGACTGACAGAGGGGCGGAGTACAGGAATGTTGACTTCTTTTGTCGTAGTACCGGCATCGCGTGGCATATAAGCGAGGCCGGGAATCAAGCTAGTAATGGAAAGGCCGAGCGCATGCATCGGACCGTGATGAACATGTCCCGGTGCATGCTGCTCGGAAGAGGGCTGAATCTGTCTTTTTGGGGGGATGAGGCGGAGTACGCAGACTATGTGCTGAACCGCACCCCGACAAGCGCAAATCCCAAGGGGATGTCGCCGCTGGAAGTGCTCACCGGAGCCAACCCAAACTTAGGTGGGATCGTGACTTTTGGCTCGCCATGCACAGTATACAGGAATCCCGTAAAGAAGACACTTGCGCATCGTGCACAGGTCGGGGTAGTTATCGGCAGGAGCGAGGAGACCAAGGGGTTCAAGGTCTACCTGAAAGCAGAAAGTAAAGTGACGATTACCCAGCACGTGAAGAACGTGGAAACACTTACGGACGTGCATAATCGGCAGCTAAGAATGGGGGAAGCCGAAGAATATAAAGCGGAAGCTCCACCAAGTGACGGAGGGTCAGAAGGAGCCGAAGGGACGCCAAGCGTCGAGCAAGTCACGAAAAAACAAGCAAATAGAAAGCCGCGCTGGACGATGGATCGCCATGTCCCGCGCCAGTACGCCGAGCGCATGGCTCAGGCGGAAAGTAAAAAAGAGGACAACGACGACGATGAAGAAAAGGAAGCGTCGGTGAATATGATAATGGAGGGCGACCCGAGAAATTATCGCGATGCGATGGGTCGCCATGACGCGAATAAATGGATTGATGCAATGGAACAAGAGATTGAGGCGTTGGAAGATAACGAAGTCTGGGAGGTGATCAAGAAACCCATCGACGCGAAACCATTGCACTCGAAGTGGGTTTTCAAGGTCAAGACCGATGCAAATGGGAAAGTCGAGCGCTACAAGTCTAGGTTAGTGGCCTGCGGAAACGAGAAGAGTTTCGGGGTCGATTACAAACTAACCTTTGCCGCGGTCATGGAGATGACCAGTGTACGATTTATTTTAATGCTTGCTCGGAAATGGAGAGTACGAGCAATGCATGGGGACATCCCCAACGCTTATGTGAAAGCGTTGAGGACGAACATGATATATATCTGTTCACCCCCAGTGGAATGAAGATCGAGGAAGAAAAGCAGAAAGAATTGCAAGTTGGAAGTTCAAGCGATGTTGTTTTGAAATTAAAGAAAACGCTTTACGGATTGAAGCAGGCGGGGAGGCAATGGAACCGCCTCCTGCACTCCAAGATTCTAAGTCAAGGTTATGAACAAATTTTTACTGACGGTTGTTCGTACTTCAAGAAGATTCATGGTGAAACGATCGTTGTGGGAGTTTATGTGGACGACCTGTTAGTCACGGCAACAGAAAAGGTGCACGTGTTGAATTTTTTCGAGGAGCTCAAGGATTTGGAGATCAAAACTTTGGGCGAAGTGTCGAAACTTCTTGGCATGCGGGTGGAGTACAAAGAAAGTAGTGGTTACTTTCTGGATCAGGAAGTCATGATCAAGGATCTCCTGAAAATGTATATCATGGAGGAAGCGAACACAGTGAAGGCAACTACGGCGACGAATTCGAAGACCAAAACCTCAAGGATCATGATATGTTGAAAGATTGTGGGAGCGATGGAGCGCCGACGATCAATAATTTCCAGTCGTTGACCGGAAGTTTGCTTTGGATCGCGCGCTGCTGCAGTCCTGACATTGCATATGCAGTGCACAAGGCCACGCGCAGAGCTCATGCGCCTTCGAAGTTGGATTGGATGAACCGCCAAGAGGATTTTACGCTTCCTCAAGGGCACGTCAAAGATGAAGTTGCGTCTGGAGGTGGATGCTGATGCGAAATCTCACGAAAAAACAAAGTTGGAATAGTTGGATTTTGCGATGCAGATTTCGCTGAGTCAAAGAAAGATCGGAAGTCCACAAGCGGTAGCGTGATTTTTGTGGAAGGGTGTATTGTGCACTGGGTGTGCAAGCGACAGTCTTGTGCTTCGATTTCCACCATGGAGGCTGAGATTTATGCAGCGTCAGTGGCACTTTGTGAGCTAATTGGATTCAAGGAGATGTCAAGTGAAGTTTAATTGAAAGTGTAACTGCCGATGACGTTGTTTTGCGACAACCAGGCGGCAATAAAAATGTTGGAAGGTGATGGTAAAACATCAAAGACGAAATACATGGATATTCGGGTGAAGTTTTTACTTTCAATGGATAAGGATGGTGTGGTTAAAGCAAGCTACCGACCTACGGATGAAAACTTGGCCGATGTTTTTACCAAGCCTTTGAATCCTGAGAAGCTGAAACGTGCGCAGGATGGTCTTGGATTAGCGGAGATTGCGATGGACTAGCTGGTTTTCACGGAAAAGTCGAGAAGTAGTGTTAGAAGCGCGCGCTTTTTGCGCAGCAGCTCGCGTTGCCATTTTGGACTTTCAGCGACTTTACAGTAAAAAGGTGATGTATTGTACGTAACTTTAGGTTAGGTACAAAACATTGTGTATTTTCATATTATTAGTTTTAGGTATAAACTTAACACTAATAAATCACTTCTGAATTTTATTATTGACTTGCGTGTGGTTATCGAGTGGAGAACAAGTACGCTACAGTGTGTAGCTTGTTTGGTGACTTTTACGTTGAATACTTGGTACGCTGCAGTGGCAGTTGGATTTGGTTTTCACGTCTTGATTCTCATATCACGTGATTGTTGTTTTGGGTCGCTGCTTTACGTTAAGTTGCGCAAGGACAGTGGAGAATAATTTTACGATTGTTATTTTATTGTTCGCTGTTACGCTGATTACTCGCACTATCTAATTGTATTGGAATTTTGCACGTCAGTACGTGGTATTTGGAACGCGTGTGGCATAGTACGTACAGTTGGATGAGCGACTACGTTGAACAATAGATCTACTAGAACGATGGTGGTATGTACAATCTGCTGAAAGCAAGCAACAAGCATGAAACAAATGCGAATTTGTTTCAATAATAAAGCAATTTTTATTCGCCCCCCATTTCTTATTTTCGCCGTCCCCAGTCTCCCATGAGTGAAATGTAACTGGTAGAACATATGAAATTGATAGCGACTGTTTTTTTTCATTATTGATTTAATCTGGATCTTCCTGCCACTTTTACAGGTTCGGGAATTGTGACCCGAATTTCCACAGTTCTTGCATTTGTAACCTGAAGTATATTCAAACTGATATTTGTCTCTTTGTTTAGCACTTGTCTTCGATCCAAATGGACAACCCCGCTTTCTAAGTATTGGGGCTGGGTTAGATAGAATAGTACCCGAAACCCCCCTGGATCCTTTAAGCAGTGCCAGCAAAGTTGGAACTTCATCATCGTCAATGGTATACAGCTTTCTTCGATGTTCAACAATTATATAGGTGTAAGTGCAGTCTATCATAAACGAAATATTGAAACTTTGTGCAAATTTTGTCGAAAAAAATATGGCTGAAGAATAGGACCGTTAATTATCCATCTTAGTTGGCTTTAAATCGAATATAAAAAACTCCAGATCTGATATTTTCATACAGGTCATGTATCGGAGATCGCCCATCGAGGAACTCCCTTCTTTCCAGAGCCTTTCCATTAGCGATTTCTGTTCGAATTGACCACTGATTTCCAGTTTCGGCCTCCAAAAAACGACAAGGTAGAAGACGTAATAGCTCCTTCTTCCACCAATTTTCTAACAATACCCTTTTCTTCTTTTGTTAGTCTTCGCACAACAGAATATCCATCAAGTTTGTCTGTAGAAAATTGACACGATTTAGGGGAACGTGTGAATTCCCGTTGTGACAGTGTCGGCCGTTAGTGCCTTACCTTCTTGGGAAGAAGTTCTTAAGAAAGAAGAGCACCCTACTTCATCAGGGTAGGGGCGCACGAGGGCAGGATGTAAATGCGTGTTTAAGGTAAAAATATACTAATTATAAATGCGTACTTAAGAGCAAAACCTAAAACTTAATATAAAGATAAAATTTAAAGTAGATAAAAATGCATAAATGCATAAGTGACCGCATCACTTGAAGTTTGCATGCAACACCATACCGTGCTGCACACACGCAACGCTTGTGAATCTTCAACACTCCTTCCGCGATCATCGTGTAATCACTTGTTGTTACATCCATCCAATTTCACTGCGTAAGCGTTAGACCTTGGCTGCACAAAGTGGCTTCGTCAGTAGATTTGCGATCATATCATCACAGGCCACGTGCAGTGGTCTCACTGCTTCGCGCTTAACGTGGTCCTCGAGAAACATGAGGTTCATTTTCACATGCTTTGACGCCGCACCACTTGCCTCATCTTCAAGCTGTCTAATCGCCGCCTGATTGTCCATTCATAACAGCATCGGCATCTCCACTCGTAAGCCAATCTCCTCAATCTCCTCCAGTAACTCCTTCAAACCTAGGACTTCCATGCCACCGACAGCATCAGCTACGAACTCCGCTTCTGCAGTGTGGTGGAGCGTCTGATCAAAGTTTTTGACGCTTGATCAGGCGTTAACACGGCGCCCGGACTGCCGACTAACGAAGGGGGTCCTCCGGTTGTCTCTTGACTGCTTGTGTTCCTGCTCACCTTGTGTACCCGACGGCTTGGGCGTGGGTCGCTCTCCAGGTAACGGGGATGACACGCTGCAATTCCTTGTTGCAAGATTGAGTTAACTTGTGATGAAGCGACTCCTGCGATCAGGCTTGATCAGGCGCTAAAACTCGTTGATCAGCTGTGATCAATCTTGATCAGGCTAGATCAGGCGCTAGAAGTCGTTGATCAGCTGTGATCAATCTTGATCAGGCTAGATCAGGCGCTAGAAGTCGTTGATCAGCTGTGATCAGACTTGATCAGGATTGATCCGGTGCTAAAAGTCGCTGATCAGCTAGTTGGCGCGAGTTTTGAGCAGATGAACCCGTATCGCGAGTTGCAGATTGTCGAGCAGGTGTTGATCGGCGACGAGGGTACTTGATCAGGCAGCGAAAGTCTTCACTGCCTGATCGCGGAGCCTCTGGAGTCTTAAACAGCTAAAGGAACACCCAAATATATGTATTACTAGCCTATACCTACGAGAGGGGGTGGGGGTAACTTTCACTAAAGCCACCTAGAGTTCCCGTGGGGCGCTTACAGCAGCCGATCTAGGGGCCAAACGTGAACCAAACGTGAAGAGGTGAGAGCGCTGCTCAATCACACTCTCAAAACCAAAAAAAACTCTACTGAAGAACCGCTGACACAGCGGGCGGGGTTGAGGAGTGAGTTCTCAACACTCTACGTCTGCCGGTGGGCCAAAAATGCACAAAGTGCCCCCGCCCGGTACGTAGAGGTGTATACTAATAAGGGAGGCGCAAAGGTGCCGTCCCGGAAACGATCTGATAGATCGAACGCAAAAGGGGAACTTTATTATTGCTTAAATCCTAAGAACTACCAATTTACTAATATCCACCAATCAGAACTACCCATTCCAGCGTCCTCCGTCGACCAGTCGACCTGATTTGTCCGTCGTCCGTCGCCGCTCGTCGATGTTCGCTGAGTACCTGTACGTAATCTTCCAATCTTCCTATGCCCTGTGTATTTCCTGACTTTGTGCGCCACGGTTGTACACGCAACTGTATACGCCGTGGTACCCACAATCCTATACGATTACGTACCGATTTTGACCGTAATCGCCCCCCCAAATTAGGCCCTATAATAAGGCCCGTTATTGGGCCCAATTATAACACGCTTTACGACAGCCGCCCCTGAGCCTCGGCAGGATATCTTGTACGTTGTGCCGCTACCGATCGAGCATCCAGCACTCTTTACCAGTGGCGTGCGTCAGCGATCCGGTCCTTTGTGGTCTGGACCTCCAGGGACGGGCAAGACCCTCTCTTAGCGAAAGCTAGTACCACGGCATGCACCTTGGGTTTCCCAAGTGCCAAGGGAACCGAACGATTGCCTATGTATCTTGGCGAGAGCGAGAAACATGTGCGCCAAGTGTTTGTTTTCCAAAGCTTGTCGCTGTATTCTCTTTTTATGCATTGGATTTGCTCGCGCTAATGCGTGGTTGTGGGTCCGACTCTGGTAGTGTCATGGATCGTGTGGTGTCGCAATGATTGACCGAGATCGATGGGTTCAACGGAGGTGGGACGGACCACGTGTTTGTGGGATCGGCGCAACCAATTGATCGCCCCGTTCTACTGGCAACCGGTTTGTTGCGTCCTGGATGCTTGACTCGGCTCCTGGATCGTGGCCGGCGATTATTTCTATGCACGAAGCTCTCGTGCGCATGGAACGATCGTGTCGAAGCGCTGAATCGTCAATTAGGCATAGAAAACTCGTCTACTTGGTTGGAGGAAACGAGGCTGCTTTGTTTCGGTCTGTTCTGTTGTGGTAGAATCGAGGCAATCAACGCCGAAGAGCGTTTTTCGTCTAGTCCCATGACGATCCGGTTGCGACTCACCTGATGACACGAGACGAAATGCGTGTACCTGTTTGTCACGATCATTTCTCACGGACCTTGCGCACATCATTCCATCCGTTCCCCCATCGATATCGATCATTGGGATGGTTCTTGAAGAAGCAGTACAGCTCGAGACCCAACACGTGATGCAGCGATGCAGCCGCCCCCCATGTTGCGGCACTCAGGATACCGGTATGTGGTACAAATGTACTCACGACTATAGTTTGAGTACAGCTTCGGTTGATCACTCTTGCTCCATTAGACTTCTTGATGATACCATTCCCAATTTTTGCTTTGTATCTTTTCATGCATATACGTAATCGATATTCCATCAGCCTATCAACCGTTACTACATAACCCAATCTCGCAATATCCATCATAATTAACCACTTCAAATCAATCATCACTTCTCCATTAATCGTGATTTCGTCGATCAATTTTCACTAATCGAGGGTTCGTCACTCACAATTTCGATAATCGATTCGTCGATCATGCTTTAGTTGGACTCTTCGTCGACTTGCATCACGTATAGATCTTCGCCTTTCTTAACCGTGGGTGTTGGCACTTCGATCATCTGCCAAGGTTGTCTTTTCGGTGCGATCGCGATAAGAGCTTCATCAATTTCAGAGCGAGGGGTGATACTTGCGGCTAACGCCCCTAGTACCTACTCTTCTCCATGCACACATTCCTTGATCTCCAAGTTCAATCGTGACAAGATCGCATCCCATCTGCCCAATCGTCCGTCTAGCCCGTTGGCTGTTAATAACCACTTCAACATGGATCGACGTGAGAAGACAGTAACCGCCTTTACGACCAACATCGTGAAATAGACATCCAAAATCCGCAGAAGAGCCAGAACTTCCTTTTCGACGAGGCTGTAATCCTGCTCACCGCTCTTCAGTGTCCGGATAGCGAATGCGACGGGGCAATACACTCGACCATGTTCCTGCATTAGCGCAGCAGACACTTCCCAATCGCTAGCATAAACCACGATCACCGGCGTTTTGGCTCGATCAAAATGGCGTAGGGTTGGGGATGACGCTATCTTCGCTTTCAGCATACTGAATGCCACTTTCGCGCTGATCAATCGATCATCTTCTCGATCCTGACTCCCATGGATCGATTACTTACCCTTTAATTCTTGATAGTCAGTTTCTCGTAACTCATAGAGTACGGTAGCATAGATCGCGAAGTCTTCGATAAATCGACGGTAGTAATTCAGACTCTCCAAAAGCGACTGCATAGCATGTGAAGAACTAGGAAAAGGAAAATTGATCAGATCATACAAATTCTTCGGATTTGTTTCCAAACCGCGGCAAGAGACGCGGTGTCCTGAATAAGGAACTTCACCCCGCCCCCAGTACGATTTAGACACGCTGATCGACAAGTTCCACTGATCACATCTTTCCAACAGGTTTCGCACCTTGTCACACAGGGTTGTCCATGTAGGTGCAGGGATCAAAATGTCATCGATATATGACCGCCACTGCAGCACCAGCGGGCCCGGTGTCTGTTCGGGCTCTCCCACAGTAAATACATCAGCTGATTCGTCAGCACCGTCCTTAACCTTGAGATATCCAGATAATGCATTATCAATCAGCCGCTGATAGATTTGCGGAGCATTCTTAAGGCCAAAGGGCATCCTATTCCATTCAAACAATCCAAACGGTGTGACAAACACCGAAATCTGACGTGCTCGATCGGTCATAGACACGACCCAAAAACCACTTGCCATATCCAAAGAGCAAAACCACAACACTTTATCCAAATCTTCGAGTAGATCAGAGATCAGGTGCATTCGGTATACCATCAAACGCGTGAGTTGATTCACCGCGCGATAATCGATACATAAGCGAAAATCAACCCCATTCTTCTTCACGATGATCACTATAGGTGATGCCGAAGGTGACGTAGACGGCTGAATGATCTTTGTAGCTAATAGCCCCTTGATCAATGCCGATAACTCTCGCGGAATTGTGGAGCCACCTTTCGACACTTTTGGGAGATCGGGCGCGCATTGCCTACATCGATATCGCAAACAACTCCACGTGCAGCAGGAGGTATCTCGTTCCCTTTCCCGATCAACAGATGTTTCTTCCCTCAAATTATATCGCGAAGCTGATCAATTTCTTCTGCCGTGTTGACCAATGGATCACCCACTTGCAGATCATCCTTGGTCACCTCTTCGGTACTTGCAGACACTTTTGGCAACGTAGCAAGCTGCTTCTCTAGTTCTTCCACATACAAATCTCCACCATCATGGTAGCAAACTTGGTCATCGATAGGGATTACACCAAATTCGCTAGGATTGACTGAGACAGGGTGGTCACGCGTATCTTGACCAGGCGTATCTCTTGTAACAGGTTGTTCAACCCCGTGATCTAAGGTCGGAACTTTCGTCCCCGGCTCCTGATTGCACCGCTCTTGCACCTCTTGCACCTTTTGCGAATCTCCGGTTACCAATGCCACAGATGTGACGATCGGGTCCGTTGGACGCACTAAAATATTTCGAGGAGTAGGATACTCCTTCTTCTCGACTAGGGGAACTTGATCGACACTTTCTTGACCGTCATACACAAAATCGGTAGACACTTGATACGCGAGATTTTGCCACTCCTTATAGTGATTAGACCCTACCGAAACAAATCCAGGGCGACGGGGCACGTCATCTTTGTTCATCCAGATACCAAAAATCGTATCGTCTTGCACAATGATCGGATGATCAACGATGTTCGTAACCCGCAGGTATCGCACATTAACCACGCCCCTAGTAATAGTGGGGACCCAATTTTTTCCACGAGTGATTCACAGCTTCGCTGGTCACAAATCCGAACCTCGGCAGATCGACCTACTGGGATCTGCTCGTACTGACCAAGTTTCATATAATTTCCACTCGATACATACAGCTGTCGGCGGACTTCTAATCGGATGATTACTTCATCAGGAAGACTTAGTGTGCCGTGGCGATGTCCGATCTGACACCAGATGGTATCATAAAATCCATACCAAATATAACATCTTGACCAACGAGCTTTCCCACCCATGCATGGAAATAATAAACCAAAGAACCTGCTAACGTCACTTTAATCTTAGTGCGTCTCTCTGTGAGGAACGCACTTTCTCCGATACCAACACATTCTTGTATTTGGCTCGTGTCGATCTGACAACCAAC
>CM047591.1:3915219-3950949 GCA_026184515.1 Peronosclerospora sorghi
GTTGGTTGTCAGATCGACACGAGCCAAATACAAGAATGTGTTGGTATTGGAGAAAGTGCGTTCCTCACAGAGAGACGCACTAAGATTAAAGTGACGTTAGCAGGTTCTTTGGTTTATTATTTCCATGCATGGGTGGGAAAGCTCGTTGGTCAAGATGTTATATTGGGTATGGATTTTATGATACCATCTGGTGTCAGATCGGACATCGCCACGGCGCACTAAGTCTTCCTGATGAAGTAATCATCCGATTAGAAGTCCGACGACAGCTGTATGTATCGAGGGAAATTATATGAAACTTGGTCAGTACGAGCAGATCCCAGTAGGTCGATCTGCTGAGGTTCGGATTCGTGACCAGTGATGTCGGAAGTTGTGGATTACTCGCGGAAAAGATTGGGTCCCCACTGTGACTAGGGGCGTAGGTAATTTGCGATATCTATGTATTAAGAATGTTGCCGATCATCCGATCATCCTACATGATAATATGATTTTAGGTATTTGGATGAATAAGGATGATGTGCCCCGTCGCCCTGGGTTTATTTCGGTGGGCTCTAATCGCTATATGAGTGGCAGATTCTCGCGTATCAAGCCTCTACCGATTCAGTGCATGACGATCAAGAAAGTGTCGACCAAGGTCCTTTGGTCGAGAAAAAGGTGAACTCTATTCCTCAGAGAATTTTAGTACGACCTGCGGACTCGACCACGGCATCTGTGGCATTATTAACCGGAAGACCGCATAAGGTACAAGAAGTGCAAAAAAAGTGCGACGAAGAGCCGAGTGTGAAAGGTCCGACCCTTGGTCACATGGTTGAACGACCTGTTGCAAGAGATGATCCTGCCCAAGTTATGTACAAACATCCCATCTCTACTGATTCCGGTGAAGTCGGTGTGATTCCTATCGATGACCAAGTGTTCTACCACGAGGGCGGAGATTTGCTCGTGGAAGAGCTGGAGAAACAGCTTTCCACGCTGCCTGAAGTGTCCGAAAGTACCGAAGAAGTGACCAAGGAGGATTTGCAAGTCGGAGATCCATTGATCAACACGGCGGAGGAAATTAACCAACTTCGTGATATAATTTGAGGGAAGAAGCATATGTTGATCGGGAAAGGAAACGCGCTTACTCCTGCTGCATGTGGAGTTTTTTTTTGCGATATTGACGTAGGAAATGCGCGCCAAATCGATCAAAAGTGTCGGAAGGTCGCTCCACAATTTCGCGAGAAGTTATCAGCATTAATCAAGGGAATATTGGTCACGAAGATTATCCAGCCGTCTACGTCACCCTGGCCATCACCTATAGTGATCATCGTGAAGAAGAATGGGGTGGATATTCGGTTATGTATCGACTATCGCGCGGTGAATCAACTCACGCTTTTGATGGTATACCCTACGCCTCTGATCTCTGATTTGCTCGAGGATTTGGATAAAGCGTTGTGGTTTTGCTCTTTGGATATTGCAAGTGGTTCTTGGGTCGTGTCTATGACCGACCGAGCACGTCAGATTTCGGCGTTTGTCACTCCGTTCGGATTGTTTGTTTGAGTGGAATCGGATGCCCTTCGGCCTAAAGAACGCTCCGCAGATCTACCAGCGGTTAATCGACAATGCACTATATGGATATCTCAAATTTAAGGACGGTGCCGATGAGTCATCGGATGTGTTTACTACGGGAGAGCCTGACCAAGCCCGAGGCCCGCATGTGTTGCAGCGACGGTCATATATCGATGAAATTTTGATCCCGGCACCTACATGGACAACCCTGTGTGACAAGGTGCGAAACCTGTTGGAAAAGTGCGATCCGTGGAACTTGTCAATCAGCGTGGTCAAATCGTATTGGGGGCGAAGTGAAGTGCCTTAATTGGGAAATCACGTCTCTAGCCGTGGTCTGGAAACAAATCCGAAGAATTTGGATGATCTGATTGATTTGCCTTTTCCTGGTACTTTGCGCGCTATGCAATCGTTTTTGGGGAGCCTGAATTATTACCGTCGATTTATTGAAGACTTTGCGATCTATGCCGCTGTTCTCTAAGAATTACGAGAAATAGATTATCAAGAGTTAAAGAGCCGGGCATGGATCAACGAGAGCACGGTATATGAAGACGATCGATTAACCAGGGCGCAAGTGGCATTCAGCATGCTGAAAGCGAAGATTGCGTCCGCCCCAACTCTGCACCATTTCGACCAAGCCAAGACGCCGGTGATTGTGGTGTATGCCGGTAAGTGGGCGGCGTCTGCCGCGCTGGTGCAAGAGCATGACCAAGTATATTGCCCCGTCGCATTTGCTAGACGGACACTGAAGAGCGGTGAGCTGAATTACAGCCCCGTTGAAAAGGAAGTGTTGTCCTTTCTGCGAATTCTAGACGTCTACTTTACGATGCTGGTCGGAAAGACGATCGTTGTCCTGTCACGTCGATCTACGTTGAAGTGGTTATTAACGTCCAACGGGCTGGATGGACGGCTGGGGAAATGGGCTGCAATCTTGTCACAGTGGGACTTGGAGATCAAGAAATGTGTGCATCGAGAAGAGGAGGTACTAGGGGCGTTAGCCGCAAGTATCACCCCTAGCGCTTAAATTGATGAAGCTCTGATTGCAATCGCACCGAAAAAAGAGCTCGACAAACGATTGAGGTACCACCTCCCACGGTCGAGAAAGGCGAAGAGCTATATGTGATCAGTTTCGATGGATCTGCTAGCGTTAAGCGATGTGTCGACGCATTCGGTGCTATCGTGTGGAAGTTGCCGGAGTGGAAGATCATGATCGCGGTTGCGGACCATGCACCCAATATCACGGTGAATGAAGCCGAGTACCATTGACTGCTGCTAAGTTTGGATCTACTATCGCAATATCCCAAAGGAGGGATAATCGTGTGTGGAGACTCGAATTTGGTGATCAGAAAAATGCGCGGTGAAATAGAGTGTAAAGATCCGCGGTTGCAGGTATTGCAACAGCGCGCGTTGAAGCTCCAGCGCGAATGGCCTAACCATGACCTGCTGCATGTTAAACGGGAATGGAACAAGAGTGCCGATCATATCACCACCACTGCTGTAGCCGGTGAGTACACGCACGGTGCGGCTAGCGCACAGAGGAAGACTCTTCCTTAAAGCGGTATCTACCGCTACTTAGCCGATACGCCCTTATAAATGGTTTAGTAGGAGAGCTCTCCTACTCGGGGCCAATATTCCCGGGTTGGTTTACTACTTAGCCTTAACGGCTGTGTCCCCTTTACGGGTTGTAAATAAAGGGAGGGCTCCCTCTTACCTACGACACTCACTGCACACGCGACCGGTCGAGGTCACGCGTCTGCACTTTAGAGTGAGATGTAAGCTGAATATATTTAATAGTAATTAGTCTAAATTAATTTAAACTAATGTAAACTATATGTAATACTAAGTAGAACTTACTAAATTCGTACCTAGCTAAAATGTAGTGCACACCACCTGTGTACTAACACGTGTCTGGCCGCCACGCCTCCACTAAGGCCTACTGTCCTGATTGGTTAAAATAACCAATGGTCCAAAACCTTTCGTACCGGTCAATACTGACCCCAACCGTAGTGTACTCACGTACACTACATACTAAATGTAACCCAAATGTAACCCTGTTACATCCTCCCCCATCAAGACTATTGCTTACGCAATAAATCAAATTTAGTTGGAGAACTCCAGCCTCCAGAACCTCTGGCTAACCATGATCACCATTAGTGGTGTTGAGGATGGAAACTATTCCGATAACTCGGAGATGGATGCCCTTGGGGATATCTCCCCAAAGGCTGACCACTCCGACAGCGCCGAACGGCGATGTCGGTCATCCAATCCATTCCCCACCCGTGGGGAAAACGCGCTAACTCCTGCGCCACCTCTACCAACTACGGATGATGCATCCGGGTCTCCGAAGGCGACCATCACCAATGAACCGGCCTCGGTTCATGAAGCCCGACATGCCGTAGCGGCACGGAAGGGACCTCGTGACCCTCAAAGGAAGGGTAAGAACGAGTTCAAGAGGGGTTTAGTCTCCTATACCCCTGGTCCAGCGGCTGTACTGCCGCGTGAAATTGCGCGCCGGAAACAACTCCGGGCCAAACTGCTAACGCCCAAGCAGTTCACTTCCAAGTCCTACCGAACGCACCTTGGAAAACAGGCACGCGGTGCCCTCGTAGAGTTCCTCCGCGAGGTTCCCTTCGTTCTCCTACGGGACGAAAGCGTCGAGGACGCAGAACGGGCATTCCGCGCTTGGGCGGAAGGGGAGAAGCGCCTCCCCAACTTTGATGCGCTGTACAACAGCTTTTCCGAACCCGACGTTCGGGTAGAGAGGGCGCTATGGTTGGCATATGCCCAGGCCAAAGCGCAAAGGCAATTACCTGCCTCTTACTACACGCGCCCTGCTCTCGATGTGGTGTCGGAGAGCAATGCAGACTCTGCATCTGCCTCCGGCAAACTCCCAGCTACTGGGAGTGAAGGGGCTTGTTCCGCCCCTTTGATCGTTGACCCTCAGCGGGATTCTCCCGCTCGAAAGCGTCAACGACTTCACGGCAATCCTGCCGCAGGGGAGTCTCGGACTCCCACGAAATCTGAGAATGTGGATAACCTTTCCACTTCACCAGGTACTGGGTCTCACCCCGGTGATGGCGTCGTGCCATCAGACGTTCCACATGGTAATGTGGAGTACCCTCCGTATCTACGAGGAGGCGGTCGCGCTATTGCGACGTGAGTTTCACGAGCGCTGTGATCGACACAGCCGTCGCATCCTAGATGCCCAGGAGGGACTTCGCAACGAGGGAAGTGCGAATGAACGCATCGAGAGGCGGCTTGCCTCCCTCGAGTCTCTCGTTGCGGAGCTTTAGGGTCGTATTTCGACCCTGTCGGAGATGTTCCTACCTGTCGTGCCTTTCGGCTATCCGACTTCCCATCCTCCTCCAAGAGGAGACCCGCCTCCGGGTTCGGGTATGGTTAAGCATACCAACATAAAAGGTTGGATGCATACGCATCGCCTTAGGGATATCCAAGGTATACGACAAAGCCCTTTCGGGCTAGTACCTTAAAAGGCCCCACAAACCTGGGGCGCAGTTTATTCCGCAACACGTTGGAAACTGCATGTGTAGGAAGGTTTTTAGCGTTTAATAAAACACTTTCTCCTACTTTGTACACCTTTTCGTTACGCCGCTTGTCTTGGCTTTCCGCCATGGCATCGCAGACGTGTCGTAAGACACTAAGGTGCGTCGATAAGAACTTATCGATGTTCTTTCGCACAGATACAGGGCTGACATCAGGGAATCCTTCCCCCTCAAGCCCTGGGCCACACACACGTGGCGTCAACGGAACCCTCGGATTCTCTAATCCGTTCATGTAAAACGGGGTAAACCCCGTAGATGCATGGACCGAATTGTTTATAGCAAATTCGGCCATCGGAAGCATCTCACTCCAACTCTTTGGAGAATCCGGACATAAACTCCGGAGAATATCCTCAACAACGCGATTAACGCGTTCCGTTTGACCGTCCGTCTGCGGATTATCCGCAGTGGACATGAGGAGCTTGGTGCCTAGCACCTTAAACATCGCTCCCCAGAACTGTCCCGTAAAACGGGGATCCCGATCAGACACAACGAAATCGTGTAGACCATGCTGTAGAAAGACACGGTCTAGGAACACTTTTGCTGTTCCTTGTCCATCAATGGACTCTTGCACTGCCACCAGGTGAGCCGTCTTGCTCAAACGGTCTACAAAGACCAATATGCCGGTGTTGCCGGCCTTATCCTTCCAAAAACCGAAGCTAAAACCCATACTAATGGATTTACAAAACTCCGTTGGAACCGACAAGCTCGCCAAAGGCGCAGCTGAATTTGCAGAGGGCTTAACCCTCTGACACGTCTCACAGGTGCGTATATACGCACCGACCAACTTATACATGTAAGGCCACCAATACAAAGCGCTTATAGCGCTGTAGGTCTTATCCCGACCTAAATGACCCCCGGTAGGGGCGTCATGTGCCTCAAAGAGGACTCTATACTTTAGTTCCTCATCATGAGGAAAAACCACCCGCGGAGTGTCCTCTGCGCTCGTTCTATAATATAGCAAACCGTCACAGTACCTGTAACGGTGTAAACGAGCTTTAGCTCGACTTGAAAGGGTTGGCTCAGACGAGCCAAGTCCCTTTCCACCCAACGCGCTGATAAGCGCCGTACATTGTGGGTCTTTCTCATACGCCTGGCGTATGAGATCCACCATAGACGTGGTGACGAATGTCGCGTGAGCGAGCTCGTAATCGGTACGACGCGACAACGCGTCTGCAAGCACGTTCTGCTTGCCAGGTTTATACTTAACCTCAAAGTTGTACTCCGCAAAGAAGGAGAGCCAACGGGCCATCCGTTGCGAGAGATGAGGCGACTTTTTCGCTGTCCGTAAGGACGCGCGGTCAGTATAAACCACGAAAGGCTTTGAGCAGAGTAGGTGAACCCTAAATTTGACAAGAGCATATTTCATTGCAAGTAGCTCCTTGTCATGAACGGGATAATTCTGTTCCGCAGCTTTAAGCTACCTCGACTCAAACGCGATAAAGCGTTCCCTTCCTGAATCGTCTGCTTGTAACAAAGCACATCCGATTGAGAAATTGGAGGCGTCGCAGACGACACTAAATGGTTTCCCAGAATCTGGGAGAGCAAGAACGGGAGCTTTCAACAAGCTCCCCTTAACCGCTTCGAAAGCGGTTTGGTGTTTGGTTTCCCAACACCAATCAACATCCTTCTTAAGAAGGTTGGTTAATGGCTTCGCCATTTCAGCGTAGTTCTCGCTGTACTTGTGGAGATAATTGGCTAATCCAAGCCACTTCCGTAAATCTCTAAGATTTACAGGCGAAGGCCACTCCACAATGGCTTTCACCTTCGCGGGATCTGCCCGCACTCCATCCTTACCGATGAAGCATCCGAGGAAAGGAATTTCCTCAGCACCAAAATACATTTGGATGCTTTCGCATATAACTTATGCTCCCGCATACATTCGAGCAACGCTCGAAGGTGTATCAGATGCGTTTGAACATCAGACGAGTCGCCTTCCGCACGACTATGAACGAATATATCGTCGAAGTACGTCTGAGCGCACTTCCTATGAGGGCGGAAGAGTTGAGTCACCAAGCGATTAAAAGTCGCTGGTGCATTCGAAAGCCCTTGTAGCATCACAAGCCACTCCCACAGCATGGCGCTAGGCGTGCTGACCGCTGTAAGCGTAATATCGGACGCTCGCATAAGCACCTGATAATACCCGTCCACCAGATCTAAGGCACTGTATACAGTACAGTCCGCCATATTGTTCTGGAGGACATCCTTCCGAGGAATCGGAGTTTGCATGGGTACAGTAGCTGCATTCAGCTTGTTGTACGCATGCACAATGCGCCACTTTCCGTTCGGTTTACGAACACAAAAAGTGGGAGATGAATGGGGAGACTTGCTCTCCCGTACCATCCCTGCCTCTTCTTTCCCCTTTAAGAATGCGTCGATGACGTCGCATTGATCCTTGGGGAGAGGCCACTGCCTAGTGATGCAGTATTTGGTTCCAGAAACCAAATCAATTTCATGTCGGACTCCCCCATCCGGCGGTAACCCCAACGGCGGGTTGTCACTAATGACATCTCCAAATTACTTTAACAAGGAATGGTAAGGGTCCTCAGGATCCGCAAGGATCTTGAGGCCGCTTCGGGCATTCAATGCCTGTGTGGTTTGCACCAAAACGGAATCGTCCATCGTGGATGAGGAGTTCAACTCCTCTACCGGACGCAACACGACAATCTCGTCGATTTCACCTGCTTTTACAGCAGTCTCCAACTCGTTGAAGGACATCTCCTCCCACGACAGCAGTTCGCCTACCCCAGGCAACCGTTACAGGCTTACGCCTTCTGTGACAACACCAGTAACACTATTAAGCATCCTATAGGACTGCTGACTACTGGCCTCGGGGATCATTCCGAGACTCAGATGGGGGGAGTCAATTGCCCTATCTATTGGAAGCGCATCGCGACTATCCACAGAGGTCTCTACCTCTACCACCGGTGACTCGCCGGTCTCACCTTCAACGGCGTGGTCGGAATCATTTTCGACGTGCGAAAGAGACGAACTACGGGTCACTTCGCTTGGAAGCGCCTCGCGCTTAACCACAGGGTTCTCTAACCCTACCACTGGAGTCGCAACTTGTTCGCCGAACACGGCGAGGTCGGATTCAGTTCCGACCTTCAGAAGAGACGAACTTCGGGTCTCTTCTCTAAGCGCCTCGCGCTTACCCTCCGAGGAATCCACCTCTGTCACTAGCGACTCACCAGTCTCGCCTATATCGGCGCGGGGATTAACCGCCGAATCCCGCTCGTTAAGGAAATCTTCCTTAACTCCATTGGGAATGATCATTTCAGACATCCCAATCTCTGGCATCTCACGCCAGATTCGCTTTTGCGATCGAGCAAAGGTGGGTTCATGACTCGCCAATGCTTCACCCGACCGCGGGTGAATTGATCCAATGGACTTAGACTTCCAGTATATCCATGGCTCGTGGCTTTCCAGCCATTTCATGCCCAGAATGAGGTCATACCTCAAGTCCAAATCCAGGACTAGGCAACGTTCTAAGCTGTCAAAGTCTGCAAACTTCAGATTAAGGTCAATCGAGACCTTGGGTACAGAAACATGTACGCCCATCGCTAGACGGACCGTGACAACGTCACGAGAACGTGCCTCTAGGGCCTCGGCATACAGCCGACTCTTCTCCACAGAAGCTCGTCTGACATAATTTTCAGACGCTCCAGAGTCTATCAAGACTCTCCAAGGCTCATCAAAGCCTTTCACGCCCGCAAGGACTACCAGCAACCTGTCTGGTACACCAACTCGGTGCTAGAAAGCACCGTTACCCTTGGGGCTTTGTGCTGTCGTCCCCTACCCTGGGGCTTAACAGCACTGAGGGATTCCCCAGTAGGGCGCCCCGCACCTACTGGGAGCCGTCGTTTCCCGACGGCTTGGGCGAGGGTCTTTTTGCCGCCCTCGTCCCCTTCCAGCGACTATCTCGATGGGGATTTTGTGGACAAGCAATTGCTATGTTTAGGAATTCCAACTTCTACCACTCATATGTAAACATATGAATCCGCATCTTCGGTACATAATTTAATAGGACAGTTAGCATAACAGAAACTAAAAAAATCTTTGGTATCCAGTAATTTATAATTTGGCTTATCGAAGGTCCGCAGATGGTCCACGCTTCCACACAGGAAGCACCTTAGCGGCCCATGCCGCTGCAACATAGCTAAGAGCTCCGCCTCGAAGATCTTCGAAGAAGAGTAAGAGTGTGCTAGCAACAAGAACGTAAAGAAGGGACGGGTGGGGACTCTTAGCGGAAGGTTTCTCCTCCGCTTCGACCTGACTCAGGTCCATGGGTTCGGGACCCACCTTATAGGAACGAAAGTTCCTCTCGGCGTTGAACGCCACCTTAAAAGCCTCCCACAGGGATTGGGGTCGGCATCGGAAGAACTCCGAACGTGCTGGCCCTTCTCTCAGGCCTCCCATAAAGACGGGGATGGACAAATCGTCCGAATACGCTTTCGCGTACCTTCCAACAGGGTTTTAAGTTCTTGGATATATGTTTCCAAGTCCTTAGTGCCCTGACGGCACCTCAGAAACGCCAGCTGATTCTGGAAAACCAGATCAGGCGTTGCATACATGTCCATCAGCTTCTGCTTAAGGACTTCCCAGGTTGGGAACACGTTCGTGACCGAGTCCGAACACGTAAACGCCCATGCACGGGCTTTATCCGTAATATGGGTCAGTGCAAGTCCCACTTGCAAGTGATCAGCGATATCATCCGCTGTGGCGAAGGCCGTTTCGACCTCTCGAAGCCACACAAAAAGGTTATCACCTTTTTCACCGGTGAATTCCTTTATCTTAAAGTACGACGGAGGACGCACCCCGTGGACGTGGAATGACTTCCACGAAAATTCGCCTCATGGGAGATGAGGGCATTGACCCTTGCCTTCACGGCCTCAAGGCCCTTCTCGACTAGGGCTGCATGCCTTCGTCACCCAGTATGGATAACAGCCTGTTAAAGGCTTCCTGCTGGACGAGGGTTAACCTATTCCAATCGTCCTGATTCATCCCTTGCAGAGGATGCCGTAGACTACCAACACAGGTGTTGGATTTACTACAAGCGCTACCAGATGTAGCCGGTGCGTACACGCACGGTGCGGCTAGCGCACAGAGGAAGACTTTCCTTAAAGCGGCGTTTGCCGCTACTTAGCCGATACGCCCTTATAAAAGGGCTTAGTAAGAGAGAACTCTCTTACTCGGGGCCAAGATTCCACTTTGGTTTACTATTAGCTTTCGCTAATGCCTTAACACAAGGCTCCCTTAATAAGGGGGTTGCTAAGGGAAGAACTTCCCTTACGATACTGCACTCACTACGCGCGCGACCGGTCGAGTTCGTGCGTCTAGTAGTCGTTGAGTGAAATGTAAACTGAATGTATATTTAATATATAATTAGCCTAAATTAATTTAAACTAATGTAAACTATATGTAATACTAAGTAGAACTTACTAAATTCGTACCTAGCTAAAATGTAGTGCACACCACCTGTGTACTAACACGTCGCTGGCCGCCACGCCTCCACTAAGGCCTACTGTCCTGATTGGTTAAAATAACCAATGGTCCAAAACCTTTCGGACCGGTCAATACTGACCCCAACCGTAGTGTACTCACGTTGTAATGGGGTGCCATTACATAATTGATATTCAAGTTAGAATATCACAGTTAAATTTCAGACGCGTTGTCTGAAATTCAAATAAGAGATTATAAGTTATTATAATCTACGAAGGAAAAGTCGATTCGGTATAAATACCAAATATTGCAGGTTAACTAATAGTACAGTTAGTTGAATACTTGATATTATTATATTAGTTAGGTAATTACTATACTATAAGCCGCTAACCACCCATTGAATAAACACTCTTAATTTGCGTTCTAAACAACAAGTAAATATTTATATTTACTTTTAGTATAGGATTAGTTGTCATCAACTAATCCTACCACTCTTGTATTGCGCGCTTCCTCGCACAATACAGTGTAAGCCTGTAACAGGATCAGTACTGTTACACCTGGTAGCACTTTGTGGTCCGTCTTAACGACCACAGTTTCGTTCCGCTAGTCAACTAGCGGAGCGAAGATTAAGAGCCGCTCGGTATCAAGTCGTGAGACATGACGCCTGCCGAGCGAGAGAGAACGCTGGAAGTGGTGACGAAACACTTCCCCCACTTCTCGTCGCGTAGTAAAGACGCGACGGTAGAAATGGCTCGGTCCATGGTGACCGACATCATTACCTTCCTCCTGGGTAAGACCCCGGAGGAAGCGATAGAGGTGGTGAATCGCTTTAGGCGAAACCACCTAGAAAAGCCAGCACGGCCCGCGCAAGAGGAAGCGCGGACAGCACCTGCACCTGCAACGTATAGCGTTGAAGTGGTAAAGGCGCGAGTACCGCCCTTTACCGGTGAAGGGGGCGAGCCCCTTCGTATATGGTTCGCAGAGGTGGAAGTTGCCATCTCTGCGCAAAATATTGTTGACGAACGTCAACAGGCGTACTTCGCCACAACATGTCTGGGCGAAAGAGCCAGGGCATGGACGATGAGTCGCAGAGCCACTGATGACTCTGCGTTCCTTACTTATAAGGAATTAAAAGCTGAGATAAAACCCAACTTTAAAGCTCCAGAAATGGAGCTAAGTAGTCGGCAGGAGTTCATGGAACTCCGGCAAGGTAATCTTGACCTTCAAGCTTACGCTCAGAAGACGCAATATTTGCTGTCAAATATTGTGTATGAGCCGGTGCCCCCTGCTATGCAGGTCACTGGCTTCATGAAGGGACTCAATGATGGTCCCGTCAAACAGAGTCTTTACCGGCACCCGCCAAAGACTCTACAGGATGCCATTGATATGAGCATCCGTGAGGAGTTCAGCATGCGATCAGCGTCATCGCACGCTGGGTACAGCCGAAGGGCTCAACAACCCTTCGCTTTTGACATGCCGCAAGAGCATGTCAACAAGCAGCAGTCGGGCAGACGAAGTTCACACTTCGTCTCAAGAAACAGCCACCCGCGCCAGAGCATGGGCGGTGGAGGTCCAGAGCCGATGGACCTATCGGTTGCGGTTGCTTCGAACACGAAGCAACCGAAATTTAAGAAGAATATTCGCTGCAATCGATGCGCGAAAGTGGGGCATTTTGCCCATGAGTGTATGGCACCGCGTCCGGTGCCACACAGTCAGCGGACGGAACCGTCCGCTGCACGGCGACACCAACAGGGACATCACCCTGTTGGTGCAAAAAACGTAAATAACCAGTAGGGGCGGGGCGCCCTACTGGGAATGTTATCCCACATGCCGACATAGGGCATGTGAGGGTAATAGCCCCAGACGGGACTATGTCCTGTCAAAAGGTGCAGGGTGATGATAAGCCTCTTATCACCCTGGAGGTTAAGCCGCACGGGAGCGATGTCCCCATGCGAGCTTTGTTTGACACAGGAGCGTCAAACAATTTAGTTAGAACTCAGAGTCTAACGCTGTTGAGCTTCGTAGAGGTAGAAATCTCACGAAGAACGTTGTCAGTCCGGTTAGCAACAGGTGCAACCGTGACTATTCCAAAGCGTGTGATTAAAACACGCTTTGAGTTGAATGAACTGTCATTCGAGGGTGAATTCATCGTCCTCGTTTTAGATGACAAGTTCGATGTGATACTTGGAATCCCATGGATGTCCAAGTTTAAACCTTCGATCGACTGGGTTAACCTATCGATAGACTGCGGCGGACCCACAGGATCTGATCACCCTGTGTGTAATCCGGCTGTATCAGAAGATACAAACGCAGCGTCAGACAGTCTGGTGGATAGCGATGGCACCACCAGGTCTGTTCTGACACGATCAGCGGAAGGTACCTCCGCTGGTGAGAGTCCAGAGGGACTACCACACGCAACAGAAGATTCGTTGCGTGTTGGAGAGAAACATTCCACGGGTGATAAAGACCACCGTGAGAATGAAGTGATATCCACGGTGGGAAACACCAATCGTGAGAATGAAATAGTATCCACAGTGGGAAACACCCACTGTGCGAGCAAACATCTAGATGATTGCGGCATGGAAAAGGATGGTCAGTTGCAACACGATGAAAGAATTCCGTGTTGATGAGAGTGAACTCACGATCGAGTGCAATCGTGAGCACAACTCCGTGGTGGCCAGTGCCCACCACGTTGCGTTAGCCATGCACACGGGTGATAAAGACCACCGTGTCGCAGAACAGGCGGCCGATCAGACGAGCACATCTGATCGCCAAGAAAATTCCATGGTAGGCAGTGGCCACCATGATGATGAGTATTTGCACACGGTGAATCGTAATCACCGTGTAGCAGTCAATCAGACGAGTGCGTCTGATTGCATGGACAGTTCTGTCGAGACGATCAACGTCTTGACGCAACGGAGACCGGATTAGCGACCCAGTCTCTGTTGATGGAACACCCTCCGAAAGAAGGTTCGGAGGTGATGGCTCTTCCAGCGCTAAGCTGGAAGAAGTTTATGAGAAACTTGCACGATGATCAGATCGAACATATCTGTATTATCGTAGCAACAGATGATGTAGTGGATATTCGTGAACGAATATCCACATTACAAGTGGAAAACATTGAGAAAGAGGTTCCCAATGATCAAACCGAAGTTCAGAGCTTTGAAGCGCAGAGCTGGGAGTCGCTCAAAGCGAACTCCCCATTTATGAGGTACCTCGGGAATAGATGACGTATTCCCAGAAGAAGTACCTAGCGAGATCCCTAAGGATAAGGGAACTCGTCATGAAATTGACCTCGTGCCAGGCACGAAGTATTGTGTCACGCGGCAGTGGCCGTTGCCGCGTGATCAAGTAAAAGAGATCGACGGGTTTTTCGAAGCTCGTCATAAAGAAGGCCAAGTGCGGGAGTCTATCTCACCGCACTCTACCCCCCACCTTTTTTGTGAAAAAGTCCACAGGTGGGTGGAGAATCGTTCATGCTTACAACAAGATGAACGCAGCGAAGGTACCGGCGCAGACGCCGATACTGCGAAAAGATGTCATTATTGATGGCATGTGCGGGAGCACCATCTTTAGTGCTCTCGATCTAAGAGATGGATTTTATCAAATCCTAATGCGTGAGAAGGATATCCCTCTCACGGCGGTAAGAACCCCAAGCGGCATGCTTTGGGAGTAGCTTGTTATGCCGCAAGGGCTTCGAAATGCCCCTGCTACGTTTAACAGATGCGTAACGCATCTATTACGCCCGGTGCGAGAATTCGCACCGAGTTATTTCGATGACATGTTCATCCATAGTAAGGGTAAACACGATAAAAGCGATTTAGATGTCCATAGGGAACATCTACGTCGAGTGTTAGAGCTTATGCTTACGCATAAGCTCTATGCAAATCTAAAGAATTGCACCTTTGGTGCACATGAGATAACCGTTCTTGGATGTTTTGTGGGCAAGAACGGGGTGCGCTCTGATCCAGAAAAGATCAGGGTGATCGTTGAATGGCCTACGCCAAACAACGTTAAGGAACTTCGAAAGTTCCTTCGGTTGGCAACATATTTGCACAAGTATTCGTGCAACTATGCTGGGTTAATACGACCTCTTTCTCAATTACTTAAGAAAGATGTCGAATGGCATTGGGATACCCAATGCCAAGATGCTTTTGATGCAGTCAAGCAAAGCTTGACTGAAGCGCCTGTCTTGGCTATAGCCGATAACGAGCGTCCGTTCCACGTCGTTTGCGACGCGAGCGATTTCGCTATCTGCTGTGCTTTGATGCAGCGTGATCACGATGATCGTGATCGCGTAATCTGCTATGAATCGCGTCAGTTGCGCCCAGCCGAGCGCAACTATCCATTGCATGACAGTAACTCCTTGCCATGAAGTATGCACTGGCCAAGTTTCGGATCTATCTATTGGGAGATAGATCGTTTGTGGTTTACACGGACCATGCGTCGCTACGCACGGCCGTGAATTCACCACACATTTCTCAAAGAATGGCTCGATGGCTTTCATTATTTGCTGAATACAACTTTACGGTTAAATACGAACCCGGAAAGTTGAACGTGATAGCGGATGCGCTATCACGAAGACCCGATTACGAGACGAAACCGTCCGTAACCGAAGGTGCCAGTGCAAACGCGATCCGTTGCACTTCTTTGTCGTCGTCAATTATACGACAAGTACGCGAGGCGTACAAAACAGACGAGGAGACTTGATTGGTTACTTCAGTAATCAATAAAGTGAGACGCGCGACGACTTCCCATAGTTCCTCCGCGCTTGCGTGCATCGATATCGACTGCACGATGATCTGCTACTTTACAGCACAGACCAAAAAGATGAAAGTCGCATCGTCGTTCCAAACGACGATGATCTCAAACATCAAATTATGTTTGAGTATCATGATGCACCGATTTCGGGGCATCAAGGTCGAGAGAAGACATACGCTTCTCTCGCACGTGACTTTTACTGGCGAAACCAGTACAAGTGGGTACGGAAATACGTACGCGCGTGCGAGATTTGCCAGCGCGTTAAGCCTGCGCAGTCTGCACAGGCTCCGCTGCAATCTCTGCCAGTTCCTACAGAGTGTTGGAAGTCCATTTAAATGGACTTCGTATTCGGTCTTCCACCCGACAATAGTCGGAAGACCGTAATAGTGGTCTTTGTAGACCGTTTCAGTAAGATGGTACATCTTACTGCAGTATCAGCGAACGTAACCACCGCTCAAACAGCACGGATATTCGTTGATACGGTATTCCGTTTGCATGGAATGGCGGAAGACATTGTCTCGGATCGAGATCCGAGATTTACAAGACGTTTCTGGCAAGAAATGTTCTCATTTTTGGGAACCTAGTTGAAAATGTCAACTGCGGACCATCCGGAAACGGATGGGCAGACGGAACGGGTTAACCGCGTTCTCGGAGACATGTTGCGATCATACGCACATGCCTTTGAACAGTGTAGTGACTATCTGCCACTCACTGAATTCGCGATTAACAATTCGGTGCATGCTTCAACTAAGCATACACCGTTCTACGTGAATGCCTTAAGGCATCCACGAGCCCCAGCTTTACTTGGCGGTACGCCAAATCTAAGTGGGGGAGGGACCCGCTCAAATTTTGAGTGAGTCAATGCGCAAGTTGCAACTGAACTTGTGAACAAAACGATGGCCCTTCTACTGAAAGTACAGTAGAAGCGGAAGCAGCTTCAATTGAAACTGAAGCTGCATATGATAAATATCTGTCTGCAGCAATGGCTGCACACAATGAGGACAACGCACCTACTGCTGATAAAGCAGTAGATGCATTCGTATTACAGCGACAAGCTGTAATACGCTATGTAAAAGATGCACTTGCTTCTTCTTTTGATAAGCAGAAGCAAAATGCAGATAAACAAGGAAGGAAGAACAAGAACTCCTTTCTTAAAGGTGAATTAGTATTACTAAGTACTACTAATTTGCCTACACATGCAATAAGCAACTTCCCTACACGGAAGTTGCTCCCTTAGTACATTGGACCCTTCAAGGTCCAAGAGATTCGGGGGAATGCCTACACCTTAGACATTCCCACAGCAATGAGGCTTCACCCAACATTCTATGTTGGGCGGCTTAAGCCGTATCACTCGTCTTCGTCTTACGACGAGACGAAGATCCACGGAAGATGCCGTGCTTCTCCAAGTCTCCCAAGAGAGACTTGTAATCGGCCTCCAGCCGTTGGTGAGCAGAGCGGAGAGTCGTTACCTCCGCCATCGACTGCTCAAGATCAGCCGTGCGCCGATCGAGCTCTCTCTTATAGCGGGAAAGCTCAATGTACAGAAGATCATTCTTCTGCTGGAGGGAAGTGTGCGCCCCGAAAATGTTGCGGACATCTTCGCGAAGAGACCGATATGTATTCACAGAGTGAGACATATCGCTGCTCCAGGAGGAACAACCCTCCTCGAGTTTGCGGAGCGAAGAACCATGCTACGCAACAACAACGGCGAGGGAATTCTCAACCTCCGCCGCCCCTGATCGATAACAGGGGAATAAGCGATACATTCTCGAGCGCTTGATCTCCAAGCGCTCGGTGCCTTCGAAGAAGGGGCAGCGTACCGAGTACTTAGTACGCTGGCTGGGTTACCCCCAAGAGTTGGACTCTTGGGAGCCGATTGAGGTTCTGAGGGCCGACGCCCCAGATCTTTTAACTGAGTTTGAGAAGGAGTATCAAACTCATAATGCGAAGTAGCATCAACAGTAGGTGTTGATGCATTTAGGGCATCGATTAAGCCCTGAATTTCGGCGGGTACGGAAAAACCACCGTACCCCCGCAACTCCTCCTCTGACAGACGAGGAGCGCCCTGCGGACACCGCGGGCAAACGAGGTGAGAAGGGACACCACAGTTTAACCCTTCTTTGATGCAAGAAAAATGGATGTATTCCATTTTGTCTGTTCGCGAGTGCTTTAAAAAGCGCTCCCGCATTACGTGAACTTTATTCACGTAATCATCTGGGCTTTTGTTGTAGCTGTCAACAAAAGCGATCCAACTCTGA
Source organism: Peronosclerospora sorghi (assembly GCA_026184515.1). Classification (NCBI taxonomy): domain Eukaryota; phylum Oomycota; class Peronosporomycetes; order Peronosporales; family Peronosporaceae; genus Peronosclerospora; species Peronosclerospora sorghi. The sequence goes on from CM047591.1 coordinate 3,932,780, forward strand.
GTCAGGGCTTCTTTATCGTCCCTGTTCCTCCTTGACCCTTTCCGGCTCGAATAATATCGAACCTGGAAAAAGAGGTCAATGAATTACAGACGTCTATCGTCTGTACTTCGATCGAATCGACGTGATGGATGTCTTCGCAGTCATCCAGCACGTTGATATCGAACAACGCATATTGGCAGTCCCGCTTACGGTGACCGCCACTGTTGGAGGCAATAGCCCGTCCAGGGGTCCAAAACCCCACTTTGTACGGAACATGTGGTTCCGTACGATGATACGCTTCAGAAGCGGCAGGAGCCGCTTCTGTTCGAGCTCTTTTAGCAGGCGGAACACAGCCTGCTTCAACACCACGCGCCGGTGTTAAACCACCTCGACTTGGAGACGTACTTGGTCCAGGTGGGGCTCTGCGTTCCCGCAACCATCTGTGATGATCATTGTTGCTGTCATAGCTGACAGCGACACAAGAGTTATCATCGCTGTTAGGCGATGAGCACCTAGCGAGTTTCAACTCGCTAGATCCTTTCTTGGGGACAGCTGTGCCCCGATCACTTTGTTCAGAGTCAGAACTGTCTCCCAACATGGAAGACCCTTCCTGGAAACACAGCATTCGGGGGTTGCCATCGTGCGAGATGTTGCATTAGCAACATCTCCCTGTTTCTTGCCAGATGCCGCCTTAGCAGCATCTGTGGTCGAAGACGGTACGTCTTCCGACCTTTGCGTAGTTGACGCTGCTAATGCAGCGTCACTGTTGTCACTCAACACCTCAGCACCTAGTGCTGAGGCGGAGGAAGAAGCTCCTTCGATGTTTTCAGCCGAAACGCCGCCGCGTGCTTTGACCATCGAGTCGATGGTCAATCAGTTGGTAAATGAGAACGACCAACAAGTGCCACCTATGATTGACCAAAATAAGAATTATTATTGGCCAACACCTTAAGTGGGGGGTGATGTAATGGGGTGCCATTACATAATTGATATTCAAGTTAGAATATCACAGTTAAATTTCAGACGCGTTGTCTGAAATTCAAATAATAGATTGTAAGTTATTATAACCTACGAAGGAAAAGTCGATTCGGTATAAATACCAAATCTTGCAGGTTAACTAATAGTACAGTTAGTTTAATACTTGATATTATTATATTAGTTAGGTAATTACTATACTATTAGCCGCTAACCACCCATTAAATAAACACTCTTAATTTTGCGTTCTAAACAACAAGTAAATATTTATATTTACTTTTAGTATAGGATTAGTTGTCATCAACTAATCCTACCCCTCTTGTATTGCGCGCTTCCTCGCACAACACAGTGTAAGCCTGTAACAGGATCAGTCCTGTTACACACGTACACTACATACTAAATGTAACTCGAATGTAACCCTGTTACAACTTCCATGCGGGATGAAGCACGATGTGAGATTGATGACGAAAAACAGCTGGAATAATTGGTCGATCATAACAGATTGCCTGAGGTGATTAATTGGAAGGAAGATCCCACTGTCGCACAAGTGCTGGTGACGACGCGATCGCGTAATCCTCGTCAAACGCAATCGTCAACGTGGCCCGAAATATCCATAAAAGGGATAAGGGCGGAACGTGTTGAAAAGGCGCAAGACGAAGAAAAGTGGATCTGTGATTTGCGATGTTATTTGGATGGTGACATGTCACAACTAAGCGCAGACGAGGTGAAAAAGTGCGCAAAATTTGCCGATTGTTATGATGTCGACGACCAAGGGTTGTTGATCTACTGCGGAAACATGGCTAAAGGAAAAGCCAGCTGTCATCAAGATGATCGAGATGAACGACGCTCCTCGATTAAGCTGGCCTTACCTGAAACCCTACATGCGGATGTCCTCCACCATTATCATGTGAGTTTGGAGGGAGGACACAAGGGTATAGGGCGAACATATCAGCGGATCAGACGTTACTTTCATTGGCGTGGTCTATTTTGCAGCGTGCAAATATTCGTTGGGCAATGCGTGGATTGTGAGACGGGAAAGGGTCAACCTACGATCAAAGGGATGTCGCCTGGAAACATTGAGGCTACGTACCCATTCCAAGTGATAGCCATGGATCATATCCCGTCGCTACCTCGTTCGACTGATGGGCATACGGAATTGTTGATATGGACTGATCTGTTCACGGGTATGGTGATTGCGAAAGAGGGATCGTCTCGTACCGCTCAGAAATTCGCTGAAAATTACGAAGAATGTGTATTCCGACGATTTGGAGCTATCGAGGTGAATAGACATGACGGAGAACCCTGTTTTATGTCCGAGGTATTTTGTGCGTTCAACAAGATCGTGGGACAGCGATAAGTGACACTATGGCATATCTTCCACAGGCGAACGGCAAAGCGGAGAGGACGGTGCAGACGATTACACGAGCAATTAAGATGTATGTATGAGATGTCGGTCAGAAGGATTGCAGTTCGTATGCAGAGCGACTGGTATTCGCGCTGAATTCGACCCCAGATCGCATTCGTGGAGAAACACCGTTTTATTTGGCGTATGGGTGGGATCCACGATCATCGTTGGAATCGACATTGCAAATGGGTGGAACTCGGCGTAAAGACCGCGATGCGCGTCGATGGAGATACAATCTGCAGAAAGACTACCGTACACCCGTGATCAAGTGAACACCCGATTGCACCAAGCAGTAGCAGGCCGAGCGGAGAAGCATAATGATCAAGTGACACCGCACAAGATCGAAGCTGGGTCGATGGTCTGGTTATACCTCGATCGAGTGAAAGAAGGGTTCGCAAAGAAACTGGCGCATATGTGGCATGGATCCTTCAGAGTCGATGAGGTGATCGGTGACTATGCTGCAAGGTTGATTACGGCTGGCACAGACTATCGCATATTTCCAGTCGTGCACCTATCCAAGTTGAAACTGGTCAAAGAATTTCCAAATCGACCTACTACTGTGCTAGCAGCTGGGGTAGAGGATCGTTTTGATTTCGATGAAGCTTTACTACCCGAGGGCAGCTGTGAGAGGATCCTAGAGCCGGACGAATTTGAATTTGATAGCATCACCAATGTCCGATCTGATCGAAAGACCAGATACGGCAGAACTTTGCGTGAATATCAAGTATATTGGAAGGGTCATGATGAGCCATCATGGGTAGACGAGGCCGATCTGAATTGCGATGCTCTAATAAAGGAAGTCGAACAAAAGATGATTACCAAACATCGGTTTGATGTAATGCAGGTGGATGAAGAGTCCCACTAATGCATGACCGATTAACTGACTGTGGAATTAGATTGAAGAACTTGTGATTGGAGGAAAATCTATTGACGGGACTTGCGATTAATGGAAAGATAATGATTGACTTGAAGTGGTGAACTTGCGGTGGATACTGCGCAATATGGTGGTATAGTAATGGCAGATGAGACAATGGAAGAGCGATATATGTGGATATACCGAAAAATGATGAATCAACAATTGGAATTACTATGATCAAGAATGTTTATCGATTGAAGAAGAAAAGATGATCAACGAGCTAGATCGATCCGTAAAATTTGCGACGAAGGCGGGTAATCTTGTTGCCGGGGTGATTGTCAGTGGAAAGGCAATACTGGATTCGAAAAGGCTCAACGACGTCCACCTCGCACAACGCATCCTGCAAGGTCGAAGGAGGTGGGTCTGATAGGTACCCTGGGTACCAGGTACTGGCGTCATCCGGAGCGTATCTTAAGGGGAGATTACGGGCGCAGTGTGAAATCGCCGGATCCAAGAAATGTCGAGATCGCACACACCTCTGGTCATGCCTTGTAGGACGAACTCCACGACCTTCTTCCATGATGCCCCGGCGCGGCTTCTACGTTGACGTCGGCCCTGGTAAAATACCTGGAAAAAAGACGTCGCGTTCTCGAAGGCGCTGGTCTATGTGGAGGTAATGAGTGGACTCCCAGATCGCCTGCGCATGATGGTACAGGAACGTATGGTACCGCGCCTTGAAGTACGCAAACCAGCCGACAGAGCGGAGCGAGATGGGCGGCAACAAACGCGTGAAACAGTCCTAGGGGCGCCGCGAGTATAATGATTCCACTGCCGATTGGGTGAGATGACTGCACCACACATCAGGCGCGGGGGCGTCCGTGACAGTGGGGAATAACCATCCCACGGGGCGTGTCAAGTACTCGAATATCACTTGTACTGAGACTCTACCCAGATCGAAGCCGTTGAGTTGCTCTAAATCCACGGCAAGATGTCATCCTCATGCGCATCATCAGGCACCGATATCATCGACTTGAAGTCACCCTTCCGAGGGAAGAGAAGTTCGGCAGAGTCTGGATCATGTGGACCTTTGCTTCCAAACTCGCTGATCGTGGACTGGACGGAATCTGCGAGCCAAGAGAAGCAGAAGAATCACCTTGGATATCAACCGGCTTACCAGGCGGACGAGTATCATGTGGCAACTCCCTCTTTTCGGGAATGGAGGGGAATAGACGTTGCCGCTTGGACCGGTAGGCGGATTGGGAGCGCCGAGCGCGTTTTTGGAGTGAAGAAGCCGGTTGGATGAAAGAACTCGTAGACGTACCGCTTGAAGGATTAGCAGACGGGCTTGCAGCCAGATTAAGCCCCGCACTAGTGAAACCGGCGCTCGGAGTGATTTGCAGGTGTATGCCACGCCAGCCAACATGGTCTGGATGTCTGAGAGTTGCGTACGCAGTTGCTCTGCCTCATCCTGAACGCGTCGCAACTCGTGGAGCAGTGCGTCGCGCTCTGCAGATGCGTGGTTGAGACGGTGCCGCGCCGTCGAAAGTTCTCCTTTCAACTTGGAATTCTGAATGCGCAGTCTTTCCAGCTCAGCCCTGTCGGCCGACACCGTGTCAATGCGTGCAGACAACTCGTCAGCCCGAGCATGGGCGGCAACGAGGTCGTTCATCTTTATGAGATTGGTCTCATTCTTCGTCCGGATACGATCACGTTGGATCTTTCGCTTGCGAGCCTTGGATGAGAGCTTGGCCAGCTGCTCGGACAAGCGCTTGTTCTCCGATAGGACGTGGTAGCGTTCGCGTTGAACCGTGATCAGGTGCTGACGGAGTCGGTCGATCGTTGCGTGATCTTGGGATTCCTCAAGACGCGAGATTTCTTGCGCCTGCTGATCGACGGTCTCTTCGTGGACCGATAGTATATACCGGTCCCACGCACGGGCACCTTCCAGATCACGTATCTGACCTTGCTGTTCGGCCAGAGTTTCTTCGGATGTCTTCAGTCGGGACTTGAGGTCGTCAACGGTGGTGCGGACGTAGTTGCGCAGGGGTGCGGCTCGCTCACGAAACCACGCGATCTGCTGCTCGCGGTCGGCGAGCTTACGTGCGACGCGTTCATGCCGCTTCTGTTGCAGGCGGGCAGAGTCTTCAAGCATGGATAGCGAGCCGATCAACAAGACGATCTCCTCTTGCTGCTTGCGTATCGTCTCCTGCTGCGCGCGAATCGTCTCCTGCAGCGCGTGTATAGTCTCTTGCTGCGCGTAGGCCTGGTTGACCGCCGAGATCAAGCTGTCGGCCGTGGAACGATCGAGTGATGAGCTGCCACCTGCGGTCATCTGCATCATAACCTCGTGGAAGAAACTCAAAAATGAATTATCACGAGGGCTTGATCGGGGATGCTACAGTTGAATGAGAGACAACACTCTGCTCGCTTGCGACTCGCTCAAAGAATACAGGGCGGATTGCTGGGTGCGGACTGCACTACCCATGACGTCATGAATGATTGATGCCGACCATGATCGATGCTGTCATGACTAATGGATGGCAACGTGACAACGGTATGATCGACCCCCGCCCCAACCGCTGTCCGGCTGGGACGGAGTTCAGGGGCGGCTGTGGTAAAGAGTGCCATAAAATTGGTACGTAACTATGGGTATAATTGTGGACACCACTATGGGTGTAGCTGTGGTAAATGTACCACAAATTTTGTCGGTACAATAGTCGGTACAACAGGTGGTACGATAGTGGGCACCACAGTTGGCACCACAGTTGGTACCACAGTTGGTACATCAGTCAGTACAACTGTTGAAACAACGGTGGTGGACATGGACGAGGCGTGGACGGGACATCTGAGACGATGCGACAACCGGCACAGTTACCTAACGGTAACCTGAAGGTAAGCGAAGGAATCAGGTCGAATGGTCGACAAAATGCGTACGAATGGGTAGTTCTGATTGGCTGATATTAGGTTTTTGGTAGATATTGGGATATAGGCAATAATAAAGTTCTCCTTTTGCGTCCTTTTAATATCGAAGGAAATGATAGGAAAGATGAAGGCGGCTTGAAGTCGAGGCTGCAAAACTAAAAGTGAGATTTATTCATGTGAATTAACTGTTGTTGCTCCTAGCCACTTATTTTTACCTATCTGCGATTGGTTGGTTTGCCTATAGTAATTACTAAGTAAAACGTTGTGGCGACTTCAACTTCAACTTCAATGTAAGGACATAACCGAAAAATACAAAAGATGGAAGGGGAAGTAACTTTGGGGGGGACGAAGTCCTGGTGAGCCCTAAACACCAGTTACCGTATTCAACTTTGCCATTGTGGGAATCGAACCGCAGCCAAGTGATCAGAGATCAAGCCCCCCGGCACTAACCACTTCGGCTGCAGTGCGATTGTAAGTTTGAGTTGCTGCACGCATACTTACCACCTTCCATCAAGTGTTCATTACTCAATTGATCGATCCCCATTAGTAAATGTAGACGCATGCACGGAAGACATTATCTTCAATACTCTCCCGTGATGGCTACGTGCATCGTGTTAGTCTTGGAGTCCCAGACCACCAACAAAACGTGTATGTTTCACTTTTCCAAGCGCCTTGGTCAGCCCATCCGCTATCATCTCATCCGTCGGTTTGTACTCGAGTTTAATAACACCAGCTTGAACTTTTCCGCGCAGAAAATGAAACTTGATGTCAATGTGCTTCGTTCGCGCATGAAACACTGGGTTTTTGGCTAATGCGATGCATCCCTGGTTGTCTTGAAAAATGATTGTACCCATGCTTGATGCGAAATCGAAATTGCTCAGCAGTAAACGCAACCAGATCGCCTCTTGTGTCGCAGAATACAATGCCATGTATTCTGCCTCGGTGCTTGATGTCGCTACTGTTGGCTGAAGTTTGGACTTCCATGAAACCACGCTGCCGTTCAGAAAAAAAACATAACCCGTGGTCGATCGACGCGAGTCCAAATCGCTTGCCCAAGACGCGTCCGCAAAACCCACGAGCTCTCCCGGACTCTTGCCGTCAAAAACGATACTGTAGTTTGCGGTTGTCTTCAAATATTTGAGCACGCGTTTAGCTGCTATCCAGTGCTGTTGACCGTGACGCTCGCAATACTTGGCCACCTCGCCGACTGCGTGCATAATGTCCGGTCGTGTACACGTCGTGACGTACATCAAAGCCCCTATTAGCTCACGATACGGCCACAAACTTGTCATCATCGTCGATCTTGATCCGTTTTTCGCTTTCGTTTATTGGTTTGTATGTGTCCTCGCACTTGTCCGCTCCAAACTTCTCTGCCAATTGCTTTATGTACGCGCGTTGGTTCATGTGAATGGTCTTGTTTGCTCGATTACGGCACAATTCGATGCCTAGGCAGTACTTCAACTCGCCAAGTTCCTTGATGCTGAATTCGGACTTGAGTGCGCGATTGGTATTGTCAATATTTTCTTGCGTCCGCGCAAAAATCATCAAGTCATCGACGTGAATTACAATAATACTAAGCTCTTCTTCGGAACGTCGTACGTAGACGCATAAGTCTGCCGCAGTCCTCTTGAACCCTTGCTATTCAAGGTGCGTATTAAGCCGATTGTTCCATTCACGTGCAGCCTGCTTCGTGCCGTATAGCGCCTTGCGCAGTAAACACTTCTTGTCGGGAAATCTTGCGTCTTCAAAGACATCGGGCTGATTCATATAGATTTCCTCTTTGACGTCGCCGTACAAAAATGCCGTATCAACGTCGACGTTTTCAATTTGAAGATCTTGTTCTGCCGCGAGTGCGAGAACTACGTTAATCGATTCCTTGCGTGCCACTGGCGCGAACGTCTCAAAATAATCGATTCCTGGACGCTGAGTGAAACCCTTGGCGACAAGGCGAGCCTTGAATTTCACAATGGCTCCTTTTGGGTCACGCTTGATGCGAAAGACCGACTTGCATCCGATTGCTTTCTTGTTTTTGGGTAAATCTTGAAGCTTCCAAGTCTTGTGCTTTGCCAACGACTTCATCTCACATTCCATAGCGCGCATCCACTCGTCCTTGCGCTTACTCTGCAATAATTGCGAGTATCTCGATGCACTTCCGCCATCGTCCTCAGCGTTGAAGCAGTAAAGTACGTCGAGCTCGACCAAAAGTCTTCAAGGTTGAACTGACCTCGCCTTAAGTTGGGATACTCTTGCTCGTACCGTGTCACAGCTTTCTTTTTGCGCACCGGTCTCACATTCGATTCTTGTTCACCGTCGCGTCCTGGCGTGTTTGGTCGCTGCGTCGGCACGGCGCCTGTTGGCCGTTCCGTTGGTTCTCTCTGCTGATTAATCGTTGTAGAACTTGGACTCATTGGTGGTGTTTGAAATTCTTCTTCTTCGTCCACTCCTTCATCGCCATCGCCTTCACTGTCACTAATAATGTCGCTCACTCCCGGTGCACCTTTGTATTGAACTTTCATCGTTTCGTGTTCAGCGAAAGGCACGCTTCTTGAGATGATGATCTCTCCCGTATTCGCATCCAGTAGTCGATATGCCTTGTGTTTCTTCGAGTATCCATGCAGTTTGCATCGTATCCCGGCATCGTCAAGCTTTCCTCGCGTAGCCTTGGCTATATGTGCATAACATTGGCTGCCAAATACACGCATGTGTTGAATTCGCGGATTGCGCTTGAACACGAGCTGGAACGGGCTTCCACTTGGGTTGGACGCATTGGGTAACACGTTGTGAATGTCTACTGCTGTCATCATTGCCTCACACCAGTAGACCTTACCATTCTTGGCTTCACTCAGCATGCAGCGTGTCATCTCGACCAGCGTGCGATTCATTCGTTCCGCCATGCCGTTTTGCTCCGGGTTGTATGGCACCGTAAACTCCTGCTTAATTAACTTGCGTCGGCATAAATTCTCCATCTTGGAGTTTCGGTACTCCCCACCGTTGTCGCTGCGCAAGACCTTCACATCAATGCCACACTCGAGCTTGATATTATGGGTGTACTTCATAAAAGCTTCAGGTACGTCACTTTTCTTGCGCAGCGGATAAATCCTGGTAAAACGGCTTTTCATCATGATGAACGTCACGATGTAGCGGTATCCACACTTAGAAGATGGAGTTATCGGTCCCAGAACGTCCGAGCACACATTTGTATCTTTTCGACGACTCTCTCTCTCGATCGATTCCGTCTTTCCTTCCTTGAATGTTTTCCGTACTTGCTTTGCCGTAGCGCAAACATCGCATACGCTATCCTTGTCCACACACTCGCCACTGATGCTGCCGTCCTTAATCAACTTGTTTATCGTCGAAAACGACACATACCCAAGACGACGATGCCACAGCTCAGCATCGCTTTCAGCTATGTGGAACTCAGCACTCGTCTCGACGTTCAGCATCATCAACATGCCGCGTCGTGATCCTGTTGCAACGAATTGTTTTTCTATTCTCACAACGCATTCATCACGGGAGATCTCAACCTTCATTCCGCGTGATGTCGCCGCTGTTAATGAGAATAGATTCTTGGTTAAATCTTGAACATGCAGCGTGTTCTCGAGCCGCGCATTTGTCCACTTTGTGCCGTTCCATATTCGAATAGCAACTGTTCCTTGTCCTAGCACTTTCAGCTGCGCGCTGTTCTTGGCACTTGAAATGTTGGCTTCGTTGTTGCTCTGGTATACTCGACGAATGCTTTACGGTCCCTGCACATGTGAGCCGTGGGGCCGCTGTCCATAACCCAGCACCCCTTGAGCTTCCTTCTACTGCGTTGAATGCAACGTTTTAGTGGTCTTCATGCCGCTCATGCTTGCCTTCTGTCTTGGTCCAGCAGTCGCGCGCATAGTGTCCGCGCTTCCCACAGTTGTAGCACTGGACTCTCGCTCCCTTCTTCCGCTGACCACTGTCTATCTTTCCAAACTCACGCTTCTCCTTGCGTCTGCCCACGTGTATCGCCGTTTCTTCTTCAATGCGCGTCGACTCGTTCTTGCGCACTTCTTCGGTAATTAGCTTGCTGACGAGATCACGAAAGCTAAATGCCGTAACACTCATGCGGAACGCCTGCACCAAACTTTCGTACGACGCCGGCAGACTGCGTAACATTGTTGCGCAAATATCTCCCTCGCTCGGCGCGCATTTGGCTCCTTTCATATCCATGACGAGACGTTCCAAATCCGTCACGTGAGCGCTTATGCTCGTCGCAGTGTATTTGAAGGACGCGAACTTCTCCTTGAGCCACAGACGTTTTGCCATATCTTGGGTGCGGTGAAACGCCTCCAGTGACCCCCACGCTTCACGTGCGCTGTTAGCATCGATCACGTGCATCAGTTGAGAGTCGCTCGGATTTAGCACAATAGCCGAGTGGGCTTGCTGCTCCTTGGTAGTCGCAACACCGGATCCCCCCACCACAGCCTCCCATAGTCCCTTGGACATCAGATACATCTTCATCTTGAACGCCCATAACGAGTAGTTGGTCCCGTCGAATGTTTAGATCTTGGGAGCGTTGTCCGAACTTGGGCTCATAACCTTTTAATATCGAAGGAAATGATAGGAAAGATGAAGGCGGCTTGAAGTCGAGGCTGCAAAACTAAAAGTGAGATTTATTCATGTGAATTAACTGTTGTTGCTCCTAGCCAATTATTTTTACCTATCTGCGATTGGTTGGTTTGCCTATAGTAATTACTAAGTAAAACGTTGTGGCGACTTCAACTTCAAGTTCAATGTATGGACATAACCGAAAAATACAAAAGATGGAAAGGGACGTAACTTCGGTGGGGGGGACGAAGTCCTGGTGAACCCTAAACACCAGTTACCGTATTCAACTTTACCAATGTGGGAATCGAACCGCAGCCAAGTGATCAGAGATCAAGCCCCCCGGCACTAACCACTTCGGCTGCAGTGCGATTGTAAGTTTGAGTTGCTGCACGCATACTTACCACCTTCCATCAAGTTTTCATCACTCAATTAATCGATCCCCATTAGTAAATGTAGACGCATGCACTGAAGACATTATCTTCAATACGTCCAACCTCATAGGACACCACAGGGACGGCACCTTTGCGCCTCCCCTACCTCTAAACACCTCTACGTCCCAGGCGGGAGCACTTAGTGCGTTTTTGGCCCACCGGCAGGCGTAGAGTGTCGAGAACTCGCCCCGCAACTCCGCCCGCTGTGCCAGCGGTAATTTCTTAAAGGTTTTTCTTTTGTTTGGTTTTGGGGAACGTGATCGAGCAGTGCGCTCTCACTTCTCTCACATTGGTACACGTTTGGCCCCTGGTAGTTCGGCTGCTTTAAGCGCCCCACGGGAACTACTAGGCGGATTTTTAGTGTAAACCGTCGATCATCCCGTAGCTGATCGACCCTCCTCTTAATTTAAGCGTAGAATACATAGTATATTGGGTATTATATTAGCGTATCAAGTTTAAGAGGCTCGGCGATCAGGTGGGGAAGATTTCCGCTGCCTGATCAAGTACCCCTTCGCCGATCGCCACCAAGATCGACGATCTACTACCTGCGACCTGCAATCAACTGTTTTCAACTCGCGCCAACTCATAAGTAATTAGCTAGACTGATCAAGCGGTCCTGATCAATCGTGATCAAGCCTGAACACACCTGATCAGTACATCGGTTGATTCGCTGTGAATTACCCTAATCTTGCATCGAGGAATTGTATCGTGACATCCCCGCCACCTGGAGAGCGACCCACTCCCAAGCCGTCGGGTACATAAGGTGAGCAGGAACACAAGTCAGTCACAGAAGACAACCGGAGGACCCTCTTCGTCAGTCGGCAGTCCGGGCGCCGTGGTAACGCCTGTTTAAGCTTCAAAAACTTTGATCAACCGCTCCACTACAAGTGTATATAACAGAATGATGATCGCAATACCGTACCTTATCGAATATCTCGATCTATCTATATAATGAAAGAATTGAAAAAGAATTAAAATCGCGATCCCGTACCTAATCGAATATCTCTATCCATCTATATATGTAAAGAAAGAATTGAAACAGAAAGAAATGATGGCGTGATTCCGTACCTAATCGAATTTGAACTATATTATAAGTCGGATCTAATCAAAATCCACTTTAACAAAAATCGACCACCTTGTCTGCTCCCTGATTAGGTACCCGCCGCCCCTCCTAATTGCTACCGCAGACACATAGACCGCGTTCACGGCGAAGCCTATGGCAAGGAAACGGCGTGCTCAACAACAAGCTCTTGAGACGCCAAAACAACAAGAAAAACGACGCCAAGCTCAGGCAGTGGCAAACCGTGCTTAGCGTGAACGGCAGCATCTGGAAGACTGCTTGCACGCCGCTGAACCATATTTCCCCTTTGCCCGTCAGGAGATCCCCGCAATTTTCGACGCGCTACGTTTTAGGTTGCGTGGCGCTCCATTGGACTGAGGAACGCTTGAAGGGTCGTTAATCAACCCTTGCTTGCTCAATTCTCACCATGAGCTGCGACCATGGAAAGGTGTCCAACATCCCACCGTTGATTGGAACAGCCACCATAGAAGTTGCGGAGTCTGCTGCAGAATCAAACGCCCATTACCCGGTCGTTCCGCACCAACATCACGGCGTACAACAGCTGCTGTCGTTCACGTCCATGGGTGCAAAGTTGGATGAGCGGTTTATGCAGGGAAGTGTGTATGCCTTTCTACTGCAAGGTGCCCTGTACCATCGCTGTTGCCGGAGCCCGGTCAGCCAAGCAAGTTTTCGCAGTTATATATCACCGACAACATCATCGTGCTTGGTGACCGCATGAATGTATTTCCTCATCTGGATCGGCGCATCATGGGGGAACTTCAAGTGATTCTCGAACAGCACAACCCCTACGTGCATTTGTACGATCAGATGCGGCAGAGGGTGGATGGGGTTGAGGTGATTGATCTGGAACTCCGTCTACTTTGCCTGTACTCGAACAATCGGAGGAGGTACAACTGTAACAGGGTTACATTCGAGTCACATCTAGTAGGTGGTGTATGTGATTACACTACGGTTGGGGTCAGTATTGACCGGTTCGAAAGGTTTGAACCACTGATTATTTTAACCAATCAGGGCAGGAGCCCTTGGGGGTGGCGTGTCAGCCATCCACGTGTCGGTACACAGGTGGTGTACACTACATTTTAGCTAGGTACGATTTTGGTATGTTCTACTTAGTATTACATATAGTTTACATTAGTTTAAATTAATTTAGGATAATTATATATTAAATATATTCAGTTTACATTTCACTCTATCTTACAGACGTACGACCTCGACCGGTCGTGCGTGTAGTGAGTGCCGTAGCGTAAGGGGAGCCCTCCCCTTAGCTACACCCTTAGTAAGGGAGCCTTGCCGTTAAGGCAGTAGCGAAGCTACAGTAAGCCGACCCGGGGATCTTGGCCCCGATTAGGAGAGCTCTCTCCTACTAAGCCCTTCATAAGGGTGTATCGGCTAAGTAGCGGCGAATGCCGCTTAAAGGAAAAGTCTTCCTCTGTGCGCTAGCCGCACCGTGCGTATACGCACCGGCTACATCTGGTAGCACTTGTAGTCAATCCAACACCTGTGTTGGTAGACTAAGACATCCTCTGCAAGGGATGAATCAGGACGATTGGGATAGGTTGACCCTCGTCCAGTAGGAAGCCTTTAACAGGCTGTTATCCTTACTGGGTGACGAGGGTATGCAGCTCCTAGTGGAGCAGGGCCTTGAGGCCGTAAAGGCAAGGGTCAATGCCCTCATCGCCCATGAGTCGAGTTTAGGTGGAAGTCCTTCCACGGGGGTGCGCCCCCCATTATCGTTTAAGATAAAGGAGGTCACCGGAGAGAAGGGTGACAACCTTTACGTGTGGTTGCGAGAGGTCTAAACGGCCTTCGCCACAGCGAATGTGATCTCTGATCACTTGCAAGTGGGACTTGCGTTGACCCATCTAACGGGCAAAGCCCGTACATGGTCGTTTAAGTGTCCGGATTCGGTCACGAGCGTGTTACCAACCTCGGAAGTCCTTAAGCAAAAGCTTATGGACATGTTCGCCACGCCTGATATGGTTTTCCAGAATCAGTTGGCGTTTTTGAGGTGCTGTCAGGGCACTAGGGACTTGGAAACATATGTCCAAGAACTGAAGACCCTGTTGGAAGGGATTTACGCGAAAGCGTATTCGGATGAGGTGTCCATCCCCGTCTTCATGGGAGGCCTGAAAGAAGGGCCAGCACGTTCGGAACTGTTCCGATGCCGACCCCAGTCCTTGGAATATGCGTTTAAGATGGCGTTTAACGCCTAGAGGAGCTTCCGTTCTTTTAAGGTGGGTCCCGAACCCATGGACCTTAGTCAGGTCGAAGCGGAGGATAAACCTCCCGCTGAGAGTCACACTGACTCTTTTTCGAAGAGCTTTGAGACGGAGCTCTTAGCTATGTTGCAGCGGCATGGGCTGCTGAGATGCTTCCTGTGTGGAAGCACGGATCATCTGCGGAACAGATGTCCGAAAAATCCCCAGCGAGACACTCGCTACAAGGGGCCAAGGGTGGGGAAAAAGCCCTTGTCCAATCCGTCGGGAAACGACGGCTCCCAGTAGGTGCGGGTCGCCCTACTGGGGGATCCCTCAGTGCTGTTAAGCCCCAGGGTAGGGGACGACAGCACAAAGCCCCAAGGGTAACGGTGCTTTCTAGCACCGAGTTGGTGTACCAGACAGGTTTGCTGGTAGTCCTTGCGGACGTGAAAGGCTTTGATAAGCCTTGGAGAGTCTTGATAGACTCTGGAGAGTCTGAAAATTATGTCAGACGGGCTTCTGTAGAGAATAGTAGGTTGTATGCCGAGGCCCTAGAGGCACGTTCTCGTGACGTTGTCACAGTCCGTCCTGCGACGGGTGTACAGGTTTCTGTACCCAAGGTCTCGATTGACCTTAATCTGAAGTTTGCAGAATTCAACAGCTTAGAACGTTGCCTAGTCCTGGATTTGTACTCGAGGTATGACCTCACTCTGGGCATGAAGTGGCTGGAACGCCACGAGCCATGGATAGACTGTAAGTCTAAGTCCATTGGCTCAACGCACCCGCGGTCGGGTGAAGCATTGGCTAGTCATGAACCCACCTTTTTTCGATCGCAAAAGTGATTCTGGCGTGAGATGCCAGAGATTGGGATGTCTGAAATGATCATTCCCAATGGCGTTAAGGAAGAGTTCCTTAACGAGGGGGATTCGGCGGTTAATCCCCACGCCGTTAACGGCGAGACTGGTGAGTTGCCAGTGGAAGAGGTGGATTCCTCTGAGGCGACTCCAGTGGTAGGGGTAGAGACCCCTGTGGTTAAGCGCGAGGCGCTTCCAAGCAAATAGACCCATAGTTCGTCTCTTTTGCACGTCGGCAATGATTCACCACGCCGTTATTGGCGAGACTGGCGAGTCGCCATTTACAGAGGTGGATTCCTCTGAGACGACTCCAGTGGTAGGGGTAGAGACCCCTGTGGTTAAGCGCGAGGCGCTTCAAAGCAAAGAGACCCAGAGTTCGTCTCTTTCGCACGTCGGAAATGATTCCGACTACGCCGTTATAGATGAGACCGGCGAGTCACCGGTGGTAGAGGTAGAGACCTCTGTGGATAGGCGCGTGGCGCTTCCAATAGATGGGGCAATTGACTCCCCCCATCTGGGTCTCGGGATGAGTCCCGAGGCCAGTAGTCAGCAGTCCTATCGGATGCTGAATAGTGTGACAGGTGTTGTCACAGAAGGCGTAAGCCTGTAACGGTTGCCTGGGGTAGGCGAACTCTTGTCGTTGGAGGAAATGTCCTTCAACGAATTTGAAACTGCTTTGAAAGCAGATGAGATCGACGAGGTCGTCGTGTTGCGTCCGGAAGAGGAGTTGAACTCCTCCTCCACGATGGACGAGTCAGTTTTGGTGCAAACCAACCAGGCATTGAATCCCGAAGCGGCCTTAAGATCCTTGCGGATCCTGAGGACCCTTACCTTTCCTTGTTAAAGGAATTCGGAGATGTCATTAGTGACAACCCGCCGACGGGGCTACCACCGGATCGGGGAGTCCGACATGAAATTGATTTGGTTCCTGGAACCAAATACTGCGTCACGAGGCAGTGGTCTTTCCCCAAGGAGCAATGCGACGTCATCGACGCATTCTTCAAAGGAAAAGAAGAGGCAGGGATGGTACGGGAGAGCAAGTCTCCTCACTCATCTCCCACTTTTTGTGTTCGTAAAACGAACGGAAAGTGGCGCATTGTGCATGCGTACAATAAGCTGAATGCAGCGACTGTACCCATGCAGACTCCGATTCCTCGTTAGGATGTCCTCCAGAACAATATGGCGGGCTGTACTGTGTACAGTGCCTTAGATCTGGTGGACGGGTATTATCAGGTGCTCATGCGAGCGTCATATATTACGCTTACAGCGGTCAGCACGCCTAGCGGCATGCTATGGGAGTGGCTTGTTATGCCACATGGGCTTTCAAATGCGCCAGCGACTTTCAATCGCTTGGTGACTCAACTCTTCCGTACTCATAGAAAGTACGCTCAGACGTACTTCGACGATATATTCGTCCATAGTCGTGCGGAAGGCGACTCGTCTGATGTTCAGACGCATCTGATACACCTTCGAGCTGTGCTCGAATGTATGCGAGAGAATAAGTTATATGCAAACGCATCCAAATGTATCTTTGGTGCTGAGTAAATTCCTTTCCTCGGATGCTTCATCGGTAAGGATGGAGTGCGGGCGGATCCCGCGAAGGTGAAAGCCATTGTGGAGTGGCCTTCGCCTGTAAATTTTAGAGATTTACGGAAGTGGATTGGATTAGCCAACTATCTCCACAAGTACAGCGAGAACTACGCTGAAATGGCGAAGCCATTAACCGACCTTCTTAAGAAGAACGTGGATTGGTGTTGGGAAACCAAACACCAAAACGCTTTTGAAGAGGTAAAGGGGAGCTTGTTAAAAGCCCCCGTTCTTGCTCTCCCAGATCCTGGGAAACCATTTAGTGTAGTCTGCGACGCCTCCGATTTCGCAATCGGATGTGCTTTGTTACAAGCAGACGATGCAGGAAGGGAACGCGTGATTGCATTTGAGTCGAGGCAGCTTAAAGCTGCGGAACGGAGTTATCCCGTTCATGACAAGGAGCTACATGCAAATTTTGTAACAGGACTGATCCTGTTACGGGCTTACACTGTATTTTGCGAGGAAGCGCGCAATACGATAAGGGCAGGATTAGTTGGTAACAACTAATCCTATACTAAAAGTAAATATAAGTATTACTTATTCTTTAGAACGCAAAATTAAGAGTGTTTATTAAATGGGTGGTTAGCGGCTAACAGTATAGTAATTACCTAACTAATATAATAATATCAAGTATTCAACTAACTGTACTATTAGTTAACCTGCATGATTCGGTATTTATACCGAATCGACTTTTCCTTCGTAGATTATAATAACTTATAATCTATTATTTGAATTTCAGACAACGCGTCTGAAATTCAACTGTGATATTCTAATTGAATATCAATTATGTAATGGCACCCCATTACATCACCCCCCACTTAAGGTGTTGGCCGATAATAATTATTATTTTGGCCAATCATAGGTGGCACTTGTTGGTCGTTCTCATTTACCAACTGATTGACCATCGACTCGATGGTCAAAGCACGCGGCGGCGTTTCGGCTGATGTTTTCAGCAGCGCTCTAAAGAGCGCTGCTGAAAACATCGAAGGAGCTTCTTCCTCCGCCTCAGCACTAGTTGCTGAGGTGTTGAGTGACAACAGTGACGCTGCATTAGAAGCGTCAACTACGCAAAGGTCGGAAGACGTACCGTCTTCGACCACATATGCTGCTAAGGCGGCATCTGGCAAGGGGACGATATAGAAGCCCTAACTCAGAGTTGGATCGCTTTTGTTGACAACTACAACAAAAGCCCAGATGATTACGTGAATAAAGTTCACGTAATGCGCGAGCGCTTTTTAAAGCACTCGCGAACAGGCAAAATGGAATACATCCATTTTGCTTGCATCAAAGAAGGGTTAAACTGTGGT
>CM047591.1:3957388-3971091 GCA_026184515.1 Peronosclerospora sorghi
CTGATCTGGTTTTCCAGAATCAACTGGCGTTCCTGAGGTGCCGTCAAGGCACTAAGGACCTGGAGATTTATATCCAGGAGCTTGAAACCCTGTTGGCAGGGATGTACGCGAAAGCGTATTCGGACGATGTGTCCATACCCGTCTTCATGGGAGGTTTGAGAGAAGGGCCAGCACGTTCGGAATTGTTCCGATACCGACCCCAATCCCTGGAGGAGGCGTTCAAGATGGTGTTTAACGCCGAGAGGAATTTCCGTTCTCTAAGGTGGGTCCCGAACCCATGGACCTGAGTCAGGTCGAAGCGGAGGAGAAACCTCCCGCTAAGATTCACTCTGACTCTTTTTCACAGAGCTTCTAGGCAGAGCTCTTAGCTATGTTGCAGCGTCATGGGCCGCTGAGATGCTTCCTGTGTGGGAGCACGGATCATCTGAGGAACAGATGTCCGAAAAATCCCCAGCGAGACACTCTCTACAAGGAACCAAGGGTGGGGAAAAGCCCTTGTCCAAGCCGTCGGGAAACGACGACAACGAGTATGTGCGGGGCGCCCTACTGGGGGACCCCTCAGTGCTGTTAAGCCCCAGGGTAGGGGACGACAGCACAAAGCCCCGAGGGATGCGGTGCTTTCTAGCACCGAGTTGGTGTACCAGCCAGGTTAGCTGGTAGTCCTTGCGGACGTGAAAGGCTTTGATAAGCCTTGGAGAGTCTTGATAGACTCTGGAGAGTCTGACAATTATGTCAGACGGGCTTCTGTTGAGAAGAGTTGGCTGTATGCCGAGGCCCTAGAGGCACGTTATCGTGACGTTGTCACGGTCCTTCTTGCGACGGGTGTACAGGTTGCTGTACCCAAGGTCTCGATTGACCTTAAGCTGAAGTTTGCAGACTTCGACAGCTTAAAACGTTGGCTAGCCCTGGATTTGGACTCGAGGTATGACCTCATTATGGGCATGAAGTGGCTGGAACGCCACAAGCCATGGATAGACTGGAAGTCTAAGTCCATTGGCTCAACGCACGCGCGGTCGGGTGAAGCATTGGCGAGTCATGAACCCACCTTTGCTCGATCGAAAAAGCCATTCTGGCGTGAGATGCCAGAGATTGGGATGTCTGAAATGATCATTCCCAATGGCGTTAAGGAAGAGTTCCTTAAGGAGGGGGATTCGGCGGTTAATCCCCACGCCGTTAACGGCGAGAATGGTGAGTTGCAAGTGGCAGAGGTGGATTCCTCTGAGGTTGTGCGCGAGGCTCTTCCTATAGAAGAGACCCGAAGTTCTTCTCTTCTGCAGGTCGGAATTGATTCCGACCACGACGTGTCCGGCGAACAAGTTGCGACTACAGTGGTAGGGGTAGAGACCCCTGTGGTTAAGCGCGAGGCGCTTCCAAGCGAAGAGACCCGAAGTTTGTCTCTTTCGCACGTCGGAAATGATTCCGACTACGCCGTTATAGGTGAGGCGGCGAGTCACCGGTGGTAGAGGTATAGACCTCTGTGGATAGGCGCGTGGTGCTTCAAATAGATGGGTCAATTGACTCCCCCCATCTGGGTCTCGGGATGAGTCCCGAGGCCAGTAGTCAGCAGTCCTATCGGATGCTGAATAGTGTGACAGGTATTGTCACAGAAGGCGTAAGCCTCGAACGGTTGCCTGGGGTAGGCGAACTGTTGTCGTTGGAGGAGATGTCCTTCAACGAGTTTGAGACTGCTGTGAAAGCAGGTGAAATCGACGAGATGTTGTGTTGCGTCCGGAAGAGGAGTTGAACTCCTCATCCGCGATGGACGAGTCAGTTTTGGTGCAAACCAAACAGGAATTGAATGCCCGAAGCGGTATCAAGATCCTTGCGGATCCTGAGTACCCTTACCATTCCTTACTGTAGGAATTTGGAGATGTCATTAGTGACAACCCGCCGATGGGGTTACCACTGGATCGGGGAGTCCGACATGAAATTGATTTGGTTCCTAGAACCAAACACTGCGTCACTAGGCAGTGGCCTCTCCCCAAGAAGCAATGCGACGTCATCGACGCATTCCTTAAGGGGAAAGAAAGGGCAGGGATGGTACGGGAGAGCAAGTCTCCTCACTCATCTCCCACCTTTTGTGTTCGTAAACCGAGCGGAAAGTGGCGCATTGTACATGCGTACAACAGGCTGAATGCAGCGACTGTGCCCATGCAGACTTTGATTACTCGGAAGGATGTCCTCCTGAACAATATGGCGGGCTGTACTGTATACAGTGCCTTAGATCTGGTGGACGGGTATTATCAGGTGCTCATGCGAGCGTCCGATATTCCGCTGACAGCGGTTAGAACGCCTAGTGGCATGCTGTGGTAGTGGCTTGTTAAGCCACAAGGGCTTTCAAATGCACCAGCGACTTTCAATCGCTTGGTGACTCAACTCTTCCGCCCTCATAGGAAGTACGCTCAGACGTACTTCGACGATATATTCGTTCATAGTCGCACGGAAGGCGACTCGTCTGATGTTCAGACGCACCTTATACACCTTCGCGCTGTGCTCGAATGTATGCGAGAGCATAAGCTATATGAGAACGCATTCAAATGTATATTTGGTGCTGAGTAAATTCCTTTCCTCGGATGCTTCATCGGTAAGGATGGAGTGCGGGCGGATCCCGCGAAGGTGAAAGCCATTGTGGAGTGGCCTTCGCCTGTAAATCTTAGAGATTTACGGAAGTAGCTTGGATTAGCCAATTATCTCCACAAGTACAGCGAGAACTACGCTGAAATGGCAAAGCCATTGACCGACATTCTTAAGAAGGATGTTGATTGGTGTTGGGAAATCAAACACCAAAACGCTTTTGAAGCGGTAAAGGGGAGCTTGTTAAAAGATCCCGTTCATGCTCTCCCAGACTCTGGGAAGCCATTTAGTGTCGTCTGCGACGCCTCCGATTTAGCAATCGGATGTGATTTGTTACAAGCAGACGATGCAGGAAGGGAACGCGTAATTGCGTTTGAGTCGAGGCATCTTAAAGCTGCGGAACGGAATTATCCCGTTCATGACAAGGAGCTACTTGCAATGAAGTATGCTCTTGTCAAATTTAGGGTTCACCTACTCGGCTCGAAGCCGTTCGTGGTTTATACTGACCACGCGTCCTTACGGACAGCAAAAAAGTCGCCTCATCTCTCGCAACGGATGGCCCGTTGGCTCTCCTTCTTTGCGGAGTACAACTTTGAGGTTAAGTATAAACCTGGCAAGCAGAACGTGCTTGCAGACGCGTTGTCGCGTCGTCCCGATTACGAGCTCGCTCACGCGACATTCGTCACCACATCTGTTGTGGATCTCATACGCCAGGCGTATGAGAAAGACCCACAATTTACGGCTTATCAGCGCGTTAGGTAAAAAGGGACTTGGCTCGTCTGAGCCAACCCTGTCAAGTCGAGCTAAAGCTCGTTTACACCGTTACAGGTACTGTGACGGTTTGCTATATTATAGCACGAGTGCGGAGGACACTCCGCGGGTGGTAGTTCCCCACGATGAGGAACTGAAGTATAGAGTCCTCTTTGAGGCACATAACGCCCCTACCGGGGGTCATTTAGGTCGGGATAAGACCTACAGCGATTTAAGCGCTTTGTATTGGTGGCCCAAAATGTATAAGTGGGTCGGTGCGTACGTTCGCACCTGTGAGACGTGTCAGAGGGTCAAACCCTCTGCAAATTCAGCTGCGCCTTTGGCGAGCTTATACGTTCTTAGGAGCGTTGGAAATCCATTACTATGGATTTTATCTTCGGTTTTCCGAAGGACAAGGCCGGTAACACCGGAATATTGGTCTTTGTAGACCGATTAAGCAAGATGGCTCACCTGGCGGCGGTGCCAGAGTCCATTGATGGACAAGGAACAGCGAAATTGTTCCTAGACCGTGTCGTTCGACAGCATGGCCTAACCGATTCCGTTGTATCGGATCGGTATCCCCGTTTTACGGGACAATTCTGGGGAGCGTTGTTTAAGGTGCTAGGCACCAAGCTACTCATGTCCACTGCGGATAATCCGCAGACGGACGGTCAGACGGAACGCGTTAATCTCGTTGTGGAGGATATTCTCCGGAGTTTATGTCCAGATTCTCCAAAGAGTTGGAGGGATGTGCTTCCAATGGTCGAATTTGCTATCAACAATTCGGTACATGCATCTACGGGGTTTACCCCTTTTTACGTGAACGGATTAGTGAATCCGAGGGTTCCGTTGACGCCACGTGTGTGTGGCCCAGGGCTTGAGGGGGGAGGATTCCCCGATTTCAGCCTTGTATCTGTGCGAAAGCACATCGATAAGTTTTTATCGACGCGCCTTAGTGTCTTACGACACGTCTGCAATGCCATGGCGGAAAGCCAAGACAAGCAGAAGGAGCAAGCTGACCGCAAGGGGAGGCGTAACGAAAAAGTATACAAAGTAGGAGAAATTGTTTTATTAAACGCTAAAAATCTTCCTACACATGCAGTTTCCAACGTGTTGCACAATAAACTGCGCCCCAGGTTTGTGGGGCCCTTTAAGGTACTATCCCGAAAGATCTTATCGTATACCTTGGACATCCCGAAAGGGATGCGTATGCATCCAACCTTTTATGTCGGTATGCTTAAGCCATACCAGGACCCGGAGGCGGGCCCCCTCCTGGAGGGGGGGGGTGGAAAGGCGGATAGCCGTAAGAGCCGTAAGGCACGTCAGGGCGAAGGAAGCCCGAAAGGGCTAAAATGCGACCACGAAGCTCCGCAACGGTCGTCTCGAGAGAGGCAAGCCGCCTCTCGAAGCGATCAGTGGCATCCCGGTCATCGCGTATCCCCTCGTGGAGATCATGGATGCGATGGCTGTGTCGATCACAGCGTTCGCGAATCTCACGTCGCAATTGCGCGACCTCCTCCTCCAATGCTTGATGCGGAGGGTACTCCACACCTTCATGTGGAGCGGCTGATGGCGCGACGCCATCATCGGGGTCAAACCCAGTATCTGGTGAAGTGGAAAGGTTATCCACACTCACAGAGTTCGTGGGAATTCGAGACTCCCCTACGGCAGGATTGCCGCGACGTTGTTGACGCTTTCGAGCGGGAGAATCCCGCTGTAGGTCAACGACCAGAGGGGCATGAGAAGCCCCTTCACTCCCAGTAAGTGGGAGTTCGCCGGAGGCAGATGTGGCGCTCACACTTTCCTCTGGCACCATGGTGGAGACAGGGACGCTGGCGTAGCGCGTGCGATATGGAGCACGAATTGCTCCATCGCGTTGGATCTGGCGAATGCCAGGCGCAACTCCCTCTCCACCCGAATGTCTCGACGGGAATAGCTGTCGTGCAGCTCATTGAAGCTGGGGAGAATGTCGTGAAGGAACTTAAATTTTCGAGACTTCCACTCAAAAACAACACAAGGAGGCGATAGAATACACCCCTCTTGCTTATACTACCCAGGTTCTTGGTACTCACGTCCGAACCTTAATACAAAGTCACTGCAATTGGGCACTTCCTGGTAACACTTCAGGCTGCCCCTTTAACTTAGGGTACCGCAAAGGACCTTTATTACGCCTTAGCACGCGTTCACTTAAAGGGTTCCTCGGGATGCACTTAGACTTAGTTTTTGTATAGGTCAAAAAGGTTGGTTGGTTTAAAAACGACTATTAACTAAGGGGGAAAATTCGATTATATTATAAGCATTGGGAAGATATCTATCTACCTCTAATATATGTTCACCTTGTTACTTCTTGGTTACTTCTGAACTGGCTTCAATACCGAAAATTCACTTTATGGCCGACCAAAGCACCGTATACTCTTTGAATATAACTTCCGTATACACTTCGCTAGAAATTTCAAACACTTCACCACAACCGCCCCTTGTGCGGCTTCAGCGTAAGCGAGCAAAAGCCAACAATCCATGGATATCTCAATTCACGACCAACATTTTACTACTCCCACTTCAAATATTGGCGTGCTTCACTGTCCGTCATCGTGGATGCAACACAAGGAACATTATACTTCATGCACACTTCCATCATCCGATCCCAATCCATATCTTGTTCGAACAAAGATCGTGCTGCCACAATAAATAAGCAATCCCGCGATCTGCTGAGCGACACCAACGACCTCGAAGGGTTTCCTTTCATGAAACCTACAGTATGTGAACGCACCATCGTCACAATAGTAATTTCCGCTTCTCGCCCTTGACTGGAATCGGTAGTAGCTACTTCGATATCCAAATGATCTTCATACACCCCAATTCAAATATCGCAACTCCCTCTTCATGGCCGACACTTGATCTTGATATGGTGAGATTATCAACATTGACTTTCGTACCACTGCATTCGACCTTCGTGCCTCATCCCGCAAAACCGACCATACTTCATCCAATATATGCACCACTATTGCCAATTCAATGACGTTTCTGTGCTTATACTCGGTGCGCTCGCGTTCTTCAACCCATTCCTGGGAACTAATCCACACCACACGTTGATTTTCCAACATTTCTTTCTTCCGAGAAGAGTAGCGGTTATTCGGCTTTGCCCAGTCAAGCGTTTCCATATGTTTCAGGTGCATTGAGGCCAAATAATCTTGAGACGTAGCGGCTCGATCTCGGATAGTATATGGATAGAATGTTTGTAATAATCTTGTGATCATAGGGTGGCTTCTAAATTCCGCCGTCATAGTAATTCCAGGGAATACAGGTGACAGTTTCCTTGTTGCTCGGTAATGTTCCATGGAATGTATCAACCCCCACGTAATTTTGTGACGACGCGCGCCATTATGAAATCAATGTTTCATTTTTTCATTAATCGGAGAGTAGGCAAAGAGCTGGTACGGATCTCCCACTGAGATAATCACTTTTACCCATGGTCTAATAGCTTGCAGTAATGCCACTTCTGCGGTTTGTGCACCCTCATCATTTATAATCACGTCATATAACAAATTTGAGAGATCTGGTCGCCCCAATTGAGCCAAAGTAGCCACAATCACACGCGCCCCGTCCAATGTATCTTTTTCTTTTATCTTCAGTCTGGGGACTATCTCTTTCCGATTCACACACCCTTCCAATGATTGGCGCTCTCGTCGTAGTATTTCAGAAATGAACCTTCGTCGATATTTTTAAGCATCTGGCGCCATCATAGTCCCCTTTATCTCTCCCAGCCGAGCTATATGTCGATTATCTAACTGCCTTGAATCCATCAACCTTTTCAAATCTTCATCAATGCCTGCATTGGTTTCGGATACAATAGCAATCCGACATGACGGGAAAACTGCTAACAAGGACAGTACCACCGCTATAATTGTGGTTGTCTTCCCGCATCCATACGGGCCACGAGCCAACACTATCCCTTTCGTCGTGATTGCGGCACGTATCACTTCCATTTGATCCTTATCCAAACTGTCCTGAAATGTCTTATATGCTGGTGTTTGTTCTGCATCAGTCATTACGGATGGACTTCTTAGCGATTGCACAGATTCCCGTCGAATCATCAGCTTCAGTATCTCTAGTGGTGACTCTCTAGTCAGCTTGTCTATCCCTCCTAACCTTCGGGTGTAGTTCATAATGTTGGCTCTAGGCACCCATCGTAACTCATATATGTTCTCGTGAATACGTCCGGCCAAGGCGGTGGTTAAAATGACAAGTCTGGATCCTACAGAACATACTATTCCCCAACCCAACATTTCTAGGTGTCTACCACGTGGGGCACATAGTTGTCCATAATCCCACCGTTGCAAACCTTCCATAATTGCATCTTCAGTGTCATGCATATCATTTCCGGCTACATGTAGGTACATTACCCCTCTCATCAAAGGCATGAAATGGTTTATGCCATTATCATTGTAGTAGACATTCCATCGCTTGGCCAAACATTGTCCAACACCGTATGACAACACCTGAAGCTTGAAGGTTGAGTCAACATTATCCCCTGTCCAGTCGTATTGATCAGGGTCGGTGGCCCAGAATGCATCTAGATGTGTCACTAGGCACATAGTAAGGAGATAATCACTTACTGATATGAACTCATCCACATACACCTCCCGATATTTTTCATATAACCAGTGTCTGCAACTTCCTTGGTAGTGAAACTGTGGTAGTGTCACATCATATGTTAGACTACACAGATCATCCCTGCAAGGTCCGTAA
This sequence comes from Peronosclerospora sorghi, assembly GCA_026184515.1. Classification (NCBI taxonomy): domain Eukaryota; phylum Oomycota; class Peronosporomycetes; order Peronosporales; family Peronosporaceae; genus Peronosclerospora; species Peronosclerospora sorghi. Next base: position 3,965,462 of record CM047591.1, read on the forward strand.
CCACCACCCCAACATTCGCGTAGGAAAACCACCAGGGACGCTGAATCTCGTAATAGCAACGTAACCGCAAACAATATGTTTCTTGCATCCTCCGGGGTGATAGATTTGATTTGTCGTCTCCTACCAATCTCTTTGCGTAATTCCAACGATCGGTTCACATCAATGATGATCCCTGGGCTAACAGCTTTTTTCTCGACCTCTTGACACCAATTCCGTTCCGTATACGACATCTGAGTTATCACTTGCCTTTTCATTGAGCCTTGTCTGCATGCGCTACGCCATACTACTTCTCGGCATTTCGCTGTAAGTAGACCTTCTTTAAAAGTATAGCTTCGATACTCTTCCTTCCGCTGCACCACCGTCTTAATCATTTCTGTGTTTGTATCCACCATCGGAGTAAGGTTACTCAGTACCTCCCCACATACTTCATCAGAGTCCTGCACTGTGTGTATAGTGGGACTTCTCTCTTCGGGATTGCAATCATCCGCCTCTTCTGGCACACTGAGATATTTTCCACATGGTAATTCGTTTCCAGCCGTCACTGGTACCTCATCCGTACTTTCACACAAACTTGGACTTGAGTCTTCCGTCAACTCTGTTAAATCAATGGCTGTAGGGTTGACTTGTCTTGACTCCTCATCGTCGTGGGACGTGTTATCGACTTGGGTTGCGCTTAATTCTGGTGTCACTATTTTATCCTTCACTGACCGTTGTCCTTCACAGGTGTCCTCGGAGTTTGTTTCATCTATTTATTGTAATGTGCCTTCTCCGAACTTCACAATCCTGCTGATATTGATATCTTCAGCCGACATTCTTTGTAGTTCATGTTTACTCACTCCCATATCTTCAACCATTTCCGATTCCTTTTCACTGCCTAATGGCGACTGAATAATGTGGCTCAGAACTTCTTCACATACGGCCTCACAGGCTTGCTCTATGCCGGTGGGGAAGGGTAGATCTTTTGACGTTTACAGCCTCCTCGGTGAGTACACTGACATCTGTTGTTTCTACTAAATTTTCGGTCACCATTTCTTGTTCGTTGAAAACTTCACCGGCGTTCTCAGAAACTTCCTGTTCCAGCTGCGACCTTGGTTTTTTATTGACATGCTCGACACTTTTTACATTACACTTCAATCGACGGAGTCTCTGCCTGATCCCAGCATACGATCTCGGTACATACTTAACGCCGCTCGCGTTTAATACATCCTGTACCTTCTTCGCAATCACCTTCATACTCGTTTCTCCACATTCGCTTGCTTTTTCCAGTACGAGATCCTCTAGTGGGGTCCACCTCCTACCACCTTTTTTACACTCACTGTGGCTATCACCCCCATCCGATATTATTCGGGATTTCTCCTTGTTATCTCGACGCAAGGCTTTTATCTTATTTTCTATAGAGTGCTTGGTGCGCATCTTCTTAGCTTGTGGGAATTGTATCGGGTATAGCTCAAATATGTGAGCCGCCGCGTTCTTTTGTTCCATTAGGCTGGTTAGCCACTTCACTTCTTCTTCAGTCCAATCACTATCTCGTTTTCGTTTGGATCCCAATCTCCTTAGCATGATTTCAACACTAGGTTCAGTTCTCTTGGTCCATCCGTTTACTTGACATAGTTGCTTGTATACGTTACTTATCTCGGAGACTGACTTTGTCCGATTCTCACTCTCACCTTGTATACGTAATAACTCCTCCTTCTCACGGTTGGTCCATTCAGGAGGGTAATATATAGGTGCGGGGTCTCGCTCAGTCATAGGTTGTAGTGCAGGCCTATTATGAAACGTGGCCTCTGAGGTGTCGGCCTCATCCTCGTTGTGTTCTACCCCCTTGGCTGGTCCTTCGGACGCGTTCAGAGTCAGCAAGGTTTGTATCGCATCCGCGTTATCCATTTTTTGTCGCTCCGATGCCATCACTTAATGGTCCTTCCAACGCTAACACCTCTGAAGCTGATGTGTAACTGGGCTAGCCCAACGCTGGTGTAGTATAATACGAGTTCCTATTGTCCTTCTGATTGACCCCTCCGTGACAGTGGCTGTCGTGAATGCCCCCGCCGTAAGCGGGTCCTCGACACTTTGTTGAGTCAAACACTGTAATTTATTTGCGGTACTCGCCCGTTAAACCGATCACGTTCGAGGGGGTTTCTGTCGTGAACAGCCATATTGTAGACGACCACATATCCCGTGACTGGTTGTAAACCATCCAATCATGTGCGAACATATATCTCCATAATTTTGTATACCTGTCGTGGACGACCCTGTCGTGGACCACCCAGTGTATATCCATACTCTTGTATACCTGTCGTAGACGACCCTGTCGTGGACCACCCAGTGTATATCCATACTTTCGTATACCTGTCGTGGACGACCCTGTCGTGAACAACCCGGTGTATATCCATACTTTTGTATACCTGTCGTGGACAACCCGGTGTATATCCATACTCTTGTATACCTGTCGTGGACGACCCTGTCGTGGACCACCCAGTGTATATCCATACTTTCGTATACCTGTCGTGGACGACCCTGTCGTGAACAACCCGGTGTATATCCATACTTTTGTATACCTGTCGTGGACGACCCTGTCGTGGACCACCCAGTGTATATCCATACTTTTGTATACCTGTCGTGGACGACCCTGTCGTGGAAAACCCAGTGTATATCCACACTTCTGTATACCTGTCGTGGACTACCCTATCGTGGCCAACTCAGTGTAACGTGATTGGTCCATAAGCTCCACTTGAAAATCCCATTATAATTTCTTCCCAACTCCCATACATCGGAGTTTGCCTCCACAGGCGTTCCGCGCACTGTTAGCCTTCCACATGTGAACTCCACCTCCAACGACTTGTTGTACATGGCTCCATCTAGTAAGTGCCCTTCCAACGATATCCTTTAATATTTTCTTCTTCCCTTGACATGTATCACCTTTGTTAGTGTAACCGGTGGTTCTCTCGCTTCGTTACACTTTTGGGGCGCGTTTAAAACTTTCACTCTTACCCCATCATACTGAGGCTCAGCTGTTACCACGTAAGCTCAGTCGTTGTTTCTCTTCTCTCTTCTTACCTCGCGCCTCTCTCCGTACAGGTTTTGCACCTGTTGAACCTCATTGGGTATCTCTCCGTACGGTATTCGTTAACCCGCAGGCATAATCATATCTTGTTGTGTTAGATGTACAGGTTTTGCACCTTTTGGACCGTGATAGGTATCTCTTCGTATCATCTTGTTGTTGACATACAGGTTTTTCACCCTTAGGACCTCGTAAGGCATCTCTTCGTACGGTCTTGCACTGATTTGTCGTTACCTTGCCTTGCTTTTCGTTAGATGTACAGGTTTTGCACCTTTTGGACCGTGATAGGTATCTCTTCGTATCATCTAGTTGCTGCCGTACAGGTTTTGCACCCTTAGGACCTCGTAAGGTATCTCTTCGTACGATCTTGCGCTGGTTTGTTGTAACTTTGATTTGTTTTGTGTCTAGATATACAGGTTTTGCACCTTTTGGACCGTGATATGTATCTCTTCGTATCATCTAGTTGCTGCCGTACAGGTTTTTCACCCTTAGGACCTCGTAAGGTATCTCTTCGTACGATCTTGCGCTGGTTTGTTGTAACTTTGATTTGTTTTGTGTCTAGATATACAGGTTTTGCACCTTTTGGACCATGATAGGTATCTCTTCGTATCATCTAGTTGCTGCCGTACGGGTTTTTCACCCTTAGGACCTCGTGAGGTATCTCTTTGTACGATCTTGCGCTAATTTATTATTGTTGTTTCTTGCAGTATGTGTGAGGTACAGGTTTTTCACCTCTTGAACCTTGACAGGCATCTCTTCGCACGTTCATCACATTTCTCCATGAAATTATTGAGCCTATATAGACTCACTATCCACATCAGTATCATTTGTTAGCTTATAGTTGTATCCAGCATAGCTAATCATGCAATATATCCACATATTCCAACATATTCCATTTATGTTCAAACATGCGTCTTTCTTTTATTCTTTGTTTGTGTTTGTATCTTCTGATTTTCCCCTAATGCAACCAACTCGGGTCCGCATTCTACTCATCACAACCACCATGGGTCCGTGATAGGGATGTGCTATATCTTTTGGGGCTTCTTTCTCTTAGTCTTTTCGTTTTCTTGTTATCTTCTTTGTCGTCGATCACCTTCGGTCTCCCCTCGGTTTAGGATCTACATCTCCCCTTCAATGATGTCCTCTTCTGTCGTCTGGGCTGCATGATGCCGATTCTCCCAAGCCCGTTGTGCATCAAACTCATACAAGAGTATGGTACAAGACAGGTTATCTCCAGGCTCCCACGTCATCTCGTCGGCATCCTTCCATTTTACGAGGTATTCCTTCATCCGGCGTCCATTTCTTGTCCGCTGTTTCACTCGACAATCCTCGATACGCTTCTTCTCCCATTCCTCATCTTTACCCGGCTCGTACCAGGAATCTTCTGGAAGTAACACTTCGTCTAGCTCCAACGCATCTTTAACCTGGATCTTTTCACGGGCCTTCTCATCTTGTTGATGTAAGGCTTCAGCCTAGAAATATGTACTAGCGGAAATACTCGACTCTAAGTGGTCGGTATCACCAGCCGATACACCGCGTCGTTCACCCGTTCGTCCACCACATATGGGCCATGCCATAAGTGGGCCAACTTTCTCACTAACCCTGGCTTGACCAAATCGTGATACAGCCAGACTAACTCTCCAGGACGGTACGCGGTTTTTGTAGTCGACCACAGCTTTGACTTAATCTTCATTTTATGCCGTTGGGCTCGTTCATTGCTACCCTGCTCCCGGATGATGGCTGCTTGCGCTTGAGCTTCCATGTGCCTTTTATTCACCGCTAATCTCCAATATAGTGCATCTGTTTCCGTGGCAGAGTGATCCTTTGGCGGTACCATCGCTTCCATCGTGGTTCGGGGCTCCCATCCGTGTACCAAATAGAACGGAGTTTGTTGATGATGTAAATCCACTGAAGTATTCAAAACAAACTCCAATGGTGCCACATATTCGTCCCAATCCTTCTGTTCTGGATCTGCTATATAACACTTTATTGCCTTAATCACTGTCTGCACAGATCTCTCCTGCTTGCCATTAGCTTGTGGCCGATATGCCAATGTCGGTCTTTGTTTCTGCTTCAACATCCGATTAAATCTCTTGAATACTGAACTCATAAACCTTGGATCTCGGTCATGTCGCAACATTTCTTGCGCTTCAAATCTTTTATACATTCCTACCATGTATGCTTCTTCCACATCCTGGGCTGCAGTGGTGCCCATTGGGATGAGGATCACATATCCAGAAAATAGGCAAATAAAACACAGTAGCGCTCCATGGCCCATAGTAGTCCGAGGCAGGGGTAGTGCAAAATCCATAGCCAAAATTTGAAAAGGTCTTGATGCCACAATATTGCCGCTAGTGCGCCCCTTGTATTTTGGTTTCTCTTCACACGCTGCAACATAATGTTCAATATAGGCGTACATGCCTCTCCAATAATACTTGGTCCTCAAACGCGCATAGACTTTTCCAACCCCTTGATGCGCTCCACTGCCAATCTCAACATGGTAGGCATGTAAGATGTCCTCCTGTAAGATACATGGTACAACCAGTCTCCACACTTGATCGTCGATTCTGCT
>CM047591.1:3985654-4005573 GCA_026184515.1 Peronosclerospora sorghi
CGTACCATCCCTGCCTCTTCTTTCCCCTTGAAGAATGCGTCGATGACATCGCATTGTTCCTTGGGGAGAGGCCACTGCCTTGTGACGCAGTTTTTGGTTCCAGGAACAAAATCAATTTCATGTCGGACTCCCCGATCCGGTGGTAACCCCATCGGCGGATTGTCACTAATGACATCTCCAAATTCCTTTAGTAAGGAATGGTGAGGGTCCTCAGGATCCGCGAGGATCTTGAGACCGCTTCGGGCACTCAATGCCTGTTTGGGTTGCACCAAAATTGACTCGTCCATCGTGGATGAGGATTTCAACTCCTCTTCCGGACGTAGTACGACAACTTCGTCGATTTCATCTGCTTTCAAAGCAGTTCCAAACTCGTTGAAGGACATCTCCTCCAACGACAACAGTTCGCCTACCCCAGGCAACCGTTCAAGGCTTACGCCTTCTCTGACAACACCTGTCACACTATTCAGCATCCAATAGGACTGCTGACTACTGGCCTCGGGACTCATCCCGAGACCCAGATGGGGGAAGTCAATTGCCCCATCCATTGGAAGCGCCTCGCGCCTACCCACAGAGGTCTCTACCTATACCACCGGTGACTCGCCGGTCTCACCTACAACGGCGTAGTCGGAATCATTCCGACGTGCGAAAGAGACGAACTTCGGGTCTCTTCGCTTGGAAACGCCTCGCGCTTAACCACAGGGGTCTCTACCCCTACCACTGGAGTCGACTCAGAGGAATCCACCTCTTCCACTGGCGACTCACCAGTCTCGCCTATAACGGTGTGGTCGGAATCATTTCCGACGTGCGAAAGAGACGAACTACGGGTCTCTTCACTTGGAAGCGCCTCGCGCTTAACCACAGGGGTCTCTACCCCTACCACTGGAGTCGCCTCAAAGGAATCCATCTCTGCCACTGGCAACCCACCAGTCTCACCCTTAACGGCGTGGGGATTAACCGCCGAACCCCCCTCGTTAAGGAAATCTTCCTTAACCTCATTGGGGCTGATCATTTCAGACATCCCAATCTCTGGCATCTCACGCCAGAATCACTTTTGCGATCGAGCAAAGTTGGGTTCACGATTCGCCAATGCTTCACCCGACCGCGGGTGCGTTAAGCCAATGGACTTAGAATTCCAGTCTATCCATGGCTCGTGGCGTTCCAGCCACTTCATGCCCAGAATGAGGTCATACCTCGAGTCCAAATCCAGGACTAGGCTACGTTCTGAGCTGTCGAAGTCTGCAAACTTCAGCGTAAGGTCAATCGAGACCTTGGATACAGAAACCTGTACGCCCGTCGCTAGACGGACCGTGACGACGTCACGAGAACGTGCCTCTAGGGCATCGGCATACAGCAGACTCTTCTCTACAGAAGACCGTCTGATATAATTGTCAGACGCTCCAGAGTCTATCAAGACTCTCCAAGGCTTATCAAAGCCTTTCACGTCCTCAAGGACTACCAGCAAACCTGGCTGTTACACCAACTCGGTGCTAGAAAGCACCGCTTCCCTCGGGGCGTTGTGCTGTCGTCCCCTACCCTGGGGCTTAACAGCACTGAGGGGTCCCCCAGTAGGGCGCCCCGCACCTACTGGGAGCCGTCGTTTCCCGACGGCTTGAACAAGGGCTTTTTCCCCATCCTTGGTCCCTTGTAGCGAGTGTCTCGCTGGGGATTTTTCGGACATATGTTCCTCAGATGATCCATGCTCCCACACAGGAAGCATCTCAGCGGCCCACGCCGCTGCAACATAGCCAAGAGCTCTGTCTCGAAGCTCTGTGAAAAAGAGTCCGAATGACTCTTAGCGGGAGGTTTCTCCTCCGCTTCGACCTGACTCAGGTCCATGGGTTCGGGACCCACCTTAGAGGAACGGAAGTTCCTCTCGGCGTTGAACGCCATCTTGAATGCCTCTTCCAGGGATTCGGGTCGGCATCGGAACAATTCCGAACGTGCTGGCCCTTCTCTCAGGCCTCCCATGAAGACGGGGATGGACACATCGTCCGAATACGCTTTCGCGTACATCCCTGCCAACAGGGTCAGCGAGAAATACGCTGAAATGGCGAATTCATTGACCGTTAAGCTCATGGATATAAACCTCCAGGTCCTTAGTGCCTTGACGGCACCTCAGGAACGCCAGTTGATTCTGGAAATCCAGATCAGGCGTTGCGTACATGTCCATAAGCTTCTGCTTAAGGACCTTCCATGTTGGAAACACGTCCTTGACTGATTCCGAGCATGTAAACACCCATGTACGGGCTTTGCCCGTAAGATGGGTCAATGAAAGTCCCACTTGCAAGTGATCGGCGATCACATTCGCCGTGGCGAAGGCCGTTTCGACCTCTCGCAACCAAACATAAAGGTAGTCACTCTTCTCTCCGGTGAACTCCTTTATCTTAAACGATAATGGAGGGCGCACCCCCGTGGAATGACCTCCACCACAACTCGCATCATGAGCGATGAGGGCATTCACCCTTTCCTTTACGGCCTCAAGGCCCTGCTCCACTAGGAGCTTCATACCTTCTTCCCCCGTTAAGGGTAACAGCCTTTTAAAGGCTTCCTGTTGGACGAGGGTCAAACTATCCCAATCGTCCTGATTCATCCTTTGCAGAGGATGTCTAGTCTACCAACACAGGTGTTGGACTGACTACAAGTGCTACCAGATGTAGCCGGTGCGTATACGCACGGTGCGGCTAGCGCACAGAGGAAGGCTTTCCTTAAAGCGGCGTTCGCCGCTACATAGACGATACACCCTTATTAAGGGCTTAGTAGGAGAGAGCGCTCCTACTCGGGGCCAAGATTCCCGGGTTAGTTTACTCTAGCCTGTACTAGTGCCATAACGACAAGGCTCCCAACAAAGGGTGTAGCTAAGGGGAGGGCCCCCCTTACGCTACGGCACTCACTACACGCACGACCGGTCGAGGTCGTGCGTCTGTACTAAGGAGTGGAAAGTAAACTGAATATATTTAATATGTAATTAGTCTAAATTAATTTAAACTATATGTAACACTAAGTAGAATATTCCTAATTCGTACCTAGCTAAAATGTAGTGTACACACCTGTGTACTGACACGTGGATGGCTGACACACCACCACACCAAGGGCCCATGCCCTGATTGGTTAAAATAACCAAAGGTTCGAAACCTTTCAACCCGGCCAATACTGGCCTCAACCGTGGTGTACTCATGTACACCAACACTCAATGTTACCCGAATGTAACCCCGTTACACCAGGAGAATGTGGGCAAAGCACAGATAATATCGAGTGGGGATAATGACCGAAGTGAATGCAGAAAAGGTGGTAGGAGGTGGACCCCACAAGAGGATCTCATACTGAAAGAAGCGATCGAATGTGTAGAAATGGGTGTGAAACTAATTGCGAATAAGCTACATGATACATTAAACACGGGCGGAGTTAAGTATACGCTGAGATCGTATGACGGGATCGGGCAGAGACTCCGTCAATTAAAATGTAGTGTACAGAATGCCGAGCATGCCGTTATAAGATCAGGTTCACAGTCGGAACAGGAGGTTTTTTTACGAACGTCGAAGAAAGTCAAGGTATTATATATCATAAGATACCGGAGAACCCGAATTCATCATCAGGAGAAGAAGGAGAGTCAGAAAGTGCGCAAGATGTTGTGTTGACTCAACTTGAATTACAGAAGATGGGTGCTGAAGATGTCAATATGTGTAAAGATGTGGAGCTTGCAGGCACAGTGCAAGAAGTAAAAGAGACCAACTCCATCGAAATCGCCGAACATCAGGAAATGGTGGACGAAAATACATTGGAATCAGCACTGAGTGAGAGACAATTTGAAAGCACCTTAAACGATGATGGAGAATCAAAGCGAGACAAATCCACGAACATAGATCTTATAGAGTCGACGGAAGGTCCAAATGCAAGTATTAGTGGAGATAATGCGGAAGAGATCGAGACCAAAGAGTATGAGCTGCCGTATAGACGAGAATTCGGTGTGCCAGAAGAGGAGAATAAGTGAGCCTCGGAAGGCATAGACTTTCCTACAAACACTGTGCATTCCTATGAGGAGATGTGTAGAGAAACTCCGCACAATCTTATTCCGACGTCATCAGAAGTGGAAGGGGAATCAGACACGGTGGAAGAGTTGGTGTTGAATCAACGTGAACTACAAAGAATGCCAGCTGAGGATATCAATGAATACGAAACTGTGGAGATCGGAGAAGGTACATTGCAAGAAATAGAAAAGACAAACTCCGGTGAAACCTGCAAAGGTCAGAGGTCAGGGGATGATAAAATAGTGGTACCAGTGCGAAACGAAGAACAATGTGACAACACCCTAACCGATGATTGAGAGTCAAAACGAATCATCCCCACAGCCATATATTTAACAGAGTCGATGGAAGACTCAAATTCAAGTCTTTGTGAAGATAATGAAGGAAAAACAGTAGCTACCGGAGATGAGTTACCATATAGACAAGACCCCAGTGGACCAGAAGAGGCGAGTAATTGCATTTCCGAAGAGATAACTCCCACTACAAGCACAGTGCAGGACTATGATGAAGTGTGTAGGGAAGTTCTGAATAACCTTACTCCGATGACTGATATGAATACAGAAACACTTAAGACGGTTGTGCAGCGGAAAGAAGAGTATCGAGGCTATACTTTTAAGGAAGGTTTGCTCACAGCAGGGTGTCGAGAGTTAGAGTGGCGCAGCGCATGTAAGAAAGGCTCAACGACAAGGCAAGTAATAACGCATATGTCGGATATGAAAAGGAGTTGGTGCCAGGAAGTCGAAAAAAGCACTATCAGCGCCCGGGAACTATAATTAGTGAGAGACGATCACTGGAGTTACACAAGGAAATTGGTATGAAACGACAAATCAAATCGATCTACCCGGAAGATGTAAGAAACGTATTGTTTGCTGTCACGTTATTACTACGAGATTTAGCGTCTCTAGTGGTTTTCCTACGCGAATGTTGGGGTGGTGTTATGTACCTTGCAGGGATTACTTGTGTAGTCTAAAATATGATGTGACAATACAACCATTTCAATACCAAGGGAGTTGCAGACATTGGTTATATGCAAAATATATAAAAAATATCGGGAGGTATATGTGGACGATTTCATATCGTAAGTGATTACCTCCTTACTATGTGTCTAGTGACACATCTAGATGCATATTGGGCCACTAACCCTGAACAATACGACTGGATAACGGATGATGTTGATGTAACCATCAAGCATCAGGTGTTATCATATGGCATTGGGCAATGTTTAGCCAAACGATGGAATACTTACACCAATGATAATGGCACATCTCATTTCATGTCATTAATGAGAGGGGTGATGTACTTGCACATAGCCGGAAATGATATACATGAACATGTAAATACGAGTACAGAAGATTTACAACGATGGTATTATGGACAGATATGCGTTCCACAAGTAAGAAACCTTGAATTTTTAGGTTGGGGGATAATGTGTTCTGTAGGATTCAAACATATAATTCTAACCACAGCCCCAGGAGGACGTATTCACAAGAACATACATAAGTTACGATGGATACCCAAGGCTAACATTATGAACTACGTCCGAAGATTCGGATTGATAGATAAGCTGACCAGAGATTCACCGCCAGAGATTTTGAAACTAATAATTCGACGGGAAACTGTTCAATCGTTGAGGAGTTCATCAGTAATGGCTGATTCAGAGCAAACACCAGTATACAAGATATTTCAGCGCAGCTTGGACAGGGGTCAAATGGAAGTGATCCGTGCAGCAATAGAGACGAAAGGGATAGTGTTGGCTCGTGGCCCTTATGGATGTGGGAAGACATCCACAATTACTTCTGTTGTACTGTCTTTATTGGCAACTTTCCCTTCATATCGAGTGCCATCGTGTCCGAAACCAATGCAGCTATTGATGAAGATCTGAAAAGGTTGATGGATTCAAAGCAGTTGGATGATCGAGATATAGTTCGGCTGGGAGAAATAAAGGGCACTATGTTAGCGCCAGATGCTGAGAAGTATCGACGAAGGTTCCTTTCGGAGATATTACGACGAGAGCGACAATCATTGGAAGGATGGGTGAATCGAAAAGAGATAGCTCCCAGATTGAAGTTAAAAGAGAGAGAAACATTGAATGGAGCACGTGTGATTGTTGATACTTTGGCTCAATTAGGGCGACCAGATCTCTCGAACTTGCTCTATGACGTGATTATCAATGATGAGGGTGCACAAACAGCAGAAGTGGCGTTATTGCAAGCTATTAGACCGTGGATAAAAGTGATTATCTCAGTGGGAGATCCGTACCAGCTGTTTGCATACTCTCCTATGGATGAAAGAATAAAGCATCGATTCCGTGATGGCGTACGTCGTCATAAAATTACGTGGGGGTTGATACATTCCATGGAACATTATCGAGCGATGAGGAAGATATCACCTGCATTCCCTGGAGTTACTATGACAGCAGAATTTAGGAGCCATCCTATGATCACGAGATTGTTGCAAAAATTTTACCCATACACTATTCGAGATCGAGCCTATAAGTCACAAGATTATTTGGCCCCAATGTACCTGAAGCCTATGGAGACACTTAATTGGGCAAATCCCGATGAACGCTACCCTTCTCGGGTGAAGAAAATTTTGGGGAGACAGCGTGTCGTGTGGATTAGCTCCCAAGAATGGGTTGAAGAACGCGAGCGCACAATGTATAAGCATAGAAACGTTATTGAATTGGCGATAGTGGTGCATGTGTTAGATGAAGTATGGTCGGTTTTACGGGCTGAAGCACGAAGATTGGGTACAGTAATACAAAAGTAAGTTTTGATAATTTCCCCATATCAAGACCAAGTCGGCTATGAGGAGAGAGTTGCGATATTTAAATGGAGTGTACGAAGACCATCTAGATATCGAAGTAGCTACTACCGACTCTAGTCAAGGCCGAGAAGCAGAGATTACTATTGTTACCATGGTGCGTTCACATACTATCGGATTTATGAAAGGAAACCCCTCGAGATCGTTGGTATCACTCAGCAGATCACGTGATTACCTATTCATTGTGGCTGCGCGATATGTATTCGAGCAAGATGTCGATTGGGATCGGATGATGGAAGTGTATGAAAGATATGATGTTCCTTGCTTTGCGTCCACTTTGACGGACATTGAAGCGCGTCAATATTTGAAGTGGAGTTAATGAAATGGTTGTACAGATAGTCGATATAATGGGTTGCTTGCTTTTGCTCGCTGACGCTGAAGCTGCGCAAGGGGCAGTTTTGGTGAAGTGATTGGAATTTACGGTTGAATGTATACGAAAAGTATGCATAAAGAGTATACGGTGTTTTTAGCCGATCATGAAGGGAGTTTTCGGTATCGAAGCCAGTGCTGAAGTAACCAAGAACTAACAAGGTAACAGATACTGTAGGTAGGTATAGGATTTCTTAATACTTTTAATTATAATCAAATTTTCCCCTTTACAAGCAGTCGTCTTACCAGCCAAAGAAACCTTTTCAAGCCTATACTAAAACTAAGTACAACCCGAGGACACCTTTAAGTGAACGCGTGTTACAGCGTGATAAATATCCTCTGCGGTTACCTAAGTTAAGGGGCAGCCTGAGTGTTACCAGGAAGTGTCCATTTTCAATAACTTTATATTAAGGTTCGGACGTAAGTATCAAGAGCCTGGGAAGTCTAAGCAAGAGAGGTGTATTGTATCGCTTCCTTGTGTTGTTTTTGAGTGGAAACCTCGAAAATTTAAGTTCCTTCACTACAATTAACAATTCGTTCCATGCATGACATGCTTCCGATGGTTGAATTTGCTATCAACAATTCGGTACATGCATCAACGGGGTTTACCCCGTTTTACGTGAACGGATTGGTAAATCCGAGGGTTCCGTTGACGCCACGTGTGTGTGGTCCAGGGCTTGAGGGGGGAGGATTACCCGATGTCAGCCCTGTATCTGTGCGAAGCACATCGATAAGTTGTTATCGACGCGCCTTAGTGTCTTACGAAACGTCTTCGATGCCATGGCGGAAAGCCAAGACAAGCAGAAGGTGCAAGCTGACCGAAAGGGGCGGCGTAACGAAAATGTGTACAGGGTAGGAGAAAGTGTTTTATTAAACAATAAGAATCCTTCCACACATGAAGTTTCCAACGTGTTGCGGAATAAACTGCGCCCCAGGTTTGTGGGGCCTTTTTAGGTACTAGCCCGAAAATGCTGGTCGTATACCTTGGACATCCCGAAGGTGATGCGTACGCATCCAACCTTCTATGTGGGTATGCTTAAGCCATACCAGGACCCGGAGGCGGGTCCCCTACTGGAGAGGGTTGGAAAGGCGGATAGCCGTAAGATCCGCAAGACACGGCAGGGCGGATGAATCCCGACAGTGTTAAAATGCGACCACGAAGCTCCGCAACGGTCGTCTCGAGAGAGCCAAAGCGCCTCTCGAAGCGTTCGGTGGCATCCCACTCATCGTGAAGTCTCTCGTGGACGTCATAGATGTGACGGCTGTGTCGATCACAGCGCTTACGAATCTCATGTCGCAATTGCGCGACCTCCTCCCCCAATGCTTGATTAGGAGGGTACTCCATATTATCATGTGGGGCGTCTGATGGCGCGGCGACATCATCGGGGTCAAACCCAGTATCTGGTGAAGTGTAAGGGTTATCCACACTCACAGAGTTCGTGGGAGTCCGAGACTCCCCTATGGCAGGATTGCCGCGACGTCGTTGACGCTTTCGAGCGGAAGAATCCCGCTGAAGGTCAGCGACCAAAGGGGCGCGAGAAGCCCCTTCACTCCCAGTAATTGGGAGTTTGCCGGAGGCAGATGTGGCGCTCACACTGTCCTCTGGAACCGTGGTGGGGACAGGGGCGCTGGCGTAGCGCGTGCGATATGTGGCACGTAATAGCTCCATCGCTTTGGCTCTGTCGAATGCCAGGCGCAACGCCCTCTCCACCCAAACGTCACGACGAATAGCTGTTGTGCAGTTCATTGAAGCTGGGGAGGAGCTTCTCCCCTTCCGCCCAAGCGCGGAACTTCTTCTCTGCATCATCAGCATTTTATCCCGGAGAAAGAACGATAGGAACCTCGCGGAGGTTCTCAACAGGGCACCCTGTGCCTGCCTGCCGAGGCATTTTCGGTATGAGACGCTAGTGAACTGCTTTTGCGTAAGCAGTTGTTGCCGGAGTTTCTCCCTGCGTTCGCATTGATACGGCTGTTCATCCGCGGGGGCAGGGATATAGGAGGCTAAACCATTCCTTACCATACGCCTAGCCCACTTTGGAAGGTCACGAGGACCATCAAAATTATATATCGCCTGCGGCAGGCGCTTGGGGCGCGTAACGCAGCTCTTAGGGCGTGTGCGGCAAGTTGGCTTTCATGAGCTGCGTCCAGCTCATTGGCGATGATCGCCTTCGGCGATCCGGATGTACCATCCGACATCGGCAGGGGTGGCGCACTAGTTAGTGCATTTTCCCCACGTGTGG
Organism: Peronosclerospora sorghi; assembly: GCA_026184515.1. Classification (NCBI taxonomy): domain Eukaryota; phylum Oomycota; class Peronosporomycetes; order Peronosporales; family Peronosporaceae; genus Peronosclerospora; species Peronosclerospora sorghi. The sequence goes on from CM047591.1 coordinate 3,995,109, forward strand.
GGAACGGATTAAGCTGCCGACACCGCCGTTCGGCGCTGTCGTAGCAGTCAGCCATTGGGGAGATATACCCAAGGGCATCCACCTCCGAGTTATCGGAATAGTCTACCTCCTCTTCTTGAGGAGACTCCATAGCACCACTAATGGTGCTCATGGTTAGCCAGAGGTTCTGACAGTTGGAGTTCTCCAACTAAAATTGATTTATTGCGTAAGCAATAGTCTTGATGGGGTAGGATGTAACAGGGTTACATTCGGGTCACATTTAGTAGGTGGTGTACGTAAGTACACTACGGTTGGGGTCAGTATTGACCGGTCCGAAAGGTTTTGGACCATTGGTTATTTTAACCAATCAGGTCAAGAGCCCTTGGTGGTGGCGTGGCAGCCAGCCACGTGTTGGTACACAGGTGGTGTACACTACATTTTAGCTAGGTACGAATTTAATAAGTTCTACTTAGTATTACATATAGTTTACATTAGTTTAAATTAATTTAGGCTAATTATATATTAAATATACATTCAGTTTACATTTCACTCAACCGACTACCAGACGCACGACCTCGACCGGTCGCGCGTGTAGTGAGTGCAGTAGCGTAAAGGGAGTCCTCCCTTTATCTACACCCAGTAAGGGAGCCTTGTGTTAAGGCATAAGCGAAAGCTAATAGTAAACCAAAGTGGGAATCTTGGCCCCGAGTAAGAGAGCTATCTATTACTAAGCCCTTTTATAAGGGCGTATCGGCTAAGTAGCTGCGAACGCCGCTTAAGGAAAGTCTTCCTCTGTGCGCTAAACGCACCGTGCGTGTACGCACCGTCTACACTTTTAACATATACGCATGTATCGATTCAGTACTGTCAATCAGTATAAAGACTCCAACTTCAACACTTGCGTCTATGGACGCGTCAACTTTTGTGAAAATTTTAGCAAAACGGTTGGAGACTACACGCTTAGTACTTCTGAAGTCCGATCCGACAAGACTTGGGTGTTCGTACGGCCTTGTGTTCATGAGTGTCACGTACATTTTCTATACTGTCAAATTCCTAAAGTAGCCAGAAATGCATAATCGGCTACTGTGGTCGTACTTCACTTGATGTTTGTATAGTCTCTCTTCAACATTTCAACCCAATATATTCCCTTCCTAACGGGAAACCTTTTCTGGCAAGAGCGCGTGAGGTTTGTAGGGACAATGGTCCGAGGATATTTTTATCACATCTGCAGCAATAGCTGTAGTCACAAATCTCGCGAGTGCGTTTGTTCAACGCAACAGAAATATTTTGTTAAAACTCAACCAAAATAGTTGCGTGCACTTCACGCGATCAAGACTCACCTGCAGACGAAGTTTCAGCGCGGGAGGATCAGCGGGAGGTGTGTAGAGGCGTGCGTCGCATAGTTACCACAGAGAGTTCAGTGCGTGTACTCCTAATGTAAATGCAAAACGGAAAGTAAGATATATTATGTATGGTTACTTAAGTAGCTATCCAGTCCTAATGCAACTTAATCTCGTAACTGCTGTTATATGCAATAAATGTATGGCTTACCTTAACAGCCAATGGGATTCCACTATACGGAAGAGTGCAAAGTCCAAAATGGATACACACTCTTCCAACACTCCTCCTGGAAGACCGGAGGCTGTGACAACATCACTGCAGGCCTAGCGCTGCACGCAACACTTGAATACGCTGCGCGCCCAAGTCCTTGGTCAGTAGATCGTCCAACATCTCCTCGCTCGGCACGTGGCTAACCAAAACAATGCCCTTCTTAGTATAATCCTTCAGAAATTTCATCTTGATGTCCACGTGCTTTGAGTTCGCTGCACTCGCTTCATCCTCCAATTGTCGTATCGCAGCTTGATTGTCCATTTTAAACACGAGCGGCGTCTTCGCATGCATGCCAATTTCGGCGACCAGCTCTCGCAGCCCCAACGCCTCTTTTCCAGCCATGGCCGCCGGAACAAATTCCGCTTCCGCGGTTGACAGTGCAACCGCCGTCTGCTTTTTTGCAGGCCCAACTCACGAGAATTCCATTCACAAACAACACCATCGCCGAAACACTTTTTCGGTCCGTCTTATCAGCGGCGAAATCCGCATCGCTGTAGACCATAATCCGGAGTGGCATGGGTAGGTCATCATAGTGTTTCAAAACCAACTTCAGATCGCTCGTTCCCTTCAGGTACTTGAGGATTCTTTTCGCAATCTTGTAATCGCCCAGCGTGGGTGCAAGGGTCTTACGTGTGGCTCGGTGCACGGCGAACGAAATGTCAGGACGCGTGCACCGGGCGACCCATAACAGACTGCCCACAAGCGATTGAAATTTCTTGATGCTTGGTAAATTTTCCTTCGGCTGTACCAACAGAAGCTCTTGATATTCCTTGACGTCATCCAGTGCCAGCACCGGAGTTCGAACTGGGTTTATCTTCTCCAGCCTGTTCATCTTGAGTATTTCCTTGATTGTACTTTCTTGATCCAGCACGTAACCGCTCTTCGGATCACCTTGAATCCGAATGCCCAGAAATTTGGTGACACTGCCCAAGTCTTTTAACTCCAAAACTTGCATGTTTGCAAAAAATTCCAACACGATCCTCTCACTGGTTCCAGTAACCAGGAGGTCCTCAACATATGCACCAACTACCACCGTTTTGGCTCCTTGGTGATTGACGAAAATACACGTATCCGTGACGCATTGCGTGAACCCAAACTTCATCAAAGTTTAACACAGGCATTGGTGCCACAGGCGCCCAGCCTGCTTCAACCCATACAGATTGCGCTTTAATTTCAGCGCGAGCTCCTTTGGTGATTTTACACCGAAATCATGCAATGTATCCATCGTGATATCCATGCCTTGCGGCACCTGCAAGTAAATCTCCACATCGTCCTCAGATTTGGCCTTGAGGTAGACACTTGGCACATCGCCGTGGCGTGCCGCTACCCCCACACACACACACTTGCGCCAAAACAAGAATCAACTTGACGTTATTCAACTCCATAACGGTTGAAAACGTGAAAAAGTAATCGGCTCCGAAATTTGTTTGTCGCCTCTGGCGACTAGCCTCGCCTTGTATCTCTCAACCGACCCGTTTGAACTGACTTTTGTATTGTACACCCACTTGGTCGGAAGAGGTACCTTGCCCTTAGGGCGGCGAACAACATCCCACGTTTCAAGATCTTGGAGTGCCTTGAGCTCCTCCATTTCGGCCTGTTTCCACATCTTCTTCTGTGGGCCGCCGTGCGCCTCACGATAATTTCTTGGATCTGGTTGCATCGTTGAACCACTTGGTGGCTCGCAACCAGGCTCACACACCGCATACACGCATAAAGCGCTTTCCACATTTTCGTTTTTTTCATCATTTTTTTCTTGAGTTTCATCACTTGACGCGGCCCTTTTGGCCCTCGACACTTCATATTCTTGACCTTTCGCTGTCTTTGTAGACTTCCTGCGCGTCTTCCTAGTGCCTTGCACAACTTTTTCGACGCGCCTTGACTTGGTTGCAGCCTCCGGTGTTCCGTAACTTTCGCGCCCTGTACTTGGCGTATTTGGAACATTGTTTCTCGAACGCGACTCGCCCATTTCTTCAAGTTCTTGGCTGCGTTCACCGTCTAGCATCTTGGTCACCTTGTCGCTCGTCTCAGCACTGAGCGTCTCAATCGCGGTGACGTGCCTCGTCACCACGACCACCCTGTCTTTTATCAATAAAACCTTGAAACCTTTCGTTTCATCGCTCTTCCCTAAAATTAGAGCCTTCTCGGCGTGCTTCGCCAACGTCTTCTTCTTTGGGTCCCGACAAACCATGCACATGGACCCGAAAACCACAATGTAGTTTACTGCCGGCCGCTTTCCGGTCAGCACTTCCAATGGCGAAATTCTCCCGATATTCGACCTTGTCGGAGTACGGTTGAGTATGTACACAGCATACTCAGCCGCCTCCGACCAATACGTAAGGGGTACACCGGACCCAAATATCATGCACCGGACCATGTTAAAAATGGTCCGGTTCATCCGTTCTGCCTTCCCATTTGAAGCCGGATTTCCTGGTTCAGTCACTTGGCGGCGGATACCGGTCTGCTTACAAAACAGATCAACGTTCCGGTACTCTCCACCGCCATCTGTGCGCAACACGTGCACTCCGCACGAAAACTCGTTCTCGATCCAGGCGATAAATGTCCAAACATCCTTGCCGCCTGTCCTTGGTTCGCGCCGCGAAAACCCTTACATAATTTGAATAGTGATCGACAAAAACAACCAAATACCGATTACCTCGCCTGTAGCGGGGAGTGATCGGACCCTTGAGGTCACTGCAGATCACTCCTCCGATGCGGTCTATCGGGGCGTTGCTGCTCGAATCCACCTTCGGTTGCACCTTTCTGGTTGCTTTACCTTCGGCACACGTAAGGCAATTTGGCCTATTCGTGTCCGTCAAAGCAATACCAGATCTCGGGTCCCTGGCCAACCTTTCAATGGTATCGTAGGCCAGGTGACCCATGCGCATGTGGAAGTGGTGCAGGCTGCCAGTGTGGACGTCTGGACCGACATCTTCCTACACACTATTGGCAACCATGTCACCGAAATCCTTCGAAAAATTATGCGCCCTCTCGGCTTTTAACTTAGCGACAAAAACGAATCCATACGTCATCACATCAAATAATTTTCGCCTTTAATCATGAGGCGCAGCTTGCGGCCATCATCAACTATGGCGCAACCCTTTTTGCGCAACCGACCAAGTGAAATCAGATTTCTGGATAGTTGCGGTGCGAAGTATACTTCGGTCAAGACAACGACCGTTTCACTTTTGTCGCACGTCCGCAACGTAAGCCGTCCGACCTTGGTTGCCTGTAGGGTTCCACCATCTGGCAAGGCGAAACTATCATCAGGACCACAGTCCTTGGCATCTTCCCATAAATTCGCGTTCGACACCAAGTGTCTACTAGCACCACTATCGATAATCCAAACATTTTCAATGTCGCTTTCATTGCCACATGCATTTACACATGCACCTAAAGTGGTATCCATGGTCGAAAGCACGAAACTCTTTGACGAACTTTCACTGCCACCACGGCCCTTCCCTTGAGTGCGATCACTTCCACTCTTCCGTTGCTTCTTGGAGAAATACCTTTGTATGTGTCCCTCGCCACCACAGGCGTAGCACACGCGCCGCCCCTTACCCGATGTTGCTGCATGCACGTGCAACTTAGGGGCGGGCTTCGACTTCACTGCGTCGTCCTCGAGTTCCTGCGCCCAGGCGATCAACTCTTTCGCATGGCTGAGATATATCCCCACCTTCTTGGGTCATATCTCGCCATCACCATTATTTTCAGGCGCGGCGCAGCATACTTGACGATGTTTTCGACGATTAACTTTTCACTCGACCCGCTTTCGCGAGCCAGAGCTACTAGGTACAGATAATGTTCCGTCCAGCTGTGATGAGGATCTTTCTCCATTGCAAACCTTGTAGCAGCTTGGTGGTGGGATAAAGTCGTCCTGAATCCCAACCACATCTGGTCCATCACGTGAATCAGCGTCGGTCGCACCCGCCACCACCATTCAACATTCGTCCGGTAGTATTCCGCGGCGGTTCCCTCCAAATGCTCGCCAAACTTGTTTACCTTCAACCGTTTGCTCCATTGGAAGCCAGAAGACATCTCTGCAATCTCGATCGCATCCATGAACAGGTAGACCCATTGGCGGTAGCCTGCACCCAGACCGGGATACAGCTCGCGCCCTGAAAACTTGTCAATACTTAACTTAGGTATTTTGTACCCGGTGTATTGCACCGATACATTTCCCTGCGCGGCGGGCACTCCGGCACCGCCTGCACCTTGCGCCGCAGCGGGCTCCCTGCGAGGTGCTTCATGTACACGTGGGCGTGGCCTTGCGCCAGCTTCTACCCCTTCGTCCTCGGCCAGGTCGTCCAACGACATCTGTTGGCCGTACGGACGGTAATTCCGGAGACTCCCACGGAACTCGGATTCCGGTATACGCACCGGTGCCTCCCTCTTACGCTCAGGGTATCTCTTCGGGGATGCTGGCCTGGCTTGCCCTGCATCTGGGGCGTTCGCAGTTGCCGCAACTTCCCGCAAACTGCGCACCAGCTCCTGAAATTTATCCGCAGAGGGCACATCGTCTCCATCGAAATCAATCATCATAAACTTAATACAAAACCTTCATTCACGTTCGTCAATCACTTCCCCTTCGATGGGGGACTTTCCACAAGCTCCATGAAACGTAACAACGAGAAAATATCTAAAAGAGCACACTCCAATCACCAAGAAAACTCCACGAGATTATTTGACGCAACTTGGGCTCATAACCTGTTAAAACTCAACCAAAATAGTTGCGTGCATTTCGCGCGATCAAGACTCACCTGCTGACGAAGTTTCAGCGCGGGAGGATCAGCGGGAGGTGTGTAGAGGCGTGCGTCGCGTAGTGACCAGAGAGAGTTCAGTGCGTGTACTCCTAATGTAAATGCAAAACGGAAAGTAAGATATATTATGTATGGTAACTTAAGTAGCTATCCAGTCCTAATGCAACTTAATCTCGTAACTGCTGTTACATGCAATAAATGTATGGCTTACCCTAACAGCCAATGGGATTCCACTATACGGAAGAGTGCAAAGTCCAAAATGGATAAACACTCTTCCAGCATCTTTCTTTGATCGATTAGCGAAATGACGTGTCACTCTCTTAACTGATCCGCTCGATAGAGTTGTTGTACAGCAGTGGCATAATAAACTGAGGAATATAAACGGGCTGCTCTATAAATGCGATCTGAGACGCCGTACAACAATTAGCGAACTTGCGACCTCGCGGCGGGAATCGTTCTCAATAGCGACGCACCCTCTGGATTTTTTGAACGATAGGAACAAACTTTATAACATAGAAACTCACCCAATCGAGCGGGGGCGGGGGTCGAAAATGAAAGTAGATGAGACCGTTTGGCGTAGCGTGTTGACTGGCTCCTCGGCTCCTTCCTTCTCCATTCAAGGGGAGCTGTTGATTTCATTCTTGTTCTTCATGTTATTTCTCCCGTTCCTCTGCATTGCACTACGCAACTAAAGGAAGCATCCCCGTAGTACAATAACTGTTCTCTCTTCGTAGAGCGCAAGGCCTTGCATCATCAATAACGTAAATACAGATGTAATTGTGCTTGTAATCTCGGTCTCTTGAAGTTTATATACCCGTGAGACGGTAGAGGACCTTTCTGTAACGAATAAGAATTCATTTAGTCCGTTATTCCTAGTCAAGGAATTTGAATTGCTCAGTACTTCTTCTTGTGCCGCATGACGACCTTCCTCTGAGTTTTACGTGTCGATAAGACCGCATGAAAAGCTACCAGAAAACGCCGATAAGACGAAACAAGCTTTCGGTGCGCCGTGCGTAAAGATGCCGATAGGATGTTTGCAAACCCATTTTCCTATTTAGTGGTATGGAGCTAAATAGTCTAACTTTGTAAAAACCTGTGAGGTATAGGGTATACCACTTGACATTACGCCACAACTGAAAGAGACGAGATGATGAGATGAAGTTGCGCCACAAGCTCACAAGCGGCTAAGTAGCAGCGTGTGCAGATGGATATTTGGTCATTTCCAACATGTGTTGACCGCATGAAGAGTTCCGATTCGTTTGATCACCATTTTCAAACTACACAACCTGTGTAAACGTGTCTGTCGTTCTCGTGTCTGCTTGCGTTCGTAAATGGGTTTCCCTCCGTCCCTGTTATGCCGCGATGTTGACGAGATTACCATGCCGTCGTTGGACGCAAACGCATCGAAAAACGATCGACTGTCGAAAAGCATCAATAGTGTGCCGGACAAATCCGTTGACATGGAAACTCAATGCAACGATGACCAGAGTCAAAACGAGTCACAATCCACGTCGAGTTACAACAGTCTCGCGGATACACAGGATATCTTAAAAGAACCGGACCGCAGAATGACAGCGAGAACGTCTGTTGCCACCGACATTTCATTCGTGGATGATGGTATGGATAACGAAGACGACGAACTCGATATGGAACTGTTGCACAACATCGCCGAAAACATGATCGGCCGCAATGTGCCGTTCGAGACACCGTTTGGTGTCAAAGCCCAATGTTACGCAGACTACACAGCTAGTGGCAAGGCCATCGAGAGTATTGAAACGTTCATTCGCAACGAGGTTATGCCTACCTATGGCAATACGCATACAACCACATCCATCACTGGTCTCCAAACTACCCACTTCCGTGAAGAGGCCCGCCAGATCATTGGCAAGGCAGTAAACGCCCGTCTCCGTGGAGAAGGAGCCCAAGACGTTGTCATCTTCAGTGGTCAAGGTTGTACCAGTGCAATCAACAAGTTTATTAATGCCCTTGGGCTCACCACGATGCGGCGCCATCATCGTCCGTCTAAAAGACCAGTCATCTTCACATGCCCCTTCTCACACCACTCGAACTTGCTACCGTGGCGGGAGTTATACGCTGTTGATGTCGTCGAAATTCCAGAGGCTATTACTGGTGGTTTAGACTTGGAGGAGCTTGAGCATCAGCTCCAAAGGCACCAGGGTCGAGAACTGAAAATCGGCACGTTCGCCGCTGCTTCCAACTTGACGGGCATGTTAGCAGATGTCAACAAGGTATCGAAGCTATTGCACAAATACGGGGCTCTTTCGTGCTGGGACTACGCTACATGCGCCCCTTATGTCGATATCGACATGAACCCCAAAGACCCTGATGCCTACAAAGACGCTGTATTCTTTTCGGGTCACAAATTCGTGGGTGGCCCCGGTTCCCCCGGTCTATTGGTTGTCAAGAAAAGATTAATGAGCAACGAAGTGCCAACGATGCCTGGAGGCGGCACGGTGTTGTTCGTGACCGAAAAGGCCCATGGATACTTGACCAACACTGTTGAGCGTGAAGAAAGTGGCACTCCCGACATTCTCGGCAGCATTCGCCTTGGTCTTGCTTTTGAGATAAAGCAACGCGTGGGCCCCAAACAGATTATGAGCATTGAACGAAAGCATGTGCGCCATGTTCGTGCGACATTAAGTCAGAATCCCCATATTATGCTGCTCGGCCAAGAAAATATGGACCAGCTACCAATCTTTTCATTCCTCGTCCGCTGTGGCAGCCGTTTTCTTCACCACAATTTTGTGTGTGCGTTGCTTAACGATCTGTTCGGGATCCAGGCCCGTGGAGGCTGTCAGTGTGCTGGTCCGTTTGGTGCTCGTCTTCTTGGTCTTAACCGTGAGTATGTCACTGCTCTTGGCTATGCCGTTGTCGCCAATGATGAAGTCCTGAAGCCAGGAGTCTCTCGCATAAGCTTCCCGTACTTTGTCGATGACGACGAGGTAGACTACATCCTGAACGCTGTGAACTTTGTAGGTGATCATGGTTGGAAGTTTCTGCCGCAGTACAATTTCGATCCTTGCAACGGCGCTTGGCGACATGTTTCGCGTACCACAGCTCCGTTTCCGGCGAAGAAATATTTGGCGAGTATGCAACTTGAAGACGTTGAGGTTGTTCGCCAGTCTGAGAGCGTTCCGCCGATCTACAGTATTGCCGCTCACCGTCGCAAGAACTTAGAGCAGGCCGCGATTCTCGCGGATGCCTGCATTGAGAAAGCCGCGTCGGTCGACCACTATCCTGAGGGGAACAAGCTCGTGTCGAGCCATGAATGGCTACGATGGTTTGTCTACCCACATGAAGTTGTCGCTATCTACAAGGAAAGCGGCGAAAAACCAGTGGTCACGGAAACAATTGAGGGTCCGTGTCAACCGCAGCGCTACCTTGATGGATCCGTGCACAAGGTATGGGATGGCGTATCGTCTATAGGAAAAATGAAGCGAAGCTTGATAGGTCGCATTGTGCTTAAGACATGCATGCAAGCCAAGTTGGACGTCATGAAAGAAAAGAGGACAGAAGACCTAAACGAAGAGGAAGCCGTGTGTGTAGTCTTTGGTGGCTCCCAAAAGTGTCAGGAGAAGGAATTGTCGAGTTTGTAGAGGCTATATCTTTAGTGATGAAATATAGCTGACTGATGGTTGTGATGGAAAAAACGGATATAGTTTATTGAACACCAACAATCAACGCAATCACATAGGGATAGTTGCGAGACATTGATAAGTACGGTGGTGCTCAGACGAGTCATGTTGAATTTTGATGTACGGTCATCCCTCTGAAATCTTATCCCCTGCTACTTAATAAATTCCAGTACTTCATACGTTTCGGCTGCCACCGCTGTCGTTCATCTTATGCATTGATTTTTTCCGCTAGTTTATACCCTTCGATACGTTATAGGCTCCACCTTGCTAAAAGTTGTCTGTAGTCAGTTTTGGCTTTCAAGCAAAATCTTATCGTGGAAACGGATTGGCTATATTTATGCTGAAAGATTTCAAGCTTATAACGCTTAGTCGACATAAGTGAATATTATAGGCTTAAATTCTCTTAATTTTATAATGTATTAAATACATAGCAAATGGGGGGGGTGACCGCAGGCTCTCCCA
>CM047591.1:4017006-4057214 GCA_026184515.1 Peronosclerospora sorghi
AAGCGTCTAATTGAGGTGGAGACGACGACGGAAACGAAGACGTTGGCTGATGAGAAGAGCACGACTGTGGAGACGGAGACGAGCGAGGAATACGAGCAAGCCACGATTCCTATTGTTTCAGTCATAGGGATCGACCGTAGCAAAGATAGCGTTGCAGCAAAGTATTGGGAGGAGAGGGCTGCTTTGACTACAGCGCGCAGGACGGGCGAGGATTCTGCGTGGTTGAAAATGAAGCGGCGCCGTCTCGTTAAAACATGGTTGCCCCAGTTTGTGTCCTACGTGCAGCGTCGTGGACGAAGTCTCTCCAAGACCATGCCAAGGAAGGAACTACTTAACTTTGCTCGAGACTTTTGTGACCAAAACTTCGTTAGCTTTGAAGATGGTTTTTTCAACGTGGGTACCTACGAAGAAAAGCGAGCTACATGGACGATTGCTCGCTCGCTCTCTTTCCATTATCCTGGTGTTGCTGTGCAGCAGCTTGGCCTTGGTGTTGGAAAGTTTCAGCGGACACTACTTATAGACGAGGTATGTCGAACTCGCCCTGGCCTCGACGGGGCTCCGCTAGTGGATGTCGAGTTTGTGCTGTCGGCGCTCCAGGTTGTACCTAAGAAATGTGCATACTACGAAGACGTGTTGATTCTCGAGAATGGCGAAGTGTTGTTTCACGGTACGGGTGAGTCGCTCATCACATACTTCCAAGAGCTTGGATTCGTGTGTGCCCCGGGTTTGCAAGTGTCCAACTACTTGCTCAATCTAACGGAAGAGCAGCAAGCGTACCATCAAGTGACCATGATCCAAGGCTTCAATAACCAGCGTCAGTTGCGCCGAAGTCGCATGTTCTCGGGGCTGATGAAATTCGCCGACGACATGACGCTCATTACGGGAGCTCCTGGTGCCGGAGGTCCGTCACGAACCAGCACACCCGCGAGTAGTCCCGCGCGTAGCAGTGGGACATCCCGACTGAGTATGGCCTACTCCCCTCCCCGACGTCAATTAACGCATCGATTTGCTCCAAAGTCGCCACTCAAGTCGCCCATTCCCTCCGCAGCAGCTTTTGCGTCGCCCCATTCAAGTAAATCGACCACCAGGGGCATGAAGATCACGGCCTTCTCCTCTCAAGATGCTGAAAACATGACCGCATTCACTACAGCGAGCGCGCCGTCTACTGCCTCACCACGTTGTACGACAGCGACTTCCTCGCCTGCTGCGAAATCATCGCGCAGGAATAAGCGTCAAGGCGACAGTACGCTGCAGACGACCCCAACCGCGTCACCTTATGGCACGAAACGTGGATCCAAGTTACAGTCTTCCACCCCCAAGTAGCCGCGTAGGTAGCGTCACGAGAGGAGAGGACATGCATATATATATATATATATATATATAGGAAGTTGCCTTTAATGTAGCCATGTTGCTTCAACTTGTCGAAACGAATACATCTTCAGAATTGGTATTCAAAGGTATTATGCAACGCAATAGAAATGAAACCCAATGTCAAGATGGAGCAAGGAGGGCTCCGGTCGCAGCAGGTGGAGGCGGAGCGCGTCGCGCGTGAACTGATGGACTTGAAAATTGAAGCGGCGCATCTTCGTGAGCGACTGCGACTGCGTGTAGGTGGTGACACGACTGCCGCGGAGCTCGAGGCCGAAGCGTTTGCACTCCAGACGGCACTGCGCGAGGCGCAAGAGACGCTCAAGACGCGCGACGCGGCGCTGCAGACCATGGAGAGCAAGTACGAGCAAGCCATGCGTGGGATGATGCGTCTTGACGAAGCGTGGAAACGCAGCAACATGCAGATGCGTGCGGCGCAAGACGCGCAGCAAGTGGCGGAGCAGCAGGTGGAGCAGGAAAAACGGCGAGCGGACGAGCTCGTCCGACAATTGGACGCTGCGACGCAAAGAGAAGCGATACTGAGCGCTCGAGTGGATGAACTTGTGAAAACCAAGGAGCAGGTTGAATCTGAACGAGAGGAAGAGAAGAAAAACGCGAAAATGAGAGAGATGCAGGTCCATGAACTAAGAGCACAGCTCGAGACCATGCGGCATAAGTTTGAGAAACAAATGAAAGAACAAGAAGGAGCAACGCGAGAAGATGTCCGAAAGTTGCAGGAGCAGCTACAAGAGATGCAGGAACAGGCCGCAACGTCAAGGGGAGAGATCCACGCGAAAGAGGCAGAGATAGCCAAATTAGAAGCAGATTTTCGCGACGTTAAAGCGGCAGAGAGTTCGACAAAGCAGAGACTTGTCAAGCTTACGGAAGAGTATGCAACGCTACGAGTGCAGCTGGAATCGTCAAAAGCTGTGGCATTAGAGAGCACAAAGAGGGCGATTGAGGCCGAGACAAAAAGTACTAACATGCAGAAGGAGCTTAAAGAACAGGCCGACGTAGTTGCGAAGAAAGACCAGACCATGCGTATGTTGGAAGGAGAATTAATTCAAAAAGAGCAGACGATTGAGGATGAGCTGAGGAAGAGGAAAGTGGCTGTGGAGGAGGCCGAGCAGCGACTGACGCGGGAGTCGCAGGAAATGTTGCAGGCACAAGAAGAGACGTGGAGCTGTCGTGAAAAAGTGCTACTTCAAGAAGTAGAAACGTGTAAGCATGAGTTAACGCGTGTACAGGGCTTCCACGTCGAGTTAATGCAGCTACTACAAGAACAGGAGAGAGTGGACCCGCGACCAGAGCCGCCCTCAAGCGTCGAGCCTGCCATGCTCAAAGCGCTCGTGATACAGCAAATTAACAAGAATGACGTGCTTACATCAGCACTCGGTCGAGTGGAGATTAAACTGGATGTAACGAAACGACAGCTTTGTGCGCAAAAGCAGCTGGAGACAGAAAACATGAAACTTCGCGCCGAGTATGAGCGAGCAAAGTTAGCAATGGAACGAATGGCCCTCCGAAAAGCGAAAACTTTTGCTTCAGATTCGTGCTTACAAGTTCGGTCCCAAGCCGGACGCGAGAGTAGCTCTTCTGAAAAGAGTGCTGGGAAAGAAAATCGATCGGGAAAAGGAGAGGTAGTGCCGATCGTGAAGCGAAAAGTGGAGGTAGGTGAAGCAGATACAACGGAAGTCAAAGCATCACCTCGAAAAGCGCCGCGAATGAAACACGTCTATGTTGCTTCGCGGTATCTCAGCAGTGCATCGAAGCGTTGAGCTATGTTCATCGCAGCTACATGAGGAAGCATTTAAGCTCCTTGGTATACGAGTCTTCATGACTCTGCAAAAAAAGACAAATTATTTATCCATCATGATAATGCAAACTTACAGTTCTTGTCTTTCTGGCGGAGACGTATCTTTTTCCTGCTGGGGCTGATGCAAGGACCAACCAGGTACACTTTTCTGGTCCTTGACACGCAACCGGATGCTTTCATAACACTGATACGCCTCCAACGGCTGGATCACGTCGTCAACAATCACAGCCGAAGCAGTTGCTTTCGCGTTCAGGTAGCACGGAATGTACTCGTTTACATGAATAAAGGTTACGAGCACGCCACCGTTGCTAAGTCGCTGCGGGTGCTGCTTGGAGCAAGATTGTGTCTGCATTTGCTGGTATTCTCCCCAATACGGGATCCAAGCCACGGATCCACCTTCTTCGAGGTTCTGTCCGTCAATCGCGATCTGTACGAAGCACAGTCATGGTCAGAGCTTGTTTTCTGGCAACAAGATGAAATCCATCATACCCTTCAAAACTTACAAAGATGCTTTCGTTCACAAAGGCAAAGGTTGGATCCAGAGAAAAAATCTCGACGGCAGCTTGCTGTCGCATCTTTACTTCAGTCATCACATTCAATCCCACGTAGATCACTGCCGTCACGAGCACCAGCATCTTGGCCCACACACGGTGGAAGCAAGTGACAATGAGCACAACACCAGCAACAACTAGCGCTCGTTGCCATACCAACGGTACATTTAACTTGGTCACGAGCATCCACATATCGTCGTTCAATCGTCTCATCGGTGCGTTCGATCCACTGCCCAGCATCTCGAAAAGACTTTTCACTTCATCCAGCAATCTCTCGCGACATTGAGCAGGTGGTTTAATCTCTACTTCCCGCCAATTCGTCACCGAAGTCCACGTCAGTGGCTCCGAGCTGCATATCACGGTCCAAAGTGCAGCTAGCGCCGCACCCAACGTCAGCAGATTCAGCACGACTTTGGAAAACAATCCTGCGAGTCGCGGACTCTGCAATGGCCACATTGATTCGGGACTCCGACGTAGCGACACGTAGAGCAGCATGGGCGCGAGCGTCACGACAGCTAGTGTCCAGCCAACGTTCTGTACGAGCCCACCAGCCGCAATCCACCGCTGGACAAACGTTAAATTGGGTTCGACACAGGGCCGTTCCAGCCAATCCTCGTCCTGATCCTCGGACTCGTCCGAGTCGGAATGCCAGGCGTCGTCATCGCTGTTTTCCTCCGTCTCGTCGGAATGTTCTTCTTCGAGCTCGTCCCAGCTGCGCTCGGACGCGTTAGCCGCCAACATGGCATCGATCTGCTCATCCTTTGTCCGAATATACGCGTCGTTCCACTGATCGTCGATGAAAACGGGCTGATTCGACGCCTTTGCCTGCGACCGGGTCAGCATCGTGGCGGTTGTGAACGAAGACTTGTTAGCAATTTTTGTGTATATACAAAAATGTTCCACGATACGAAACGATACAAGAATTACGACTTTGTAGCAATTTGTGTACATACAAAAAATGCGAACACTAACAAACGTCAGCGGAAAAAAGTACGCAAGTCGTCGAGGGTGAGTCGCTCCCTTTGACGTTCCTCGTAAGCGGCTTTGGCAGGCACGAGCACGTTCTTGGCCAGCGTTGCCTTTCGCTCTTGCAGCTGCAGCATCATGTCTTCCACGGTCTCTTTCATGACGTAGCGCTTCACGGTGACGTGCTGGGTCTGGCCGAGACGATGCACGCGGTCGATGGCCTGCTCTTCCACGCCAGGATTCCACCACGGATCGAGTAGGATCACGACCGATGCACACGTAAGGTTCAGACCTAGACCCCCAGCTTTCAAACTCATGAGCAAGACCTCCACGTCCGGATCCGTTGCAAACGTGCGTAAGACGCGCTCGCGTCCTACGTGTTTCACGTCCCCGCTAAACGTGCAATGCGAAACGCCGTGCGTCGTGAGCAGTCGGGACACCATTTGCAGCATCGATGTCCACTGCGAAAACACGACGACCTTACGTTTCTGCGTTGACGACGCGGTCTTTCCATTCTCTAGTTTGAGAGCGTTGAGATCGCCTAGCAGTTGCTTCATCTTGGCCGACTCAAAGACAGTCACGCGTTCCTGGACGTCGCCAGCTAACGACTCGTTCGTCGACCCTTCGACAGCTTGAAAGTCATTCGTTGGTGCCCTTGAAGCTGATGGTGGCGGGAGCTTGAAGACCTTTGCAAGATCCACGGCGGTTCGGCACACGGGACAGCCATTCCCCGGGTCCATCTCAATGCTATCTCGTAGACACTGATCACACAAGACATGGGCACACGGTGTGAGCACCGCACTGCGCGGCGAATCGAGACAGATTGGACACTCTTGAGACTCCAAGCCATCTTCGACCTGTGCGATCACGCTCTGTATATACGAAGCGGTTAGTCCACCTACTAACGTCTCCTTGCGACGTAAACCGTCAGCATCATTGACAAGGTGCTGGGTGAGATGACTCTTCACCAAGTCTTTCTGTAGCTGTGCTGCAATGCGCTGGTAGTAGGCTTCGGGACTTTCATTGTCTTGACGTTGGAACGCTGACGTCGCGCTTGCTTCGGTGGGCTTCAACTCCTGTTCCACATCTTTACCAAGCGCAAGCAACGGGTGGTCGCATGCTTGACGGAGCCGGAGCAAAAGAGCGAAAATCGCCACGTAGCTCGTCATCGCTGTACCACTTGCAACAAAGCCGTTGAATTCGGCTCGGCTTTGATCATACAGTGCCTGATAGAAAGCGCGCTCGTCAGGAGAGAAGTCTAATTGTACCAACTCAATGTGCTTTGGCGGAAGATCCACAATGCGATGGCCATGCCTATCTCGAGAATGTTTGGTCCGACGAAGCAGCAAGGGCGTTAAAATCGCCTTCAAGCGACCCAGAGCGTTGACATCGCCGTCTTCGTACGGTTTATTGATCACCCTTTTCCACCAAGCGGCTCGGGACCAGGGCTCGTACTCAAGGAAGCAAAGAAGTGAAAAGAGATCCTCAAGCGAGTTTTGAATCGGAGTACCAGTGAGACACCATCGATGCGTTGCCTTTAAAGCTGAGCACGTCTTAAAGTAGTGTGTGGCACGATTTTTGATACTGTGGGCTTCGTCAAGTATGACCCGCAGCCATTCTGTCGTCGCCACGAGACCATTTTTCCGAAACTCGGCCGAGAGCACTCCGTAGGTGGTGAGGACGACATCACTATTGCCAAATGGTGTCGTTGTGAGCCCTGTAGATGTAGTGCCATCGTTACCGTAGTATACGTGGACACTCAGGGTGTTGGAGACAAATCGTTCGTACGCTTCACGTTTCCACTGGTGGAGCAAACTCAACGGGCAAACCACAAGGGTTTTGCTTGCTGCTTTGCGTATTTCTCGTGCTTCTAAGTGATTCGTCATCGCTCTTTCTTCTCGAAAATGTTTTTGATAAGCGATTAAAGAGAGCATCACCATCGTTTTGCCTGCATGTGTTAAAGAATGAATTAGCGCGTTCACATGTGAATCAAATCAAAAAGGCAAACAGACGTACCCATTCCCATGTCATCCGCCAAAATTCCACCACGACAGGGACGAGGACGTTCGGGTTGACTTAACGACGCGCTTTTCTCTAAAGGATTGACGTAGTACGAGCCCTTGAAGTGAAAATCACGTTTTTCCCACATCTAAATAGAAAGAAAAACACACAGTTGGCACGTTCTGGAATCGATCCATTCACATGAATTGTCACTTACTGGATCCACGTTTTCTTCTTCACTCCGCGATTGATCTTCTCGCCACAACGTCCATCTCAATGCTTGCTTCTGATGTTCTCGCAGCTCAATATTATTTAGGTATTGCGTCAGATACTCCGTCGGATCATTATTCGTACCATCAACCGAGTTCTCGAGTTCGTTGACTCCTGTGCACTCTGAGAACAGCATATCCAAGTTTTCGGGGTCTACACCTGAGGCTGAGGGTGCATCCAAAGAAGGTGCTCGAGCTTCATGAACCTTTTGGAACAAGTTGTAGAGTAGATCCGCGAGATGAAAATTTGGACTGCTTTCCTTGAACGCATCGAATGCTTTGTCACTGACACAGATTACGACCGTCACCTGCGACGACGTCGTCATGTGCATTAATCAATGCAGCCCCACAACTGAATTGAGTGCAACAAGACGTACACCGAACGATGCAAACATGTGTGACGACACGGGCGGCTTTTCGCACATTCCCATGAGTTTTACCAGTTCACCCTTCATCAATGGATGCAACAGCAGCTCCATGTTTCTCTCCAACCTCCCTATCAGCGCGTGATGCATTGTAGAAACCCTTACCATACCCGACGCCATCGAGGTAGGTAATAAACCAGGTTTCAGTCTTTTCTTGCCAGCGCTTTCCGCCTGAAGCAGCAACTCCTCGCCCACTTGGAGCTGGACGCCCGGACGATTCACTGAGCCCTGCACGGACATTTTACCTAGCACATGAAACGCTTCTACCCCATTCTTCACCTTGTCCAGCAGCTGTTCGAGTCGGTGCTTCGCTTCCTTGTCAGCTGCCACTGAGTTCGGCTGCCCTAGATGATCAAAATACGCGGAAGCCGCCCCCGATACACTGAAACAGTTACGTTGCAGTAGCTCCTTCATTTCGTCGTCTGGTAGTGAGATACCCAGTTCCTTTAGTTGCTCTACCTTATGCTGCACGCGCTGCAGCTCTCGTTCGACAGAACTGCCAAAAGGATGTGACGGCGACTGCGTCGCCTTCACTTTCGCTTTCTTTGTAGTATTTCCAGGTGAAACAGCCGACGTCTTTGGAGATGAAGCTCTGAGACGGGCTCCGAAGCACATGGCGCATTGACGCGCATTACCTTCGTTCTCGAATGTGCATCGTGAGCAGCTCCATGTCATAATGCCTGGATGACTTACAAATTGTGAAAATTGTAAATTTAATGTCTAAGGTCACAAGCAGTCCCGATTTACATCTAGCGCGAAGGTTGGGCGAAGATCTGGAATTTTAGCGAGAAATTGCCAGCCTCCGGCAAAGGAAAGAGACAACAGAGTGGCCGAAGAGGGAAGAAGCCTTGCAAAGAACGGGAGACCATAGAATGATGACGAGGTAGGTGACAGGGTCTCAAATCAGTTGAAGCTGGAGGGAGGAGGTGTAACTGCGCTTATATTGGGGAATAAGGAAAATCTAGCAGGGAAGGATAAAGGCCACCGAGCACCTGACAAGAATGACTACACCTGCAGTCGTTAGTCTAGAAATCCGAACTCGTACTGGACAAGAATTGGAGGGAGTACTGTAACAGAGTTACATTCGAGTCACATTTAGTTGGTGGTGTACGTGAGTACACTACGGTTGGGGTCAGTATTGACCGGTTCAAAGTGTTTTGAACCATTGGTTATTTTAACCAATCAGGGCAGGAGCCCTTGGGGGGTGGCGTGTCAGCCATCCACGTGTTGGTACACAGGTGGTGTACACTACATTTTATCTAGGTACGAATTTAGTAAGTTCTACTTATTATTACATATAGTTTAAATTAGTAAATTAATTTAGGCAAATTATATACTAAATATACATTCAGTTTACGTTTCACTCTATCACCTACAGACGCACGAACTCGACCGGTCGCGCGTGTAGTGAGTGCAGTAGCGTAAAGGGAGCCCTCCCTTTAGCTACACCCTTAGTAAGGGAGTCTTGCCGTTAAGGCATTAGAAAAGGCTAACAGTAAACCAAACCGGGAATCTTAGCCCCGATTAGGAGAGCTCTCTCCTACTAAGACCTTTATAAGGGCGTATCGTCTAAAGCGCGGCGAACGCCGCTTAAAGGAAAAGTCTTCCTCTGTGCGCTAGCCGCACCGTGCGTTTACGCACCGGCTACCGGTACTCTGTTACTCATCATCATTCGAAAGATCTTACCGGTCGGCGAGATCGATCCAATCCTCGTGATCCCGATCCGATTGGAGGTTTGACCATTAATGTTTGCTTCTGTCTCACCTAGTGTACCTATTGGAACTGGTGGTTATAGTAACGAAGTTGGCCGTGATGATATATGTCCTTGCCAATCAGTTCAGAGATGTACCTGATAGGGACGGGGTGCGTGACCCGGCGAAACTTTTCACCTTGGTAGCGGTTCGTAGCAGTACCGGAATGACTCCAATCGAGAGTTTGCTCGTTCTATCGAGTCGGAAAAAAGAGAAAAGACAATCCAATAAACCGAGAAAGAAACATAAGCCCCACTTGTACCACGGAAGCTGTCGCCGGCTTACGTTAGCGCGCAATATAGGTATACCGAATGCTTATGTTAAATCATCGAAAGAAGAACATGACATATATTGGCATATTTGGCAAGGAATGCAAAATTTTGTGGCTGGGGACAATGCAAATGAGCAAGATGAACAAGTGATCGAGTTCAATAAGACGCTTTATGGGCTCAAGCAAGCTGGAAGATTATGAAATCGGTTGATACACGGAAAATTGCTCGATTTGCAATTGTCGCTGTAGCCGGGTGCGTACACGCACGGTGCGGCTAGCGCACAGAGGAAGACTTTCCTTTAAGCGGCGTTCGCCTCTACTTAGCCGATACGCCCTTATAAGAGGGCTTAGTAAGAGAGAACTCTCTTACTCGGGGCCAAGATTCCCACTTTGGTTTACTATTAGCTTTCGCTAATGCCTTAGCACAAGGGCTCCCTTACTAAGGGGGTAGCTAAGGGGAGAACTCCCCTTAGGCTACTGCACTCACTACACGCGCGACCGGTCGAGGTCGATCGTCTGGTAGTCGGTTAGTGAAATGTAAACTGAATGTATATTTAATATAATTAGCCTGAATTAATTTAAACTAATGTAAACTATATGTAATAATAAGTAGAACTTACCAAATTCGTACCTAGCTAAAATGTAGTGTACACCACCTGTGTACCAACACGTGGATGGCTGACACGCCTCCACCAAGGGCTCCTGCCCTGATTGGTTAAAATAACCACTGGTCCAAAACCTTTCGGACCGGTCAATACTGACCCCAACCGTAGTGTACTCACGTACACCACCTACTAAATGTGACCCGAATGTAACCCTGTTACATTATCCCCCATCAAGACTATTGCTTACGCAATAAATCAATTTTAGTTGGAGAACTCCAACTGCCAGAAACTCTGGCTAACCATGATCACCATTAGTGGTGCTATGGAGTATCCTCAAGAAGAGGAGTTAGACTATTCCGATAACTCGGAGGTGGATGCCCTTGGGGATATCTCCCCAACGGCTGACTGCTACGACATCGCCGAACGGCGGTGTCGGCAGCCTAATCCGTTCCCCACACGTGGGGAAACTGCACTAACTAGTGCGCCACCCCTTCCGATGTCGGATGATACATCCGGATCACCGAAGGCGATCATCACCAATGAGCTGGACGCAGCTCATGAAAGCCAACTTACCGCACAGGCACTAAGGGCTGCGTTACGCGCCCCCAAGCGCCTGCCGCGGGCGATATATAATTTTGATGGTCCTCGTGACCTTCCAAAGTGGGCTAGGCGTATGGTAAGGAATGGTTTAGCCTCCTATACCCCTGACCCCGCGGATGAACAGCCGTATCAATGCGAACGCCGGGAGAAACTCCGGCAACACCTGCTTACGCAAAAGCAGTTCACTAGCGTCTCATACCGAGAACGCCTCGGCAGGCAGGCACAGGGTGCTCTGTTGAGAACTTCCGCAAGGTTCCTATCGTTCTTTCTCCGGGATAAAATGCTGATGATGCAGAGAAGAATTCCGCGCTTGGGCGGAAGGGGAGAAGCTGCTCCCCAGCTTCAGTGAGCTGCACAACAGCTATTCCCGTCGTGACGTTTGGGTGGAGAGGGCGTTGCGCCTGTCATTCGCCAGAGCCAAAGCGATGGATCTATTAAGTGCCCCATATCGCACGCGCTACGCCAGTGCCCCTGCCCCCACCACGGTACCAGAGGACAGTGGGAGCGCCACATCTGCCTCCGGCGAACTCCCAATTACTGGGAGTGAAAGGGCTTCTCGCGCCCCTTTGGTCGTTGACCTGCAGCGGGATTCTCCCGCTCTAAAGCGTCAACGACGTCGCGGAAATCCTGCCGTAGGGGAGTCTCGGACTCCCACGAGCTCTATGAGTGTGGATAACCCTTCCACCTCACCAGATACTGGGTTTGACCCCGATGATGGCGTCGCGCCATCAGAAGCTCCACATGATAATGTGGAGTACTTCCGCATCGAGCATTGGAGGGGGAGGTCGCGCAATTGCTACATGAGATTCGTGAGCGCTGTTATCGACACAGCCGTCACATCTCTGAAGTCCACGAGAGACTTCGCGATGAGTGGGATGCCACTGAACGCTTCGAAAGGCGGCTTGCCTCTCTCTAGACGACTGTTGTGCAACTTCGTGGTCGCATTTTAGCTCTGTCGGGGTTCCTCTGCCCTGCCGTGTCTTACGGCTCTTATGGCTATTCGCCTTACCAACCCCCTCCAAGAGGGAACCCGCCTCGGGGTCCTGGTATTGTTTAAGCATACCCACATAGAAGGTTGGATGCGTACGCATCACCTTCGGGATGTCCAAGGTATACGACAAGCCCTTTCGGGCTAGCACCTTAAAAGTCCCCACAAACCTGGGGCGCAGTTTATTCCGCAACACGTTGGAAACTGCATATGTATGCAGATTCTTAGCGTTTAATAAAACACTTTCTCCTACTTTGTACACCTTTCCGTTACGCCGCCCCTTGCGGTCAGCCTGCTCCTTCTGCTTGTCTTGGCTTTCCGCCATGGCATCGGAGACGTGTCGTAAGACACTAAGACGCGTCGATAAAAACTTATCGATGTGCTTTCGCACAGATACAGGGCTGACATCGGGGAATCCTCCCCCCTCAAGCCCTGGGCCACACACGTGGCGTTAACGGAACCCTCGGCTTCACCAATCCGTTCACGTAAAACGGGTTAAACCTCGTAGATGCATGTACCGAAGTGTTGATAGCAAATTCGACCATTGGAAGCATCTCACTCCAACTCTTTGGAGAATCCGGACATAAACTCCGGAGAATATCCTCCACAACGCGATTAACGCGTTCCGTCTGACCGTCCGTCTGCGGATGATCCGCAGTGGACATGAGGAGCTTGGTGCCCAGCACCTTAAGCAACGCTCACCAAAACTGTCCCGTAGACCGGGGATCCCGATCCGACACCACGAAATCGTGTAGACCATGCTGTAGAAAGACACGGTCTAGGAACACTTTTGCTGTTCCTTGTCCATCTATGGACTCTGGAACCGCCACCGGGTGAGCCATCTTGCTCAAACGGTCTACAAAGACCCATTTGCCGGTGTTCCCGGCCTTATCCTTCGGAAAACCGAAGCTAAAATCCATACTAATGGATTTACAACACTTCGTTGGAACCGATAAGCTCGCCAAAGGCGCAGCTGAACTTGCAGAGGGTTTAACCCTCTGACACCTCTCACAGGTGCGTATATACGCACCGACCCACTTATACATGTTGGGCCACCAATACAAAGCGCTTATAGCGCTGTAGGTCTTATCCCGACCTAAATGACCCCCGGTAGGGGCGTCATGTGCCTCAAAGAGGACTCTATACTTCCGTTCCTCATTATGAGGAACTACCACCCGCGGAGTGTCCTCCGCGCTCGTGATATAAAATAGCTGACCGTCACAGTACCTGTAACGGTGTAAACGAGCTCTAGCTCGACTTGACAGGGTTAGCTCAGATGAGCCAAGACCCTTTTCACCTAACGCGCGGATAAGCGCCGTACATTGTGGGTCTTTCTCATACGCCTGGCGTATGAGATCCACCACAGAAGTGGCGACGAATGTCGCGTGAGCGAGCTCGTAATCGGGACGACGCGACAACGCGTCTGCAAGCACGTTCTGCTTGCCAGTTTTATACTTAACCTCAAAGTTGTACTTTGCAAAGAAGGATAGCCAACGGGCCATCCGTTGCGAGAGATGAGGCGACTTTGTCGCTGTCCGTAAGGACGCGTGGTCAGTATAAACCACGAACGGCTTTGAGCCGAGTAGGTGAACCTTAAATTTGACAAGAGCATACTTCACTGCAAGTAGCTCCTTGTCATGAACGGGATAATTACGTTCCGCAGATTTAATCTTCCTCGACTCAAACGCAATTACGCGTTCCCATCCCGCATCGTCTGCTTGTAACAAAGCACATCCGATTGCGAAATGAAATCGGAGGCGTCGCAGACGACACTAAATGGTTTCCCAGGGTCTGGGAGAGCAAGAACGGGAGCTTTTAACAAGATCCCCTTAACCGCTTCAAAAGCGTTTTGGTGTTCAGTTTCCAACACCAATCAACATCCTTCCTAAGAAGGTCGGTCAATGGCTTCGCCATTTCAGCGTAGTTCTCGCTGTACTTGTGGAGATAGTTGGCTAACCCAAGCCGCTTCCGTGAATCTCTAAAATTTACAGGCGAAGGCCACTCCACAATGGCTTTAACCTTCTCGGGATCCGCCCGCACTCCATCCTTACCGATGAAGCATCCGAGGAAAGGCATTTTCTCAGCACCAAAGATACGTTTGGATGCGTTAGAATATAGCTTATGCTCTCGCATACATTCTAGCACTGCTCGAAGGATGTATTAGGTGCGTCTGAACATCAGACGAGTCGCCTTCCACGCGACTATGAACGAATATATCGTCGAAGTACGTCTGAGCGTACTTTCTATGAGGGCGGAAGAGTTGAGTGACCAAGCGATTAAAAGTCGCTGGTGCATTCGAAAGCACCTGTGGAATAACAAGCCACTCCCTCAGCATGCCGCTAGGCGTTCTGACCGCTGTAAGCGGAATATCGGACGCTCGCATGAGCACCTGATAATACCCGTCCACCAGATCTAAGGCACTGTATACAGTACAGCCCGCCAAATTGTTCTGGAGGACATCCTTCCGAGGAATCGGAGTCTGCATGGATACAGTAGCTGTCTTCAGCTTGTTGTACGCATGCACAATGCGACACTTTCCGTTCGGTTTACGAACACAAAAAGTGGTAGAAGAGTGGGGAGAATTACTCTCCCGTACCACCCCTGCCTCTTCTTCCCCTTGAAGAATGCGGCGATGACGTCGCATTGTTCCTTGGGGAGAGGCCACTGCCTAGTGAAGCAGTATTTGGTTCCAGGAACCAAATCAATTTCATATCGGACTCCCCGATCCGGTGGTAGCCCCGTCGGCGGGCTGTCACTAATGACATCTCCAAATTCCTTTAACAAGGAATGGTAAGGGTCCCTAGGATCCGCAAGGATCTTGAGGCCGCTTCGGACATTCAATGCCTGTTTGGTTTTCACCAAAACTGACTCGTCCATCGTGGATGAGTAGTTCAACTCCTCTTCCGGACGCAACACGACGACCTCGTCGATTTCATCTGCTTTCAAAGCAGTTCCAAATTCGTTGAAGGACATCTCCTTCAACGACAACAGTTCGCCTACCCCAGGCAACCGTTCCAGGCTTACGCCTTCTGTGCCAACACCTGTCACACTATTCAGCATCCGATAGGACTGATGACTACTGGCCTCGGGACTCATCCCGAGACCCAGATGGGCGGAGTCAATTGACCCATCTATTGGAAGCGCCTTGCGTCTATCCACAGAGGTCTCTATCTCTACCACGGTGACTCGCCGGTCTCATCTATAACGGCGTGGTCGGAATCATTTCCGACGTGCGAAAGAGACGAACTTTGGGTCTCTTCGCTTGGAAGCGCCTCGCGCTTAACCACAGGGTCTCTACCCCTACCACTGGAGTCGCCTCAAAGGAATCCACCTCTGCCACTGGAAACTCACCAGTCTCGCCGTTAACGGCGTGGGGATTAACCGCCGAATCCCCCTCGCTAAGGAACTCTACCTTAACGTTATTGGGAATGATCATTTCAGACATCCCAATCTCTGGCATCTAACGCCAGAATCGATTTTGCGATCGAGCAAAGGTGGTTTCATGACTCGCCAATGCTTCCCGATCGCGGGTACGTTGAGCCAATGGACTTAGACTTCCAGTCTATCCATAGCTCGTGGCGTTCAAGCCACTTCATGCCCAGAATGAGGTCATACTAATCCGACCGTGGTCGAGTGGTTCACTACTCACTGCGGGACCGGAAGGTCCCGGGTTCGATCCCGGGCCAAACCAAGTTGGTTGGTTTCAGAAAGTATAATGTGACGAAATCACCCAGAATGAGATCATACCTCGAGTCCAAATCCAGGACTAGGCAACGTTCTAAGCTGTCGAAGTCTGCAAACTTCAGCTTAAGGTCAATCGAGACCTTGGGTACAGAAACCTGTACGCCCGTCGCAAGACGGACCGTGACAACGTCACCAGAACGTGACTCTAGGGCCTCGGCATACAGCGACTCTTCTCAACAGAAGCCCGTATGACATAATTGTCAGACGCTCCAGAGTCTATCAAGACTCTCCAAGGCTTATCAAAGCCTTACACGTCCGCAAGGACGACCAAGCAAACCTAGCTGGTACACCAACTCGGTGCTAGAAAGCACCGTTTCCCTAGGGGATTTGTACTGTAGTCCCCTACCCTGAGGTTTAACAGCACTGAGGGATCCCCCAGTAGGGCGCCCCGCACCTACTGAGAGCCGTCGTTTCCCGACGGCTTGGGTGAGGGCTTCTTATCTACCCTCGTCCCCTTAAAGCGAATATCTCGCTGGGGGTTCCGCGGACATCTGTCCCGCAGATGATCCGCAATTCCACACAGGAAGTATCTCAGCGGACAATGTCGCTGCAGCATAGCTTAGAGCTCCGCCTCGAAGCTCTGCGAAAAAGAGTCAGTGTGACTCTTAGCGGGAGGTTTCTCCTCCGCTTCGATCTGACTAAGATCCATGGGTTCGGGACCCACCTTAGAGGAACGGAAGTTCCTCTCGGCGTTAAACGCCATCTTAAATGCCTCCTCCAGGTATTGGGGTCGGCATCGGAACAGTTCCGAACGTGATGGCCCTTCTTTCAGGCCTCCCATGAAGACGGGGGTGGACACGTCATCCGAATACGCTTTCGCGTAAATCCCTGCCAACAGGGTATTCAGTTCTTGGACATATGTTCCAAGTCCCTAGTGCCCTGACGGCACCTCAAAAACGCCAACTGATTCTGGAAAACCAGATCAGGCGTGGCGAACATGTTCATAAGCTTTTGCTTAAGGACTTCCCAGGTTGGGAACACGCTCGTGACCGAATCCGGACACGTAAAAGCCCATGTACGGGCTTTGCCCGCAAGATGGGTCAACGCAAGTCCCACTTGCAAGTGATCAGCGATCACATTCGCTGTGGCGAAGGCCGTTTCGACCTCTCGCAACCACACGTAAAGGTTGTCACCCTTCTCCCCGGTGAACTCCTTTATTTTGAACGATAATGGAGGGCGCACCCCCGTGGAACGGCCTCCACCAAAAATCGCCTCATGGGCGATGAGGGCATTGACCCTTGCCTTTACGGCTTCAAGGCCCTGCTCCACTAGGAGCTACATACCCTTGTCACCCAGTAAGGGTAACAGCCTTTTAAAGGCGTCCTGATGGACGAGGGTCAAACTATCCCAATCGTCCTGATCCATCCCTTGCAGAGGATGCCTTAGTCTACCAACATAGGTGTTGGATTGACTACAAGTGCTACCAGATGTAGCCGGTGCGTATACGCACGGTGCGACTAGCGCACAGAGGAAAACTTTTCCTTAAAGCGGCGTTCACCGCTACTTAGCCGATACGCCCTTATAAAGGGACTGTAGGAGAGAGCTCTCCTACTCGGGGCCAAGATTCCCGGGTTGGCTTACTTCTTAGCCTTAACGGCTGTGTTCCCTTACTAAGGGTGTAGGTAAAGGGAGGGCTACCTTAACACTACGACACTCACTACACGCGCGACCGGTCGAGGTCGCGCGTCTGTACGATAGAGTGAAATGTAAACTGAATATATATTTAATATGTAATTAGTCTAAATTAATTTAAACTAATGTAAACTATATGTAATACTAAGTAGAACATACCAAATTCGTACCAAGCTAAAATGTAGCGTACACACCTGTGTACTGACACGTGGATGGCTGACGCGCCACCACCCAAGGGCCCCTGCCCTGATTGGTTAAAATAACCAATGGTTCAAAACCTTTTAAACCGGTCTATACTGACCTCAACCGTAGTGTACTCATGTACACCGACACTAAATGTAACTCGAATGTAACCCCGTTACATTCACGGCCTCAAGGCCCTGCTCCACTAGGGCTACATGCCTTCGTCACCCAGTAAGGATAACAGCCTGTTAAAGTCTTCCTGCTGGACGAGGGTTAACCTATCCCAATCGTCCTGATTCATCCCTTGCAGAGGATGCCTTAGCCTACGAACACAGGTGCTGGATTGACTACAAGTTCTACCATATGTAGCCGGGTGCGTACACGCACGGTGCGGCTAGCGCACAGAGGAATACTTTCCTTTAAGCGGCGTTCGCCGCGCTTTAGACGATACGCCCTTGTAAAGGGCTTGTAGGAGAGAGCTCTCCTAATCGGGGCCAAGATTCCCGGTTTGGTTTACTGTTAGCCTTTTCTAATGCCTTAACGGCAAGACTCCCTTACTAAGGGTGTAGCTAAAGGGAGGGCTCCCTTTACGCTACTGCACTCACTACACGCGCGACCGGTCGAGTTCTTGCGTCTGTAGGTGATAGAGTGAAACGTAAACTGAATGTATATTTAGTATATAATTAGCCTAAATTAATTTAAACTAATGTAAACTATATGTAATACTAAGTAGAACATACCAAATTCGTACCTCGCTAAAACGTAGTGTACACCACCTGTGTACCAACACGTGGCTGGCTGCCACGCCTCCACCAAGGGCTCCTGCCCTGATTGGTTAAAATAACCACTGGTCCAAAACCTTTCGGACCGGTCAATACTGACCCCAACCGTAGTGTACTCACGTACACCACCTACTAATTGTGACCCGAATGTAACCCTGTAACAGTCGTAGTGTATCACCAACATGTTTTAGCAAGCTCAAGGGAAAATTGTTATCTTTGGCATCTACGGTGATGATCTCCTTGTGACAAAGGAGGAGCCGGTGGAGTAGTTTTTCGAAGCCTTAAAGACATTGGAGATCAAAATTTGGGTATGGGATCCAAATTTCTCGGGATGCGAATTTCATACGACCACAACTTGGATATACGCTGGATTAAGAAGTGTTAATTAATTGACTTCGGTCTTAAAGATGCCAATGCAGTCAAATTGTCAATTGGGTAAGAATTCAAGGATTTGGCACTGCAACCATGCGATGAACTTTTAACTATCGGAAAAGTTACAATGGATGACTCTTAATCTCTCGTTGGAAGTTTGCTATGGGTTTTAAGACGCACACCACCCGATATATCTTTCGCAGTACATAAAGATAAGAGAAGGACGCATGTACCTGCGATAATGGACTGGAATTTGGCGAAAAAGATAACAAAATACTTGAGGGGAACCAATTCACTTAAGTTGACTATGAAGAAATCTGATGATGCAAGTAAAGGTTTCAAGATCGATGCATACAGTGACGCAGACCACGGTGGGGCTAAAGAAGACAGGAAGTCAACTATAGGTGGATTCATTTTTGTTGATGTTGGTAAGCTGGATTTTCAAAACGATGAATGTCTTGTTTTTGACTATGGAAGGAAAATAATAAGCGGCATCAACAAACGTAGATACACTACACATGAAAATTCGCTATAACTTTAACATCTTATGCATATTTCATGGTAGGCTATGTGGTGGAGCGGCTGATCAAAGTTTTAGACGCTTGATCAGGCGTTACCACGTCGCCCGGACGAAGGGGGTCCTCCAGTTGTCTCTTGAGTGATTGTGTTCCTTCTCACCTTTGTACCCGACGGCTTGGGCGTGGGTCGATCTCCAGGTGTCGGGGATGGCACGCTGCAATTCCTTGTTGCAAGATTGAGTTGACTTGTGATGAAGAGACTGTTGCGATCAGGCTTGATCAAGCTTGATCAGGCTTGATCAGGCGCAAATAGTTGATGATCAGGGCCTATGGTCGTTTCTCAGGGGGTGATCAGAGCCAATAGTCAAAAGTCAGGTCGTGATCGACCTGATCGGACTGATCGGTCTGATCGATTTAGTCGATCAGGCACTAGTTGGCGCGAGTTGCGAGCAAATGAACGCTGGTCGCAAGTTGCAGAGTGTCGATCAGGTGTTGACCGGCGAAGGGGTACTTGATCAGGCAGCGGAAGTCTTCACTGCCCGATCACGGAGACTCTAGTCTTTATCAGCTAGTAGAATACCCAAAATGACTGTATTCTTAGCCTAGACCTACGACGGGGGTAAAGCTCACTAAATCCACCTAGAGTTCCCGTAGGGCGCTTACAGCAGCCGAACTCTAGGGGCCAAACGTGATCGAAACGGGGAAGAGGTGAGAGCACTGCTCAATCACGTTCCCGAGACCAAAAAACCTTTACAGAATAACCGCTGACACAGCGGCGGAGTTGCGGGGCGAGTTCTCACACTCTACGCCTACCGGCGGGCTAAAAACGCACTCAGTGCTCCCGCCAGGGACGTAGAGGTACTTATTAGTTAGGGAGGCGCAAAGGTACCGTCCCTGAAACGATCTGCTCGATCGTACGCAAAAGGAGAAATTTATTATTGCTTAAATCCTGAGAACTACCAATTACCTAATATCCACCAATCAGAACTACCCATTCCAGCGTCCTCCGTCGACCAGTCGACCTGATTTATCCGTCGTTCTTCGATGTTCATTGCTGTTCGTTGAGTACCTGTATGTAATCGTCCCATCTCCCAATGTCCCGTCTATGTCCTGTCTATGTGCACCACGGGTGTACACGCAACTGTATACACCGTGGTACACACAATCGTACACGATTACGTACCCAATTTGTGTCCGCAGTCAGACCCCTAATTAGGCCCCTAATTAGGCCCTTGATTAGACCCAATTTTATGGCACACTTTACCACAGCCGCCCCTAAGTCTCGTCCCAGCCGTACATAGGTTGGGGCGAGGGTCGATCATGACGTTGGATACCATAGATCATGCCACCGTTGGTCGTGTTGTCCACACCCATCAATCAGGGCATCGTCGATCAGGCGATCAGCACCTATCAATATGCCCTTTTTCCCACCGATCAGGTCCCAATCGATCAGGCCGTTACCGTTAGTGGTATTCCCCTCGCGATCAAACGTCCATCCTCCACCAACCGTGACATCAGTGACCAGGCTCTCTCGATCAGGCATTTTTACATTTCCATCATGCAAGCAACAACGGACGACACCCCAGCGAAAACAACCAACGCTCCTGCCCTGAATCGGGCCGCGATCAATCAGGATTACAGCCTGCAGGAGGCACTCCACGCACGCGATGAGCAGATCGCTGTGCTATCCCACTCGCTCGCGATGAGCGAAGACACTATCGTGATGCTTCGACAGCAGCTCGCTCATGCCAACAGTAACACGGCGGATCGTGATGCCGAGATCGAGCGGGCCGCCATGAAACAGCTTGTGCCACTACGTTATTTTGTAGACGCTGCAGTCAACGATCTCAAGTCCAAGTTAAAAACCACCAATGAGACCATAGCTGATCAAGAAAAAACCATGGCCGACCAGCGCGCCCAGATCCGCGATCTGGAAAGCGGCCGTGATCGCGATCGTTATCTGCGATCAGTGCAATAAGAGACTATCGCTGATCAAGCGCAAGAGTTGGATCAGCTTCAGCAGCGCATGAACGTACTACAAAAAGACTACGATCAGGCTGCTTCCAAGAATCAGCGTTTGGCTGAGCAGGCGTTCAAGCTCAGCGCCGAGGCAGAAAGACGCAAGAATCACTGTGATCGTCTGCGGAAGAAGAATAAGAACAATTGCCTGCAGATGGACGACTATACCGCCATTATAGCACAGATGCAGGAGGTGTGCAAGCGGGTCGAGGGAGTGTCAGACCTCAAGGCTGAGCTGGATGATCTACACGCCGCATATTCCCAGCTGGAGGAGGAGATTTCCGCCACGCTGTGCCGCTTCGATCAAGTTTCTGCAGATCGCGACACGATGCGCCATCAGCTGCGACAGGCTAAAGACGAAGTTATGCAATTGCGCTCGTTCTACTCGGACCTTCAGGCCCAGTTGGCTGGTATGTCTTTGAAGATGCAGATCGCACCGGTTGCCCGCACCCCTCTTGCAGGTTCTAATCAGGCTGTCTAGTCTGCTGGACTTCCCGCTGATTCTCCAGACGGCTCGATCATCCGCGTCGCTCCTCCGTCTAAAAGACGCATTCAACGTTCCCGATCTTCATTTCGGTCCAAGCGGCCACGCCTCCTTTCTCCCATTTCGGAGGCGAAGTCGGAGGACGATGATCCTCCAAGTCCTGACCAGGACGATGAAGGTGGATTCCCAGACCCGATCGCTTCCATTCCATCTACTCCAACAATTAGCGATTTCGGGAGCGAGGATTTGCCTGATCAAGGCTCTGCTGGATTCCTTTTTCCTCGTACGGGTGATTTCAAGTCATTGATCACGGTGCCCGATGATGCCACAAACGCCGACATCCTGCCGTGGACTCCAAGTCAACTCAGTGGGTTCGATCTGCGTAGCGTCACGGATCAAGTGGTCTTTGATTACTTGACTCGCCCCGAAGGATGGTTGTTCCCAGCCGCCACGCATGCCCCTCCGGCTGATCAGTGGTTTGGTCACTTGATCACCCAGCCGGAGGTGGAGCGGTTATATTCCCAACGCCCCCGGGACATTTTCACGACCATGCGGCCACCCATTTCTTTCCGCTTAGTCGGCCGGTTTGCCGACTTTGAAGTGAAGTACCGGTCGTTTCTCAACCATCACGCGTTGGCGATATGGGAATCGACGCATTATCTCCCTATCGAGAAAGGCCTTCGCGAGGCCGATATCTTCTTCCGGGACTATTACAACGATCGACGTCAGAGCAGAAGTCGTGCCGGGGCCACATGGAAGAGAATTGTGGAGTTTATCCTGCAGGGGATGATCGACGGGAAGTGTGATCTCGACAATTTCCTGCACCCGTCGATCACCCATTGTGCTCGAAACCGTTCTTTGAAGTTTGCCCCGGCCGACGATGGGTCGTGGTACCCCGGGTTCCTATCGGACCCGCCACCTCGGTCCCTATCAGACGCGCTGAAAGAAGTAGATGACTTTGAACCGTGGCGGGTTCAATATCGTCTTTCCCTCGAAGATCACTCTGGCCGTAAAATCCATCGCATCCGTCGCAAGTTCTATGGGTCGGATTAGTCGGTCGATCACTTCCTCAATAAATACTCTTGATCATGTAATTTCCAACCGTTGCTTCGTCACCTTTTTCATGCACAACATAGATCGGCTTTACATCGGCTCATCTGCCACTGTTCTGCCACCTTACTTCGCAATATCCATCGTAAATACACCAATTCAAGTCATTTCATCATCCTTCATCAATCGTGAGTTTCATCAATCATAATCCCATAGTCAGTCCGCCGATCACGCATTAGTTGGACTCTTCGTCCCCTTGAATTGCGTCAAACCGATGTCTGTTGATCATCTTCCTTTCGAAGTCATTGATCAGAGCATCACAGTTCAGATCTGCCTCATATACCTACGACGGCTCAGCATAACCTTTCCAGTAGACTTGATATTCGCGTAGCGTTTTTCCATACCTATTGTTTCGACCAGATCGGACATCAGTGATACGATCCACTTCAAACTCATCTGGATTTAGCGTCCTTTCCCAGCTGTATTTGGGTAGCAAAGCTGCATCGAAGTCGAAACTATCTTCTACCCCAGCCGCTAGCACAGTAGTAGGGAGATCTGGAAATTCCTTGACTAATTTCAACTTGGACAGGTGCACCACTGGGAACATACGATAATCGGTGCCGGATGTAACCAATATCGCGGCATGATTACCGATCACCTCATCGACTCTGAAGGTTCCATGCCACATATGCGCCAGTTTCTTCGCGAACCCTTCTTTCACCCGATCGAGATATAACCAGACCCTTGAACCAGCTTCGATCTTGTGCGGTTCCACTTGATTATTGTGTTTCTCAGCCCGATCAACCATCGCTTGGTGAAATAGAGTGCTCACTTGATCACGGGCGTATCGGTAGTCTTTCTGCAACTTATACCTCCACCGACGAGCACCCCGGTCTTTACGCCGAATTCCACCCAGTTGTAATGTCGATTCCAACGACGATCGCGGGTCACACCCATACGCCAAATAAAATGGTGTCTCTCCACGAATACGATTAGGGGTTGAGTTGAGCGCGAATACCAGTCTCTCTGCGTACGAGCTCCAGTCCTTCTGGCTGACATCTGATACATACATCTTGATTGGCCGTGTAATCGTCTGCACCGTCCTTTCCGCCTTGCCGTTCGCCTGTGGACGGTGTGCCATAGTGGAACTCTGTCGCTGTCCCACGATCTTGTTGAACGCACGAAATACTTCTGACATAAAACCGGGCTCCCGATCATGCCTGATCACCTCACTAGCCCCAAATCGTCGGAACGCACATTCTTTATAATTTTCGGCGACTTTCTGCGCTGTGCGGGACGATCCAGCTTTCGCGATCACCATACCCGTGAACAGATCCTTCCAAATCAGCAGTTCCGTATGTCCATCCGTTGATCGGGGTAGTGACGGGATATGATCAATGGCTATCACTTGGAATGGGTACGTGTCCTCGATATTCCCCGTACATGCCCTAGATCGTAGGCTGGCCCTTCCCCGTCTCGCAATCTACGCATTGTCCAACAAATCTCTGTACGCTTCGAAATAGACCACGCCAATTAAAGTATCGTCTGTTCCGCTGATATGTGCGCCCTATGCCTTGGTGTCCTCCTTCCAAGCTCACATGATAATGGTGGAGGACATCCGCATGTAGGGTCTCAGGTAAGACCAGCTTGATCGAAGAGCGTCAATCGTATTGATCATCTTGATCATCGCTGGGTTTTCCTTTTAGGTATATTTCCACTGTAAATCAACAGTCCTTGTTCATCGACATCGTAGTTGTGGGCAATTTTCGCGCATTCCTTTACCTCGTCTGCGCTCAATTGTGAGACGTCTCCGTACAAGTAACTTCGCAAATCATGAATCCATTTCTCTTCGTCCTGCGCCTTTTTCACACGTTCCGCCCTCATCCCTTCTATGGATATGTCGGTCCAAGATGACGGTCGCGGTTGACGGAGGTTACGTGATCGTGTCGTTACTAGCACTTTGGGGACAGTGATATCTTCATTCCACGTGATCACTTCCGACAATCTGTTGAGATCGACCAATTCCTCCAGCTGTTTCTCGTCATATATCTCACATCTTGTTCCACCCTGCATGGCCATAGTAGTGATATGATCTGAACTCTTATTCCACTCTCTTTTGACATGAAATAGATCATGATCGGTCCATTCGCGAAGGAGTTTAAACGCACGCTGTTGCAACACTTGCAATCGCGGAGCTTTACACTCTATTTCACCGCGCATTTGCCTGATTACCAAATTCGAGTCTCCACACACGATCATCCTTCCTTTGGGGTATCGTGAAAGTAGATCCAAACTTAAGAGCAATCCATGGTATTCAGCTTCATTCACCGTGATATCAGGTGCATGATCAGCAACCGCGATCATAATCTTCCACTCCGGTAATTTCCACACGATAGAGCCAAACTCACCCACACGTCGCTTGAAACTTGCAGATCCATCGAAACTGATCACGTAGAGTTCTTCACCTTTCTCAACCGTAGGGGGTGGTACTTCAATCATCTGCCGCCGTTGCTTTTTCGGTGCGATCGCGATCAGTGTGTCATCAATTTCGGTGCGAGGGGTGATGCTTGCGGCTAACGCCTCTAGTACCTCCTCTTCTCCATGTACACATTTCTTGATCTCAAGGTCCCATTGTGATAGGATCGCAGACCATTTGCCCAATCGTCCGTCTAGCCCGTTGGATGATAGTAACCATTTCAACGTGGATAGACGTGACAAGACAGTGATCGTCCTTCCGACCAGCATCGTGAAGTGAACATCCAAAACCCTCAGAAGCGCCAGAACTTCCTTTTCGACGGGGCTTTAATTCGGCTCACCGCTCTTCAATGTTCGGCTGGCGAATGCGACGGGACAATAAACTTGATCATGTTCTTGTACCAGCGCGGCAGATACTGCCCATTTTCTGGCGTAAACCACGATCACCGGCGTTTTGGTCTGATCAAAATGGCGCAGGGTTGGGGCTGACGCAATCTTCGCTTTCAGCATACTGAATGCCACTTTTGCACTGATCAATCGATCGTCTTCAACTCCCGAACTCTCCTTGATCAATAATCGGCTCTTCAACTCTTGATAATCTATCTCTCTTAATTCGTATAGCACAGCGGCATAGATCGCGAAGTCTTCAATAAATCGACGGTAGTAGTTCAAACTTCCCAAAAACGATTGCATAGCACGTAAGGTACCAGGAAAAGGCAAATCGATCAGATCGTCCAATTTTTTGGATTTGTTTCCAAACCGCGGCTAGAGACATGATGCCCTAAATAGTGAACTTCACTCCGCCCCCAATACGATTTGGCCACGCTGATCGACAAGTTCCATTGATCGCACTTTTCCAACCGATGCTGCACCTTATCACACAGGGTAGTCCATGTAGGTGCAGGAATCAAAATATCATCGATATATGACCGCCGCTGCAGCACAGACGGGCCCGGTGTCTGGTCAGGCTCTACCACAGTAAATACATCAGCCGATTCGTCGGCACCGTCCTTAACCTTGAGATACCCGTATAATGCATTATAGATCAACCGCTGGTAGATTTGCGGAGCATTCTTTAAGCCAAAGGTCATCCTATTCCATTCAAACAATCCAAACGGATTGACAAACGCCGAAATCTGACGTGATCGATCGGTCATAGACACGACCCAAAAACCACTCGCCATATCCAAAGAGCAAAACCACAACGCTTTATCCAAATTCTCGAGTAGATCAGAGATCAGGGGCATTAGGTATACCATCAAACTCGTGAGTTGATTCACCGCGTAGTCGATACATAGCGAATATCCACCCCATTATTCTTCACGATGATCACTATAGGTGACTCCCACGGTGAAGTAGACGGCTGGATGATCTTAGTAGCCAATAGCCCCTTGATCAAGGACGATAACTTCTCGCGAAATTGCGGAGCCACCTTTCGACACTTTTGAGAGATCGGGCGCGCATTGCCTACATCGATATTGCAAACCACTCCACGTGCAGCAGGAGGTAGCGCGTTCCCTTTACCGATCAACAGATGTTTCTTCGCCCAAGTTATATCGCGAAGCTGATCCATTTCTTCTGCCGTGTTGACCAAGGGATCACCGACTTGCAAATCGTCCTTAGTCACCTCTTCGGTACTTGCGGACACTTCTGGCAACGTAGCGAGCTGCTTCTCCAATTCGTGCACATACAAATCTCCGCCTTAATGGTAGCAAACTTGATCATCGATAGGAATTACACCAAATTCGCTATGATCGGATGAGACGGGGTGATCACGCGTATCTTGACCAGGCGTATCTCTTGTAAAAGGTTGTTCAACTACGTGTTCCAAGGTCGGACCTCTCACCCCCGGCTCCTGATCGCACCGCTCTTGCACCTCTTGAACTTTTTGCGACCCTCCGGTTACCAATGCCACAGATGTGACGATCGGGTTTGTAGGTCGTATTAAAATACTTCGAGGAGTATGATACTCCTTCTTCTCGACTAGGGGGCCTCGATCGACACTTTCTTGATCGTCATATACAGAATCGGTAGACGCTTGATACGCGAGATTTTGCCACTCCTTATAACGATTGGACCCCAACGAAACAAATCCAGGGCGACGGGGCACGTCATCTTTTTTCATCCAGATACCTAAAATCGTATCGTCTTGTACAATGATCGGATGATCAACGACGTTCGTAACACGCAGATATCGCAAATTACCCACGCCCCTAGAGATAGTGGGGACCCAATCTTTTTCACGAGTAATCCACAATTTTCGAGACCGCTGGTCATAAATCCGAACCTCAGCAGATCGACCTACTGGGATCTGTTCGTACTGATTAAGTTTCATGTAATTACCACTCGATCCGTACATCTGTCGGCGTCCCTCCAATGGGATGATCACCTCATCAGGCAAACTTAGCGCACCGTGGGCGATGTCTAATCGAACACCAGCTGGTATCGTAAAATCCATACACAATATAGCATCTTGACCGACAAGTCTGCCCACCCATGCATGGAAAAAATAATCCAACGAGCCCGATAACGTAATCTTGATTTTAGTGCGCCCTTCTGTGAGGTATTTACTTTCTCCAATGCCGAAACATTGTTGCCTTTGACTCGTGTCGATCTGACAACTCACCTTACGAACAAAGGTTGAGTCGATGATCGACACTTCGGCACCAGAATCAAATAGTAACTTGGCACGTTCGTTATTAATTTTACCACTCGCCTTGGCTTGTTTAAACCATTTCTTTGGTGAGTGGTACTTACAATATCCACGTGATTCACCTGGAAGTAGATCAACCTCCATAATCACCGGGAGCCGAGAAAACTCACCAATACGGAAATTAGTCAAACGTGGTAAATCAGGCTGATCACATTTTTCATTATCACTTCCTGCTGCTTGATCAGCCCTTTTCTTATCCACATATGCAAAAAAAACACAAACAGAACGCTCGTCTCGTACCAGACTCAAACCTGGCGAGCGGCCTAGTTTAACAAATCTTCGGCTTTCTTGGGCAACATTCCTGCATGCTTGGTGGGATTGTACCACGGGTGAATGCGATTGTAAAATTCTTCTATAGGGCACTTTCCCGCATCGTGAACCCCGCTCGGCAGACGTACAAACATTGATCGGTCGGATGTCCCTTCTTCCCACACCTCAGACAAAGGTCAGGCGCTTCCAGCAACGTAAACTATCGTGCCTGATCGATCCACAATGACTGCACTTCTTCATCGCCCCTTGATCAACTGCACTTGAATCACTTCGTTTGCCAGATCGGGACTCACCAGGTTGATCATGCGCCCCTGGTTGATCGCGCATAGCAGCAATCATGTAACGGCGCTGATCACCATCACTTCCACTGTCGTCGGCACTTGGTTCTTCACTCCCAGACGTCACCTTGATCGCGCGCACTGCTTTGGGCTTCCTCGCCGGGGCAGGTGCCCGATCATCACCGAATTTCTGGCGGAATCGGCTGGTACCTACCGCCGCTGTTGGCTGGCACCACTTATTGCGTGCATACGCCAGCAACGTCTCTTCCAGATCCGTGGCGTTATCCAACCGCAGAAGTGCCAGTTGATCAGCGAGTTCGCGTTGGCCAATGTATCCAGAAAATGTTGCACATGCTCGCGTAGGATCGTAGGCGATCCATCCCTGATCGGTAACTTGGCTCGCAGTCACGCCACATTCAATCGGTAGATATTCAATAGAAGTTTCATCCGATCGCTGCGTCGTATAATAATACTGGCGGGATGCCGATTGACCAATTCCACAGTATTGAACTTCAAACCCATCCACGAGACTTTTCCAACTTGATCGAGTACCTCTACTCAGCTGGCGATGCCAATCACGCTCTGTTCCTTTTAGCAGATCGCCCAGGATCAAACACTTCTCATGATCAGAAGCTTGATCACGCATAAATGCTGACTTGAGGCGACAAATCCAATTCAGCGCTTGATCTTCATCTCCTTCCTTTCCCGAAAATTCTTTCAGATCAATGATCGCAGACATCCGAATCCTGGGAATCGGCTGTTGATCAGGCATCCCAGTATACGCGGACGCCACTGTGGCTCGTAGCGGCAGTGTGATCGGCTCGTCTGGATCAATGTAATCACTCTCGAATCGTTGATCATGGAACGAATATACGGATTCTATGTCAACGTCCTTGACCGTCGTCGATCTTCCTGGTTTCGACTGCTGATCACGAAGCGAATGCACGGAATCCATATCGATATCCTTGATCGACGCGGTTCTTCCTGACTTTAGCTGGTGGGTTTTTGTGTCAACGACTCCAGGTATCAACTTGCTTCTTTCCTCAGCCAGAAACCGCCCCATAGCCTTACCAAAAAATGTCTGCAGCTGTGGACCTTGCGATGCTTGATCATCTTCTACCTTGATCGATTGAGGTTCCGTCTTGATAACCGAGAACTTGGATTCATCATTCTGGCAAACTGTCATCCTGGTGATCTTGGGCTTTATACTTCCGGCACTGCTCGACTCCATCTCAGGTTCATCGCCTTCGGAAGGGGCAGACTCGTAACACGATGATACCGTGTGTTCTGCCACGTTGATCGACGGGACTGCTTCAATTTTGGGCGGAGAACTGGGGTCTCCTACATATTAGATCGGCCCACGATAGGTACAACCACCTCGTATAGTCGGTGTGTAGCGGGCCTATCTCCTAGGTCCTGATCGAACATTTCTTCGGCATTGTAGGCGCCTGTCGACAGACCAGCTTGCTTGATCAGGCGTATTAGCCCTAACACCAGTCGAAGCTCCTATTCGTCACTGGTCGATCGACCGGTACTTTCAGCGCTCCGCTGATAGTGACCCCTAGGAGGTTCATGATCACGTTAGTCAATTAGAAATCTTCCAATTCTCCCTTGTAAACCTTTCGGTAAAACGTTTCCACCAGATCCAATTCCGTTGGCGGTGTACTTGATCGACTTTCGTCGCTCTCCGACCCAGGTGCCTTTAGCAACGCTTTCGGCTGGTCGGTCTTGTAATACTTCACCACCGGATCCCAATCTGGATCCTTATACACACATATATTTGGCTGATCATAACGCAAGTTATGATCCGCATGGGCTCCCGAAGGAGCCTCGGGTGTAATGGGGTGCCATTACATAATTGATATTCAAGTTAGAATATCACAGTTGAATTTCAGACGCGTTGTCTGAAATTCAAATAATAGATTATAAGTTATTATAATCTACGAAGGAAAAGTCGATTCGGTATAAATACCGAATCATGCAGGTTAACTAATAGTACAGTTAGTTTAATACTTGATATTATTATATTAGTTAGGTAATTACTATACTGTTAGCCGCTAACCACCCATTTAATAAACACTCTTAATTTTGCGTTCTAAAGAATAAGTAAAAACTTATATTTACTTTTAGTATAGAATTAGTTGTTACCAACTAATCCTGCCCTTATCGTATTGCGCTCTTCCTCGCAAAATACAGTGTAAGCCCGTAACAGGATCAGTCCTGTTACACCTGGTAGCACTTTGTGGTCCGTCTCAACGACCACAGTTCCGTTCCGCTAGTCAACTAGCGGAGCGAAGATTAAGAGCCGCTCGGCATCAAGTCGTGAGACATGACGCCTGCCGAGCGAGAGAGAACGCTGGAAGTGGTGACGAAAAACTCCCCCCACTTCTCGTCGCGTAGTAAAGACGCGACGGTAGAAATGGTTCGGTCCATGGGGACCGACATCCTTATCTTCCTCCTGGGTAAGACCCCGGAGAAAGCGATAGAGGTGGTGAATCGCTTTAGGCGAAACCACCTAGAAAAGCCAGCACGGCCCGCGCAAGAGGCAGCGCGGACCGCACCTGCACCTGCAACGCATAGCGTTGAAGTGGTAAAGGCGCGAGTACCGCCCTTTACCGGTGAAGGGGGCGAGCCCCTTCGTAGATGGTTCGCAGAGGTGGAAGATGCCATCTCTGCGCAAAATATTGTTGACGAACGTCAACAGGCGTACTTCGCCACAACATGTCTGGGCGGCAGATCCAGGGCATGGGCAATGAGTCGCAGAGCCACTGATGACTCTGCGTTCCTTACTTATCAGGAATTAAAAGCT
The DNA here is from genome assembly GCA_026184515.1 of Peronosclerospora sorghi. NCBI lineage: Eukaryota > Oomycota > Peronosporomycetes > Peronosporales > Peronosporaceae > Peronosclerospora > Peronosclerospora sorghi. The sequence goes on from CM047591.1 coordinate 4,047,947, forward strand.
GAGATAAAGCTAAACTTTGAAGCTCCAGAAATGGAGCTAAGTAGTCGGCAGGAGTTCATGGAACTCCGGCAAGGTAAGCTTGAACTTCAAGCTTACGCTCAGAAGACGCAATATTTGCTGTCAAATATTGTGTATAAGCCGGTGCCCCCTGCTATGCAGGTCACTGGCTTCATGAAGGGACTCAATGATGGTCCCGTCAAACAGAGTCTTTACCGGCACCCACCAAAGACTCAACAGGATGCCATTGATATGAGCATCCGTGAGGAGTTCAGCATGCGATCAGCGTCATCGCATGCTGGGTACAGCCGAAGGGCTCAACAGCCCTTCGCTTTTGACATGCCGCAACAGCATGTCAACAAGCAGCAGTCGGGCAGACGAAGTTCACACTTCGTCTCAAGAAACAGCCACCCGCGCCAGAGCATGGGCGGTGGAGGTCCAGAGCCGATGGACCTAACGGTTGCGGTTGCTTCGAACTCGAAGCAACCGAAATTTAAGAAGAACATTCGCTGCAATCGATGCGCGAAAGTGGGGCATTTCGCCGATGAGTGTATGGCACCGCGTCCGGTGCCACGCAGTCAGCGGACGGAACCGTCCGCTGCACGGCGACACCAACAGGGACATCACCCTGTTGGTGTAAAAAACGTAAATCACCAGTAGGGGAGGGGCGCCCTACTGGGAATGTTATCCCACATGCCGACGTAGGGCATGTGAGGGTAATAGCCCCAGACGGGACTATGTCCTGTCAAAAGGTGCAGGGTGATGATAAGCCTCTTATCACCCTGGAGGTTAAGCCGCACGGGAGCGATGTCCCCATGCAAATTTTGTTTGACACAGGAGCGTCAAACAATTTCGTTAGAAGTCAGAGTCTAACGCTGTTGAGCTTCGTGGAGGTAGAAACCCCACGAAGAATGTTGTCAGTCCGGTTAACAACAGGTGCAACCGTGACTATTCCAAAGCGTGTGATTAAAACACGCTTCGAGTTGAATGAACTGTCATTCGAGGCACAAAGATGATCCGCTGCCAACTGTTGTTGCTCGCGTCGCTGTTGTGCTCGATGTTGAATCCCTGCCGCCTGCCCAACTGCCTCTTTCTTGGTCATGAAGGGCCTTGAATCATCAATTGTTTAGTCTGCGTGATTGTTAAAGAGGCGGAATTTCGTTATCGCACCGGACAAATACATTGCCATCTGCAAGCCGATTCGAGCCCCGGCACGCAACGGACGTTCCAATGCCACATGATGCTTTGCAAGCATAACGTGAGCGGGAGCTGCTCATCTCTCAGGATGAATTCATCGTCCTCGATTTAGATGACAAGTTCGATGTGATATTTGGAATCCCATGGATGTCCAAGTTTAAACCTTCGATAGACTGGGTTAACCTATTGATCGACTGCGGCGGACCCACAGGATCTGATCACCCTGTGTGTAATCTGGCTGTATCAGAAGATACAACCGCAGCGTCGGACAGTCTGGTGGATAGCGATGGCACCACCAGGTCTGTTCCGACACGACCAGCGGAAGGTACCTCCGCTGGTGAGAGTCCAGAGGGACTACCACACGCAACAGAAGAGTCGTTGCGTGTTGGAGAGAAACATTCCACGGGTGATAAAGACCACCGTGAGAATGAAGTGATATCCACGGTGGGAAAAACCCACCGTGAGAATGAAATAGTATCCACAGTGGGAAACACCCACTGTGCGACAGAAGGTTCCAACACGACGAAAGAATTCCGTGTTGATGAGAGTGAACTCACGATCGAGTGCAATCGTGAGCACAACTCCGTGGTGGCCAGTTCCAACCACGTTGCGTTAGCCATGCACACGGGTGATAAAGACCACCGTGTCGCAGAACAGGCGGCCGATCAGACTAGCACATCTGATTTCCAAGAAAATTCCATGGTAGGTAGTGGCCACCATGATGATGAGTATTCGCACACGGTGAATCGTAATCACCATGTAGCAGCCAATAAGACGAGTGCGTCTGATTGCATGGACAGTTCCGTCGAGACGATCAACGTCTTGACGCAAACGGAGACCGGATTAGCTACCCAGTCTCTGTTGATGGAACACCCTCCGAAAGAAGGCTCGGAGGTGATGGCTATTCCAGCGCTAAGCTGGAAGAAGTTTATGAGAAACTTGCACGATGATCAGATCGAACAGATCTGTATTATCGTAGCAACAGATGATGTAGTGGATATTCGTGAACGAATATCTACATTACAAGTGGAAAACATTGGGAAAGAGGTTCCCAATGATCAAACCAAAGTTCAGCGCTTTGAAGCGCAGAGCTGGAAGTCGCTTAAAGCGAACTCCCCATTTTATGAGGTACTTCGAGAATACGCTGACGTATTCCCAGAAGAATTACCTAGCGAGATCCCTAAGGATAAGGGAACTCGTCATGAGATTGACCTCGTGCCAGGCACGAAGTATTGTGTCACGCGGCAATGGCCGTTGCCGCGTGATCAAGTAAAATCGATCGACGAGTTTTTCGAAGCTCGTCGTAAAGCAGGCCAAGTGCGGGAGTCTATCTCACCGCACTCTACCCCCCCCACCTTTTGTGTGAAAAAGTCCACAGGTGGGTGGAGAATCGTTCACGCTTACAACAAGCTTAAGGCAGCGCCGGTACCGGCGCAGACGCCGATACCGCGAAAAGATGTCATCATTGATGGCATGTGCGGGAGCACCATCTTTAGTGCTCTAGATCTAAGAGATGGATTTTATCAAATCCTAATGCGTGAGAAGGATATTCCTCTCACGGCGGTAAGCACCCCAAGCGGCATGCTTTGGGAGTGGCTTGTTATGCCGCAGGGGCTTCGAAATGCCCCTGCTACGTTTAACAGATGCGTAACGCATCTATTACGCCCGGTGAGAGAATTCGCGCCGAGTTATTTCGATGACATGTTCATCCATAGTAAGGGTGAACACGATAAAAGCGATGTAGATGTCCATAGGGAACATCTACGTCGAGTGTTAGAGCTTATGCGTAAGCATAAGCTCTATGCAAATCTAAAGAAGTGCACCTTTGGTGCACATGAGATACCCGTTATTGGATGTTTTGTGGGCAAGAACGGGGTGCGCTCTGATCCGGAAAATATCAGGGTGATCGTTGAATGGCCTACGCCAAACAACGTTAAGAAACTTCGAAAGTTCCTTGGGTTGGAAACATATTTGCACAAGTATTCGTGCAACTATGCTGGGCTAATACGACCTCTTTCTCAATTACTTAAGAAAGATGTCGAATGGCATTGGGATACCCAATGCCAAGATGCTTTTGATGCAGTCAAGCAAAGCGTGACTGAAGCGCCTGTCTTGGCTATAGCCGATAACGAGCGTCCGTTCCACGTCGTTTGCGACGCGAGCGATTTCGCTATCTGCTGTGATTTGATGCAGCGTGATGAAGATGATCGTGATCGCGTAATCTGCTATCAATCGCGTCAGTTGCGCCCAGTAGAGCGCAATTATCCAGTGCATGACAAGGAACTCCTTGCCATGAAGTATGCACTGGCCAAGTTTTGGATCTATCTCTTGGGATATAGGCCGTTTGTGGATTACACGGACCATGCGTCGCTACGCACGGCCGTGAATTCACCACACATTTCTCAAATAATGGCTCGATGGCTGTCATCGTTTGCTGAGTACAACTTTCCGGTTGAATACAAACCCTGAAAGTTGAACGTGATAGCAGATGCGCTATCACGAAGGCTCAATTACGAGATGAAACCGTCCGTAACCGAAGGGGCCAGTGCAAACGCGATCCGTTGCACTGCTTTGTCGTCGTCAATTATACGACAAGTACGCGAGGCGTACAAAACAGACGAGGATACACGTCTGTTGATTGATTACTTACGTAATCAATCAAGTGAGAAACGCGACGAACTCCCAGAGTTCCTCCGCGCTTGCGTGCATCGATATCGACTGCACGATGGTCTGCTGCTTTACAGCACAGACCAAAAAGATGAAAGTCGCATCGTCGTTCCAAACGACGATGATCTCAAACATCAAATTATGTTTGAGTATCATGATGCACCGATTTCGGGGCATCAAGGTCGAGAGAAGACATACGCATCTCTCGCACGTGACTTTTACTGGCGAAACCAGTACAAGTGGGTACGAAAATACGAACGCGCTTGCGAGATTTTCCAGCGCGTTAAGCCTGCGCAGTCCGCACAGGCTCCGCTGCAATCTCTGCCGGTTCCTACAGAGTGTTGGAAGTCCATTTCAATGGACTTCGTATTCGGTCTTCCACCCGACAATAGTCGGAAGACCGGAATAGTGGTCTTTGTAGACCGTTTCAGTAAGATGGTACATCTTACTGCAGTATCAGCGAATGTAACCGCCGCTCAAACAGCGCGGATATTCGTTGATACGGTATTCCGTTTGCACGGAATGCCGGAAGACATTCTCTCGGATAGAGATCCGAGATTTACAGGACGTTTCTGGCAAGAAACGTTCTCATTGTTGGGAACCCAGTTGAAGATGTCAACTGCGGACCATCCGGAAACGGATTGGCAGAGGAACGGGTTAACCGCGTTCTCGGAGACATGTTGCGATCATACGCACATGCCTTTGAACAGTGGATTGACTACCTGTCACTCACTGAATTTGCGATTAACAATCGGTGCATTCTTCAACTAAGCATACACCGTTCTACGTAAATGCCTTAAGGAATCCACAAACCCCAGCTTTACTTGGCGGTACGCCAAATCTAAGTGGGGGAGGGACCCGCTCAAATTTTGAGCGAGTCAATGCGCAAGTTGCAACTGCAACTTGTGAACAAAACGATGGCCCTTCTACTCAAAGTACAGTAGAAGCGGAAGCAGCTTCAAATGAAACTGAAGCTGCATATGATGAATATGTGTCTGCAGAAATGGCTGCAGACAATGAGCGCAACGCACCTACTGCTGATAAAACAGTAGATAAATTCGTATTACAGCGCCAAGCTTTAATACACTATATAAAAGATGCACTTGCTTCTGCTTTGGATAAGCAGAAGCAAAATGCAGACAAGCAAGGAAGGAAGAACAAAAACTCCTTTCTGAAAGGCGAATTGGTATTACTAAGTACTACTAATTTGCCTATACATGCAACAAGCAACTTCCCTACACGGAAGTTGCTTCCTAAGTACATTGAACCTTTCAAGGTCCAAGAGATTCGGGGGAATGCCTATACTTTAGACATTCCCACAGCAATGCGGCTCCACACAACATTCTATGTTGGGCGGCTCAAACCGTATCATTCGTCTTCGTCTTACGACGAGACACAGAACCACGGAAGATACCGTGCTTCTCCAAGTCTCCCAAGAGAGACATGTAATCGGCTTCCATCCGTTGATGAGCAGAACGGATAGTCATTACCTCCGCCTTCGACTGCTCAAGATCAGACTTGTGCCGATCGAGCTCTTCCTTACAGCGGGAAAGATCGATGTACGGAAGATCATTCTTCTGCTGAAGGGCAGTGTGCGCCCCGAGGATGTCGCGGACATTTTCGCGAAGAGACCGATATGTCTTCACAGAGTGAGACATATCGCTGCTCAAGGAGGAACAACCCTCCTCGAGTTTGCGGAGCGAAGAACCATGCTACGCAACAACAACGGCGAGGGAATTCTTAACCTCCGCCGCCCCTGATCGATAACAGGGGAATAATCGATACATTCTCGAGCGCTTGATCTTGAAGCGCTCGGTTCCTTCGAAGAAGGGCCAGCGTACCGAGTACTTAGTACGCTGGCTGGGTTACCCCCAAGAGTTCGACACTTGGGAGCCGATTGAGGTTCTGAGGGCAGCCGCCCCAGACCTTTAACTGAGTTTGAGAAGGAGTCCCAAACTCAAAATGCAAAGTAGCATCAACACTAGGTGTTGATGCATTTAGGGCATCGATTAAGCCCTGAATTTCGGCGGGTACGGAAAAACCACCGTACCCCCGCAACTCCTCCTCTGACAGACGAGGAGCGCCCTGTGGACACCGCGGAAAAACGAGGTGAGAAGGGACACCACAGTTCAACCCTTCTTTGATGCAAGCAAAATGGATGTATTCAATTTTGCCTGTTCGCGAGTGCTTTAAAAAGCGATCGCGCATTACGTGAACTTTATTCACGTAATCATCTGGGCTTTTGTTGTAGCTGTCAACAAAAGCGTTCCAACTCTGAGTCAGGGCGTTTTTATCGTCCCTGTTCCTCCTTGACCCTTTCCGGCTCGAATAATATCGAACCCCAAAAAAGAGGTCAATAAAGTACAGACGTCTATCGTCTGTACTTCGATCGAATCGACGTGACTGGATGTCTTCGCAGTCATCCAGCACGTTGATATCGAACAGCGCATACTGGCAGTCCCGTTTACGGTGACCGCCACTGTTGGGGGCAATAGCCCAGCCAGGGTCCAAAACCACACTCTGTACGGAACATGTGGTTCCGTACGATGATACGCTTCTGTTCGAGCTCTTTTAGCAGGCGGAACACCACCGGCTTCAACACCACGCGTCGGGGTTAAGCCACCCCGACGTGGAGACGTACTTGGTCCAGGTGGGGTTCTGCGTTCCCTCAACCATCTGTGATGATCATTGTCGCTGTCATAGCTGACAGCGACACAAGAGTCGTCATCGCTGTTAGGCGATGAGCACCTAGCGAGTTTCGACTCGCTAGATTCTTTCTCGGGGATAGCTTTGCCCCAATCACTTTGTTCGTAGTCACAACTGTCTCCGAAAATGGAAGAACCCTTCCTGGCAACACACCATTCGGGGGTTGCCATCGCGCGAGATGTTGCATTAGAAAAATCTCCCTGTTTCTTGCCAGATGCCGCCTTAGCAGCATCTGTGGTCGAAGACGGTACGTCTTCCGACCTTTGCGTAGTTGGCGCTGCTAATGCAGCGTCACTGTTGTCACTCAACACCTCAGCACCTAGTGCTGAGGCGGAGGAAGAACCTCCTTCGATGTTTTCAGCAGCGCTCTTTAGAGCGCCGCGCGTGCTTCGACCATCGAGTCGATGGTGAATCAGTTGATGAATGAGAAATTCCGACCAACAAGTGCCACCTATGATTGGCCAAAATAAGAATTATTATTGGCCAACCACCTTAAGTGGGTGGGGTGATGTAATGGGGTGCCATTACATAATTGATATTCAAGTTAGAATATCACAGTTGAATTTCAGACGCGTTGTCTGAAATTCAAATAAGAGATTATAAGTTATTTATAATCTACGAAGGAAAAGTCGATTCGGTATAAATACCGAATCTTGCAGGTTAACTAATAGTACAGTTAGTTGAATACTTGATATTATTATATTAGTTAGGTAATTAGTATACTATTAGCCGCTAACCACCCATTAAATTAACACTCTTAATTTTGCGTTCTAAACAACAAGTAAATATTTATATTTACTTTTAGTATAGGATTAGTTGTCATCAACTAATCCTACCCCTCTTGTATTGCGCGCTTCCTCGCAAAATACAGTGTAAGCCCGTAACAGGATCAGTCCTGTTACATCGGGGGGTGGTTGGGGCTTCTCCTCCTTTATCTCATCAAGATACCTCCCCAGGACCTGATGATCAGTATTTCCATTCTTCTTCAGACATGACGATGGCGAACTGCCTTCCGTCGTCACAACCACCTCCTCCTTTTCCACCTTTATCTTCACTTCTGCTTCCGCTTCTGTTTTCACGTTCGCATAAGCGCCCTCTTGCGTAGAATCGCGGTGATATCCCGCGTCGCTCAAAGATCCGGGCACGCGCACCATTGTGGTGGAGCGGCTGATCAAAGTTTTAGACGCTTGATCAGGCGTTACCACGGCGCCCGGACTGCCGACTAATGAAAGGGGTCCTCCGATTGTCTCTTGACTGCTTGTGTTCCTTCTCACCTTGTTTACCAGACGGCTTGGGCGTGGGTCGCTCTCCAGGTGGCGGGGATGGCACGCTGCAATTCCTTGTTGCAAGATTGAGTTGACTTGTGATGAAGAGACTGTTGCGATCAGGCTTGATCAAGCTTGATCAGGCTTGATCAGGCGCAAATAGTTGATGATCAGGGCCTCTGGTCGTTAATCAGGGTGTAACAGGGTAACATTCTGGTTACATTTAGTTATGTTGTGTGCGTAAGTACGCTACGGTTGGGGTCAGTATTGACCGGTCTGAAAGGTTTGGACCTATTGGTTATTTTAACCAATCAGGGCAGGAGCCCTTGGTGGAGGCGTGGCAGCCAGCCACCTGTTAGTACACAGGTGGTGCACACTACATTTTGGCTAGGTACGAATTTAGTAAGTTCTACTTAGTATTACATATAGTTTACATTAGCTTAAATTAATTTAGGCTAATTACATTTTAAATATACATTCAGTTTACATTTCACTCTGAAGACTGCTAGGCGCACGACCTTGACCGGTCGCGCGCGCAGTGGGTGTTGTAGTTTAAGGGAAGTCCTTCCCTTAGCTACCCCCTTAGTTAGGGAGCCTTGCCGTTAAGGCACTAGCAAAGGCTATAGTAAACTAACCCGGGAATCTTGGCCCCGAGTAGGAGAGCTCTCTCCTACTAAGCCCTTAATAAGGGCGTATCGGCTAAGTAGCGGCACATCGCCGCTTTAGGAAAGTCTTCCTCTGTGCGCTAGCCGCACGTGCGTGTTCGCACCGGCTACATCTGGTAGCACTTGTAGTCAATCCAACACCTGTGTTGGTAGGCTACGACATACTATGCAAAGGATGAATCAGGACGAATGGGAAATGTTAACCCTCGTCCAGCAGAAAGCCTTTAACAGGCTGTTATCCTTACTGGGTGACGAAGGCATGCAGCCCTAGTGGAGCAGTGTAACGGGGTTACATTCGAGTTACATATAATGTTGGTGTACATGAGTACAATACGGTTGAGGTCAGTATTGACCGGTTTGAAAGGTTTCGAACATTTGGTTATTTTAACCAATCAGGGCAGGGGCCCTTGGTCTGGTGGTGTGTCAGCCATCCACGTGTCAGTACACAGGTGTGTACACTACATTTTAGCTAGGTACGAATTAGGAATATTCTACTTAGTGTTACATATAGTTTATATTAGTTTAAAATAATTTAAGCTAATTACATATTAAATATATTCAGTTTACATTTCACTCTTCATACAGACGCACGACCTCGACCGGTCGTGCGTGTAGTGAGTGCCGTAGCGTAAGGGGAGCCCTACCCTTATCTACACCCTTTGTAAGGGAGCCTTGCCGTTAAGGCACTAGCAAAGGCTATAGTAAACTAACCCGGGAATCTTGTCCCCGAGTAGGAGAGCTCTCTCCTACTAAGCCCTTAATAAGGGCGTA
>CM047591.1:4057224-4101662 GCA_026184515.1 Peronosclerospora sorghi
GGCTCGTTGGCTCTCCTTCTTTGCGGAGTACAACTTTGAGGTTAAGTGTAAACCTGGCAAGCAGAACGTGCTTGCAGACGCGTTGTCGCGTCGTCCCGATTACGAGCTCGCTCACGCGACATTCGTCACCACATCTGTGGTGGATCTCATACGCCAGGCGTATAAGAAAGACCCACAGTGTACAGCGCTTATCAGCGCGTTAGGTGAAAAGGGTCTTGGCTCGTCTGAGCTAACCCTGTCAAGTCGAGCTAGAGCTCGTTTACACCGTTACAGGTACTGTGACGGTCTGCTATTTTATATCACGAGCGCGGAGGACACTCCGCGGGTGGTAGTTCCTCATAATGAGGAACGGAAGTATAGAGTCCTCTTTGAGGCACATGACGCCCCTACCGGGGGTCATTTAGGTCGGGATAAAACCTACAGCGCTATAAGCGCTTTGTATTGGTGGCCCAACATGTATAAGTGGGTCGGTGCGTATATACGCACCTGTGAGAGGTGTCAGAGGGTTAAACCCTCTGCAAGTTCAGCTGCGCCTTTGGCGAGCTTATCGGTTCCAACGGAGTGTTGTAAATCCATTAGTATGGATTTTATCTTCGGTTTTCCGAAGGATAAGGCCGGGAACACCGGCATATTGGTCTTCGTAGACCGTTTGAGCAAGATGGCTCACCCGGTGGCGGTTCCAGAGTCCATAGATGGACAAGGAACAGCGAAAGTGTTCCTAGACCGTGTCTTTCTACAGCATGGTCTACACGATTTCGTGGTGTCGGATCGGGATCCCCGGTCTACGGGACAGTTTTGGTGAGCGTTGCTTAAGGTGATGGGCACCAAGCTCCTCATGTCCACTGCGGATCATCCGCAGACGGACGGTCAGACGGAACGCGTTAATCACGTTGTGGAGGATATTCTCCGGAGTTTATGTCCGGATTCTCCAAAGCATTGGAGTGAGATGATTCCGATGGTCGAATTTGCCATAAACAATCCGGTCGATGCATCTACGGGGTTTACCCCGTGTTACGTGAACGGATTAGTGAATCCGAGGCTTGAGGAGGGAGGATTCCCCGATGTCAGCCCTGTATCTGTGCGAAAGCACATCGATAAGTTTTTATCGACGCGCCTTAGTGTCTTACGACACGTCTGCGACGCCATGGAGGAAAGCCAAGACAAGCAGAAGGAGCAAACTGACCGCAAGGGGTGGCGTAACAAAAAGGTGTACAAAGTAGGAGAAAATGTTTTATTAAACGCTAAGAATCTTCCTACACATGCAGTTTCCAACGTGTTGCGGGACAAACTGCGCCCCAGGTTTGTGGGGCTGTTTAAGGTACTAGCCCGAAAGGGCTTGGCGTATACCTTGGATATCCCGAAGGCGATGCATACGCATCCAACCTTCTATGTGGGTATGCTCAAGCCATACCAGAACCCGGAGGCGGGTACCCTCTTGGAGGAGGTTGGGAAGTCGGATAGCCGAAAGGCAAGACAGGTCGGAACATCTCCGACAGGATTGAAATACGACCCTGAAGCTCCGCAACGAGAGACTCGAGGGAGGCAAGCCGCCCCTCGAGGCGTTCATTCGCACTCCCCCCGTCGCGGAGTTCCTCCTGAGCATCTTGGATGCGAAGGCTGTGTCGATCACAGCGCTCGTGGAACTTGCGTCGCAATAGCGCGACCTCCTCCTCCAGTTCTCGGTACGGAGGGTATTCCACATTACCATGTGGAGCGTCTGATGGCACGACGCCATCATCGGGGGACACCCAGTACCTGGTGAAGTGGAAAGGGTACCCACATTCACAGAGTTCGTGGGATTCCGAGACTCCCCTGCGTCAGGATTGCCGTGACGTCGTTGACGCTTTCGAGCGGGAGAATCCCACTGAGAGTCAACGACCAAAGGGGCCGAAGAAGCCCCTTCACTCCCAGTAGCTGGGAGTTTGCCGGAGGCAGATGCAGAGTTTGAATTGCTCTCCGGCACCACACCGGGGGCAGGTAACTGCCCGAGCCCTTTGGCCTGGGCTTATGCCAAGCGCAACGCCCTCTCTACCCGAACGTCGGGTTCGGAATAGCTGTGGTACAGATCATCAAAGTTGGGGAGGCGCTTCTCCCCTTCCGCCCAAGCGCGGAATGCCCGTTCTGCCTCCTCGACACTTTCGTCCCGTAGAAGAACGTAGGGAACCTCGCGGAGGATCTCTACGACGGCACCGCGTGCCTGTTTCCCGAGGCTCTCTCGGTAGGACATTACAGTGAACTGCTTCGGAGTTAGCAGTTTGGCCCGGAGTTGTTTCCGGCGCGCGATTTCACGCCGCAGTACAGCCGCAGGACCAGGGACATAGGAGGCTAAACCCCTCTTCACCTCGTTCTTTGCCTTCTTTTGAGGGTCCCAAGGACCCTTCCGTGCCGGTACGGCATGTCAGGCTTCATGAACCGTGTCCGGTTCATTGGTGATGGTCGCCTTCGGCGACCCGGATGCATCATCCGCATTTGGTAGAGATGGCGCACGAGTTAGCGCTTTTTCCCCACGCGTGGGGAATGGGTTGGATGACCGAAAACGCCGTTCGGCGCTGTTGGAGTGGTCAGCCTTTGGGGAGATATCCCCAAGGGCACCCACCTCCGAGTTATCGGAATAGTCTGCATCCTCAGCACCACTAAAGGTGCTCATGGTTATCCAGAGGTTCTGGCAGTTGGAGTTCTCCAACTATAATTTATTTATTGCGTAAGCAATAGTCTTTATGGGGGAGGATGGAACAGGGTTACATTCTGGTTACATTTAGTTATGTTGTGTGCGTAAGTACACTACGGTTGTGGTCAGTATTGACCGGTCCGAAAGGTTTGGAACTATTGGTTATTTTAACCAATCAGGGAAGGGGCCCTTGGTGGCGGCGTGGCAGCCAGCCACCTGTTAGTACACAGGTGGTGTACACTACATTTTGGCTAGGTACGAATTTAGTAAGTTCTAATTAGTATTACATATAGTTTACATTAGTTTAAATTAATTCAGGCTAATTATATTAAATATACATTCAGTTTACATTTCACTCTGAAGACTGCTAGGCTCACGACCTCGAACGGTCGCGCGCGCTGTGGGTGTTGTAGTGTAAGGGAAGTCCTTCCTTAGCTACCCCCTTAGTAAGGGAGCCTTGTATCAAGGCGTTAGCTTGTGCTAACTTGTAAACCAAAGGGAAATCTTGGCCCCGAGTAAGAGAGTACTCTCTTACTAAGCCCTTTTATAAGGGCGTATCGGCTAAGTAGCGGCACATCGCCGCCTTAGGAAAGTCTTCCTCTGTGCGCTAGCCGCACCGTGCGTGTTCGCACCGGCTACACAGGGGGTGATCAGGGATGATCAGAGCCAATAGTCAAAAGCCAGATCGTGATCGACCTGATCGGCCTGATCGGTCTGATCGGTCTGACCGATTTAGTCGATCAGGCACTAGTTGGCGCGAGTTGCGAGCAAATGAACGCGGGTCGCAAGTTGCAGAGTGTCGATCAAGTGTTGACCAGTGAAGGGGTACTTGATCATACAGCGGAAGTCTTCACTGCCCGGTCACGGAGCCTCTAGTCTCTATCAGCTAGTAGAATACCCAAAATAACTGTATTTTTAGCCTAGACCTACGAGGGGGGTAAATTTCACTAAATCCACCTAGAGTTCCCGTGGGGCGCTTACAGCAGCCGAACTGTAGGGGCCAAACGTGAACCAAACGGGGAAGAGGTGAGAGCACTGCTCAATCACGTTCCCGAGACCAAGAAACCTTTACAGAATAACCGCTGACACAGCGGCGGAGTTTCGGGGCGAGTTCTCACACTCTACGCCTACCGGTGGGCCAAAAAACGCACTCAGTGCTCCCGCCAGGGACGTAGAGGTACTTATTAGTTAGGGAGGCGCAAAGGTGCCGTCCCTGAAACGATCTGCTCGATCGTACGCAAAAAGAGAACTTTAATATTGCTTAAATCCTAAGAACTACCAATTACCTAATATCCACCAATCAGAACTACCCATTCCAGCGTCCTCCGTTGACCAGTCGACCTGATTTATCCGTCGTTCTTCGATGTTCATTGCTGTTCGTTGAGTACCCGTATGTAATCGTCCCATCTCCCAATGTCCCGTCTATGTCCTGTCTATGTGCACCACGGGTGTACACGCAACTGTATACACCGTGGTACACACAATCGTACACGATTACGTACCCAGTTTGTGTCCGCAGTCAGACCCCTAATTAGGCCCAATTTTATGGCACACTTTACCAAAGCTACCTAATAACTTCTCAATACACGTTACATTGATTAATTGCCGGACTTGGTTATCTTCTACTTCTCTACCGGTGTTGTTTTTATAGCCAACGGATGGTTGAGATATTATACACTATATACGATTTCAGTATGTTGAAGACTTCAAACTACATCTACGACTCAAGTTTCTAACTATCTACGCAAGGATGGATGCTGAAACATTTCAGCAGGTTAGGAGCCCAAAGGACCATGATGTTTCCCATGGTGAACATCTTCACGAGCATGTTTTGGTTCCGAAGGAATGAAGATTTTTGGAGATGTTCCAAAAGGTTTGTGATCGGCTTGACAAGCTTAAAAGCGGTTCAAGACGTGAATGGTTTCGGCTTCAATAACTCAATGAGAATGGGTACGCGCGTGAGGTTGGCGTCACTGGATAGCACGCCTGAAAAATATCCGGAATTTGATGCTGGCTTTAATTAAGGTAATTACGGAAAGGGTTCAACCCTGCGAAATCGTCAACCCGTGTTCAGAACCCCTCTTCAAACGACTGTAGTCGTCTATACGGGTGTTCGACGGTACTGAAATGTATCGTGGGTTGGGTGCTGGATTTAAAGAATGAGGGACGAGAATCATCCGTCAAATTTCGATTGTCGAATCGGCATGAGGATTTTATTGGTGTGAATACATTAAGGTTGACCTCCTTGAACATTACAGGTTGATATCCTTGGACATTACCTCAGCGAAACTGCTGAAAGGTATCACAACCGCCAAGTTGACTCAAGGTAGAAAGAGTCACCGACGCTGATGCATGTGATGAATACAATGTTAAATGAGTTACTCTTCCATCACCTCTGCACAGGCGATGAAGCTTTTTACGAGACGAAAAAAATCAGGCGATCCTGGAATGAGCACTATCTATATTTAGTTAATATTTCAGAAGCTTTTGGCGGCAGTGAACCATTTGTTTAGGATAATGTGTTTTTTATGCATCGCCGGATTTAAAAAAAAATTGATGGCAAAATTTGACCATACCAGGTCGTATTTTTTACATGACGAAGAGATATGTCAAGTTTCTCAGGCATTGGAGGACGAAAAACGGGTCACAAATCATTTAGTACGGATGCCGTGAATTGCGTTGAAGAAAAGAAAAATTCGTTAAATGCCATGGTTTTGGAAAAGTTGGACACATTTGTCCAAAATGTCCAAATAAGGCCGACAAAAAGGTTGATTTCTCGCTAACCATTAGCGACAACTTGGTCGGAACTGGACGCATCACGTTGATTTTGGACAGTGGTCCTATTATGCACCTTGTCAACGACATGAAATAGATGCGTGATGGTGAGGCTGTTAACGGCTCCTGTTACCAGGAAGATTAGAAGAAATAGCAAGTTTCTCTCAAAGGTTGAATTATGATCCAAGTGGTTGCGAATGGAAAGACGAACACAATTTGCGTTGATAACGTCTATTCCGTGGAGAATGTGTCGAAACATATTCTCTCGTATGATATCTTGGAGGAAAAAGGGTGTAAGATGGCGTACGTCAACGACAACAGAATTATCTTGTATACGTCCATCCGAAGTACGTTTTTTGATATCCAAAAGACCAACAAGTTTTAACAGTTGTTGTAAAGGTTATCATGGATGATAAGACTAAATTTCCCACTGTTCTCGCGATTATGGAAGAAAACGACACAGATTTGGCTTGGAAATTAGATGTCCAAAGGTTCATTAATGCATTTTCATGCTAGACTTCGACACCTAAATTACGATGCCGTGGAACCTTTGGCCAAGGATCCCTCAAGTGCGATCCAGCTGACTCATCACAAAAGAATGAAATGTTTGCCTTGTGCTCAAGGCAAGCAAACTAAAAGTCCACGATCAGTCAGAGACGGTCGCTTGAATTATCCTATTGATTGAATCGGTGGCGTAATTTGCTCCGTTTTAATGTCGTCAATTACACCGAAAGATGGATTGGGCAATCCATACATGATCAACTTCGTTGATCAAAACTCAAACTGTGTCCACGTATTTTTGGCCAAGCCAAATATGTTACCGGTAAAACAATCGAGCATTTTTTGGCGTTCTTCAAGTGGTAGTTTTTGTAAGATACATATACCGCATACCGAGGGAGGGTTTGAGTACAAAAATCTTGATGGTTGTTGCAAACCAACTGGTGTTGAGTGGCAAATTAGTGAATCCAAAAACCAGTCAAGCAATGGTAAGCCGAACGCATGCATTGCACAGTCATGAACATGGCGAGGTGATGATGTTTGCAAGTGGCTTAAATCTTTCTGTTTGGGGAGATGCGGTTCAATATGTTGCATATATATTGAATCGAAGCCCAAACAATGAAAATTTACAAAGGCAATCGTCTTGGAAGTTCTGACGAGTAAAAGCCAAACCTTGGCGAGATTGTGGATTTTGGTTCACCTTGTACCGTATACCGAAACCCTGGAGAAAATTTGCTCGCACACAAAGGTCAATTTGCCATCATTATTATCAAAAGCGAAGTGACCAAGGGCTTCAAGATTTGTTTAAAATTGGAACGCAAGGTTGTAGTCAAACAGAACTTGCACAAAATTGAAACCTTGATCAAGTTCAAAACAAACAAGTGCAAAATGATTGCTAGAAGATTGGCAACCAGGGGTGGAAGCTCCTGTTTCTCAAAATTCCAAGAAGAAGTCCAAGAAAAAATAGCAAGTAGCAACGCGAGCGATCTGTAAAACAAATCCACTCCAAGAAAAATGATGAATATCGAGCTCTTATTGACGAAGTTACGACTGTAAGTCAAGATGCAGTTGAAGGTCGATTTCGTAACGGAAATGGACCCAAAAAATTTCGGTCAAGCGATGAAGAGCAGCAACAAGGATAAGTGGAACGTTTCCTTGCATGAGGAGCGCAATGCCCTAAAAATTAAGTCTGGACTCTTGTGTAGAATATCAAGGATTGCCGACCCCTTCATACGAAGTGGTTGTTCAAGGCCAAGCAATCGAAAATGGAAATATCGAACGATATATATAAATACTTGTTGCATGTGGCAATGAGTAGAGGTTCGGCGTCGACTATATTTTAACTTTCGCCGCAGTGATTGATATGGGTACCGTGAAGCTGGTGTTGGCATTAGCAGTGAAGTGGAATGTGCTTGCACGGCATGGAGATATTCAAAATACATATGTAAAGCCATCGGAAAGTGAACATAATATTTTTTTGTTCATCCAACTAGGAATTTGTAAAGGTATTGAGGAACTCGAGATAGTCAAGATGAATAAGTACTCAAGTTGAACAAGACTCTTTACGGCATTAAACAGGAAGGACATGTGCCTATATGTCAAGAAGGTTGATGGCCAAGTTGTGATCGTGGTCATTTACTTTGATGACTTACTTGTGCCTGGGATCAAGTTTTTTGAAGATCTCAAATATTTGGAGATCAAGAATTTGGGAAAAGTATCCAAATTCTTGCGTATGCGAGTTACTTTCGAAGCCAGCTTTGGTTACAAACTTGATCAAAAGGTGGCGATCAATGGCATTACTCAATATTTCGGTTTGCAAGATTCTTACACAGTTCGGACGCCAAACAGCCCAGTTTTCGAAGAACTATCGCTGCAGCCGAGTGAAGCTTAAAAAACTGGATTAGTAACAATCAACGATTTTCAATCTCTCTTCGGAAGTCTGTTTTGGATTGCAAAATGTACAATACCGGACATTGCATACGCTGTCCACAAGGCTACTCGATGGACACATGCACCTACAATGGCTGACTTGCACCTGGCCAAGAAGATAGTGCGATATCTCAAGGGGACCAAGTCACTTAAACTTTATATGGGCAAATGCAAGGTTTCGGATGATGTTTTGACGGTGAAGGCCTACAGCGACGCAGACTACAGGGGTGCAAAACAAGACCTTAAATCAACGACTTGTGACTTGATTTTCGTGGACGGCATGTTGGCGAGCTGGAAGCTAGGTGGCGTCTCCTTATCAACTATGGAAGCCGAATATTACGCTGCTTCGACCATTGTAGTTAACTTAATTGGTTTTAAGGAATTGAATGAAGAAATACAAGTCAAGAGCAAGCTACCGATGCAACTTCGTATCTACAACCAAGCCGCAATCAAGATGATCAAGGGAGTTGAAAGCAGTTCAAAGATGAAGCCTGTCGACATACGCGTAAAATTTATTATCTCGAAGTTACAAGATGGTGTTATCGAGCCTACCTACGTTTCTACAAAAATTATTCTTACTGATGGACTTACCAAGACGTTTGCAATTCCAAGATTTGAAGTGCTACGTAGCACGATCGGGCTTCAACCAACGCGATTACCAAAATTCACATTGAGGAGTGTTGGAAATAGTCATTGTATTGGTTTTTGTCAAATCGGGTATGATTATTTTCATTAGTAGCAAGATTCATTTTGTACTTATTAGTACATAAGGTTGTGTACTCGTACTCTATTCTGAGTACATATATTTAGGTACTGATAAGTGGTGTAGAATACACGACAGATGGAAGTTTGCTATAATTTTAACATCTTATTCATATTTCATGGTAGTCTATCTAATAACTTCTCAATAAACATTAATTAATTACAGGACTTGGTTATCATCTACTGCTCCACCGGTGTTGTTTTATAGCCAACGGATGGTTGAGATATTATACAATATATACGATTTCAGTATGTTGAAGACTTCAAACAACATATACGACTCAAGTTTCTAACTATCTACGCAAGGATGGATGCTGAAACAATTTAACATCAAAGAGCAGCATAATGTGATCAGATAGTTTGGACAGGTCAAAAATGGGTCTGGGCATCTACCTCTCACGTAACAGAACAGCATTTAGCCGATACAGGCAGTTAGATACTTTTCGGGTTCTGGGTAAGCTTGTTATGTAGAAGTTGAGGGGTATAGTATCCACTATTCAAGTTTTTGAATAGCTTTAACATTGAGTTCTCTAATAGTGCAATCTATGTATGAAACAGCAGCAGGTCATCTATACATAATAGCACTAAATTCCAACAGAAACAGTGTTACGATCGCCGACCTATCGAGACTGGCTACGATAAACTCTTTAATGTTGATATACCGTCAGCAGTATCATCATGACCATATGACTTGGGTCGCTTCCTAGGAACCAGCAGAATCAAAGATTTATCGGCATCTTCACGTGCCTTTATGCAGGCGGCTACCGTTTCCAATATCTCGTCTGCAAATGGTGAAAATGTAAAGTCTTTTTGGACGTATGAATATCAAGCTAGTAAAGTCTAGGTTTTCACACATATGAATACCAAGCGCGTAAAGTGGAAAAAGAACCTGGGATAATCAAATTTATCTGTCTGCTCCTCACAAATGAACCTTATTGAGATATCATATCTAGTGACTCAAATGCTTATCAGGCAATGCGGGGTGAGATCCATTGCAGAGCGACTAAACTATAAGTTTTCATGCAACACGCGATAGAAAAAGCTACTCAAGTAGTCTTATCGCGAGTGAAGAGAGAGTAGTACAAAAGCGCGGATTAGCTAGGAATAAGCCCTGAAGAATGCGACAATAGTTAAGGTTTACACAACTGAACTGTTTAATCAACTTAGGCTCGTTAACTTACAATCCGAGTAAGATTGTGCATAGGGACGCCAGTGTGGTGGAGTCAATTTTCGAAATTAGAAGGTTGATTCTTGGGACCCTAATCCCCGCTGGTACTATCGGAGGGGTTAGTCTATCGACTATCGTTCGATTATAGATTGGACTGATTAGCATCATCGTCCAACTTGATCCATATTGATTTGAGGAGCTTGTTCGTTTCCCTTTCATCTTGGGTACCCGTGGTTCTGTAGGTAACACTCATGGAGTAAAATCTTCAGGCAAATGACTATGCCGATTTCAAAACTGTTCTTGATCGCGACTGAGGTTGTGCCTCGGCAGCGCTGGAAGGGTAAAGTAAGCGTGTACATAGATCAAATACAGACAACGAATCCGATCGAAAAATTGCTGGACATACAACCTGAAATACCACGAAGTAACGTAACTCCACTAAAAGCCATGATCTCCCTCAGCAGAACCAATTAATTTCTCCACAAACATTTTTCTATACTTCCATATTTTAAATACGGGTAGTATGGTACTCCATTACATAATAACCACATTGTAAGTTGAATTACCGATAATCTAATAAGGTCCATTATGGTTGTTCCAACAAGGAAAATAAATTCTTATAGTCCGTTTGTAATTTGATTTAACTCACTTAACTAAATCCGAAAGGGATTTAATTAGTAAATATAAACCATTCATACTACATTACTCTTTAATTATCGTTCTAGCACTTAAGACAATTAGTATAGGACTAAAAAATAAGTATAACAATATAGAACTTATTTAATAAGGTATATGATTGAAAAAAATGTATTTGTTTCTACCTATATTGCCGCTTCCTTAACGCAACAATTACCGTGCAAGCCTGTGACAGCACCCATGTTACATCTGATAGCACTTAAAGGACCGTCTTAACACCACTGGAACGTTCTGTTAGTCGTCTAACAGAGTGTAGGGTTCGAAGAATCCATGTTTAGGATCGTCCAAGGCGAGCCCCTATATTAGGTAACTCACGAGGGGCTCTCCATCTTCCGCGTGCTAGTTAGTGGGATAGTGCACACGATCAGGAGATCATAGGCTCTAACATGAAAGAATGCTCATTGTTAAAATCCCGGACGAGCAAATCGAAAGTACAGAAGGACTTCGAGGAACACCGGCGCCGTCAGCTCCATCGACAGCGCACATCGAAACCTTTAAGGCTGACGTAGCCATGTACACGGGAAAAGGAGAATCTCTTACTTAGACCTGCCTCAACGTAAGCTTGATATTCAATCTTACTCACAGAAGGCAAGAATATTTCAAATATTGTGAGTGAAACTCTGGACGCACTACTCAAGTAGCTGTGTATACAAAAGGACTGAACGACGGTCCTGTCAAGCAGTACCTCTATCGGCATCAGACAAAGATTCTCCAGGATTATATTCCAAAGCATCCAGGGTACTCAGTGTACTGGTGGCACCTGAAGAAGAACGATCCCTACAACTTTTAAGTGCAGTAACAGGTACCGCCCGCAATAATCATGAGCGAGGATATTTACCCTTTGCCTTACCGGAACCACGATATAGGAGGTCCAGAATATCGGTTGTGATTGCTTCGAGATCAAAATAATAAAAAAGAAGAAGAAGACTCATTGCTGAAATAGATGCATCAAGGTGGGGTACTTAGCCAATGAGTGCATATCAACGGCGTCCGGCGCCACGCTGTCAGCGGAAGGGTATGTCCGCTGACAGCGCAATCAACAGGTGTGACCTCACAACCAGTAAGGGCGGGATGCCCTAACGGAAGGGCTTCTTCTCATGCCTACATTAGGCATGTGAGATAAAAAAAAACAGACAGGACATATCTCGATAATGTGTGCATGGTGATACGAAAGCGCGCATTACACTAAAGGTTAATGGATGTCACCATGCGTGCGTTGTCTTATCAAACGACTTTGTGAGGGCACACACAACTTTTAACGTCGTAAAAACTTTGTGGAAGTGAAAATACCACGAGGTGTGCTTTAAGACCGGTTAGTAATAGAGTGCAAATGTGACTATGCCAAATCCGGGATATGCACATGCTTTGAAGTGTAAAAATGGTCGTTTCGAGGATGAAATTATCGTCCTCGGACTTGATGACAAGTCCATGCTGTTTGGGACATCCCAGGGATGTCCAAGCATATACCAATGATCGATTGGGATACCGCATGATCGACTGCGACAGTGCTACAGTGACCAATCACCTTTGTGTTTAATTCAAGTGTATGAGAGTAAACTAGCAGATTGTGACACTGGCAGCGTCAGACAGAATGGTAGGTAGCGACGATGCACCACCAGCTCTGACCAGACAATTGCGACGGACAGTATATCTGTTGGCAGTAGTCCAATCACGTACATATGCATGAAGAGGAAATAGTAAGCAACTAGCAATAAGAACGCCGTGTTGGAGTACTAACGACAGACGACGGTCGTCGTAAGAAAGATATTTTTAGTAGGCAGTGGAAAGATATCAACACCGAAAAAGAGAGTGTCCCCCGCGAAAATCGAAACGTTACTACTGTAGGTGGTAGCCTCCGTGAGGAAGAAAGAGCTTATAAGAGCTCATCTGACCAGATTGCGGAGAACGTTGGGAGGATTAACGCAAATGAGATCGAAAATAAATCATCGAGATCTAACGCAAATAGAGACCGGATTAGCTACCTCTTCGCTAAAGATTTTGGTCTCAAAGGCGATGGATCCTCCAACTCTCAGTTGGATAAAGTTGGTAAAAATATCATGCAACGATCAAATCACATCGACATGTATAATCGTTGCGAATGTTGAAATTGTAACAAGTACTCTCTTTCACGCACATGATATCAGAACGAGTGTATTCCCGATGACAATACCAAAATTCTGAGTTATTAAGCGCCGAGACGACAGACGCTTACAGCGACATCCCTTTTTTCAATGTGCTTTGTGCTGACATATTCCTAGAAGTCCCATGCAATCCTCCAGAAGATCAAGAGACTTGACATGAGAAATATCACGAAGTATTGCTTCAGAAGTTACAACGAGATAAGGTAAATGAAATCGACGGGTTCTTTAATGCTCGCCATAAAGCAGTCCATGTGCGGGCGTCAACCTGACCACACACCAGCCACATTTTGTGTGAAGAAATCAACATAAGACTGTTGAATCGTTCATGTTACAATAAGTTAAACGTGGCTACGCCGACACTATATAAAGATGTCATCATTGATGGCATGAGCGGGAGCACCGTCTTCAGTGCTCTTGATTGGAAGGATAGATTTATCAAATCCTAATGCAAGAAAAGGATATGCCTCACAGTGGTAAGAACTCCATGCGGAATGCTTTGGGAGTGGCACAAGGTTGAATAATACCCCGCAACATTCAACAGATGAGCTACACTTCTGCTACGTCCGGTGCGGAAATTTGTACCGAGTTATTTTGCATACGTATTCATCCATAGCAAGGGTAACGGTAAAAGAGACCTAGAAGTTTATAAAGAGAACCTAATCAGAGTATTAGAGCCCATGCGTAAGCATTATCTCATAAAGAACTTAAAGAAATGCACCTTAGGTTCGTCTTAGATACCAACTCATGGCTGCTTTGTCAGCAAGAACCGTTTTTGAGCTGACTCTGATCCAGAGAAGATCAAAGTGATAGTGGAATGAATGGCTACCAAGAAACAACGTCAATGAATTTTGCAATTTCCTTGGTTGTAGCATATTTGCATGAATATTAGCATGCATAAATACACCCTCTTTCGCAATTGATAGAGATAGAGGCTGAATGGCATTTGGATACCTATGGCCAAAATACTCTTTATGCAGCCAAGAAGGTTTGACTGAGACACCAATCCTAGGGATAGCTGATAATTATCACCGGTTTCACCTCGTTTTGCGGCGCGACCGATTATTCTATTGGTTGTGCACTGAAGCAGCGCGATCACGATGATCATGATCGCATAATATGTTACCTTTCGCACCATATGTGTCTAACTGAGATTAGTTATCCTGTGCATGACAAAGAATCTTGCCATAAAGTAGCACTGGCAAATTTTCGTATCTAGATATACCTTTTGTGTTTTATACCGACGATGCGTCTTTTTGCACGACACCAAAATTTGGAACATCTGCGCAAAGAATATCAGGATGGTTGTCATTCTTTGAAGAATACAGCTTCATGGTTGAATACAAACCGGGTGGTAGCGGAAGCGCTATCACGTAAGCCTGATGGCGAGACCAAACCATCCTTAACAGAAGTGACCAGCCCAAACACTGTCCGTTGCACTACACCTCGTACAGAAGATACAAGAGGCATACTAAAGAGACGAATATACTCATCTATTGGTTGATTATTTAAACAATCAATGAGCGAAGAAACACAAAGAGCTTCCTGAGTTTTTACGTGCAAGTTCGCATAAAAAAATTTTCTGATTGTACGACGGCCTGCCGCTATACATCAGAAAACAAAATGACGAAAGTCGCATCGTTGTTTCCAACGATGACGATATCAAACACGAATCTATGTTTGAATACCTGATCTCAGGGCAGATCATACATACTCTTTTATCGAACACGACTTTTTCTGGAGGAACCAGTAGAAGTGGGTACGCAAAATACGTACGTGCTTGCGAGATTTGCTAGCGCGTGAAGTCTGCGCAATTGGCGCAGGCTCCACTTAACTCCCAAGCGGTTCCAAAAGAGTGTTGGAAGTTTTTTCCATTGATTTTTTTTCTTGCACCTAATGCCAGAAACATGTTCTCGAATAGAGATCGGAGATTTACGGAACGTCTCTAGCAACAAACGTTTTTGTTATTGGGCACGCGGTTGAAGATGTTAACGCGATCCATCCGGAAATAATGGGAAATCGAACGATTCAATCGCGTATTCTGCGACATTTTATTAAGCGCATGTGACCTTGAGAAGTCGAGTGATGTTTTGCCAGCATTGAGTTTGCTATAAAAATTTGGTGCATACCTTAACACAGCCCACCCAGTTCTACGTGATACCATACGATAGCCACGAACCTGTTCTTTACACCAAATATAAGTGGGGGAGGAACCCCCGTAAATTAAGCGAGTTAATGGGAAGGAAAGGAAAGTTGCAGTTGAAACATGCGAAGGCATGTTGAACGCGTCAACTGCTCCGAGGTTGCCGCTAAAGATTCACCCAATATTCTGATACAGCAGTAGCTGCGCCCACAGCGCACGTTATATTGACAGGGTCAGGAATAGAAACTGAAATGAAAATTAGAAACAGTTTTTATAATCGTGTAACATCTTAGTTTCAGCCAAAATGGCTCTATCCATTATCACTGAATACGCATCTACTGCGGAAGTGGCTGATTAAGTACGATATATATATACTGCCAATAAAGCAGCATAAAAATCCGCAAGGTCATATTGACCCTTCTCAAGGTGAGGAATCCACTTACCGTGCTTCCCGATGCCGGTGGCAGCGGACATTCTCGCCAAAACTTCCTTCTGTTCTTGATAGTCAGGGTAATACCCGCTACATTCTAATGTGGTTGATCTTAAAGCGCTCAAGACGGAGCGGCTACCGAGCAGCGTATCGAGTTTTAGTACGTTGTATTGGTTACGCCAAGAGCTTGAGTCTCTGGATCCACTCAAGGTACTGAGGAAACCTGTGGAAGAGTTAAGAGCGGCATGCTTCGTCTCGGACTCAAAAGTAGTGCTTTCAGTAGCACTACAGGATTCTTCGTTAAGCACATCAATTCAATATGCCAACTGAGTCACGCATTCCCTCTTCGGTAATGTGTGGTGCTTCATTTGAACAGCGGGGACACTTTAAATTGCGGGATTTACCAATGAATGGATAAATGGATTAATTACAAAAATTTTTTTGAATACAACGTTTAATAAAATAATTTATTATTTAATTAAAGAAAAGAAATTAAATTAATTTTAACAATTAAAAGTTCAATTAAAGATGCTTTTTCAAATCAAGAAATTTCTACTTTAAAAATTCCAATAACTTCTACTACTCCACAAGGAATTCCTTCTTCGAGACAGGCATAGTGGGGCCATTCCAACCAAAGCAATCCATAGTTGGCACAAATAATCCTTATATTTTCCCGACACTTCCGGCATGATTATCGGCCACCAAAATAGCGGGCCATGGAAGAATAAGTCACTGAAGTACCGACGTCTATAATCGATTTTTGGGTCAAATTCGTGATCAGTAGGTCTTCCCAGTCCTCCAAGACATCTGCACCGAATAAAGTATGTCGATAGTCGGTGTTGTAATTAATCCCAGGCAACCTGAAACCAAATGTTCCACAGACAAGGAAGCGGAGGTGGCTGCGCATTCCTGAGTGCTACCTCGTTGCAGGGGGAGCACTATGCGATCAAACACTTTGAGCAGAGTCATCACTCAGACTCCGCTCTCGCTCAGAGGTAGCTGAGCCTGCTTCTCTCCGGACACTATATCACTGTCACTATTGTCAACAGGCACTATGCCGTACTCGTTCTAGAAGATTTTGACGATCTGCTTACGAGAAGATCCTGATATGTCACATGTTGCTTTAGTAGCCTCTGCAGCAGGGATTAAAATGTCCCCTGAATTAATATTTGATGATCCTTCTTCAGCATCTGTGTTGGCGCCCCATATCTCAGCTCGCGCTATATGGTAAGGCGCCAAAGCGATTAGTCTCGATTCAGGTAGCTGGCTCTGATGCACCGCGTTTCATATCGCTCATTCTGACAGCAATAGAGCGTTATGTTGCTTCAAATAGGGAAAACCATGACCGACAAGCGCCACCTTATTGGCAAATAATTTTATCGGCAAATAATTTTATCGGCCAATAACCATTACATAAGAATCTACGATATTTAAGTTGAAATATCCTTGTTCTAATTGGAACATTTAGGTTGTTCCAAAAAAGTAATCTTGGATTATTAATTCTTATAACCCATTTGTAATTAGATTCAGTTTACTTAACCGAGCCCAGAAGGGATTTAATTTCATAATTAAATCAGACATGAGTAAATCTTCTGGCATAAAACTAGGTGTATTTGTGAGGACTAAATATGTTCAGTTCATTTTAGTTAGTATAAGATTAATTATTAGAAATAAATTTACATTTGTTTCTTACCTATTGCGCGTTTCCTCAACGAGATAGTTAACAGTGCAAACAACCCTGTTTCACACACCTATATAATACGAACCGATCCCGTGGTCGAGTGGTACGCTGCTCAGGAGCCGACCAACTTGGTTGGCTTCAAGGGTAATGTGACGAATTCAACCATATAATCTGGATTGTTCCCGCTAATGTCTATACTGATAGTCGATGCCCGCGCTTCGTCCATGTTTTCCATCAAGAAAGGCAACATTATTTTTTTAATGCAGGCCACATTGCTTTATATCAATATGTGCTTTTGACTGGGATAACATCCCCATGTCGGTCCAATTTATATCCAACTCGGAGAGTTGTATGTTTTGATTGTAGCTATTGGATGGTACCATTACCCTTTTCCTATCTCCTTAACTTTGGAAGCCATTTCCGATAAGTGATGTGTACTATAGCCTCTGCTATTGCAATGCTTTCTTGAATCCTCTTTAATTTGGCTTTTTCCCTCTAGAATCATACTAAGGTAGATGACGACTTGCGTTCTTATCGTTGTAGGAAAAGTTACGTTCAGCGCAGCGTTATAATATCTGGCCTGACGCTTTTGATCAGATAGTATTGTAAAAGCACAACAAACACTTGTGTGTACTTTTCGTTTTTTTGTAGGTCAAATAAAACAATACTAAAATGTTAAACTTGAACTACAACTTGAAAATGTGCATTTCCATTTCCACCAATGGAGTTTCGCCGTCATGAAAAGACGTAAAAGCCAAAAATGGCAACATGTATTTCCAACAAGTATATGCGTATGTAAGCGCGTACCGACCGCTGCTAGACGTGATGAGTCGAAAAGATATAAAACCGAAAGTATATGTTATATAAATACAAACATTTCTAAGTCTTAACTTGACTAAGAAATTTAAACTTGAAATCTCGCCATATGTACACATATGCATTTGTAGCCAATCCGTTTCCGTATCTCGAATTTACATGTCATTCAAACTTGCTAGTTGAAATGTGTCTTTTTACTAGAATAAGACGAAACTACTTCTCAATCTACCTATCTATATATATAATAGAATTCGATTAGAAGTGTGTTTGGTGAGGCAAAAATATTTACAAATATGCAATGAGGCCGGGGAGGCAAAAATATTTACAAATATGCAATGAGGCCGGTGAGGCAAAAATATTTACAAATATTCTCTACTTTTTTCTGTCCGTCTGAGGCGGTACCTAATCGAATTCCAACTGTGCTATAAATCGGACCTAATTTAATTCGACTTCATAACTAGCGCTTTTACAGTTTATCGGACAAAAAACATAAAATACAATTTTGGCTTCAAAAATCGCACTAATCCGTGGTAGTACAATTAACATGAAGATCAGTATTAAAGCGTAAATAATTGTTTAGAAATGGCGCTTTTTACATCTATTTAAAAGTTTTTTCCTCCCTATGACGTTCCTGGTCACGTAGTTGCTTCTATGACTTTACCTTATATACCCTCCTCCCCGTCGGTACGACGGGGTAGAGTTGTCGCACGCCGTTATTGCTTGCAGTAACGGCGTGCGACCCAAGTATTGTGACCACATTTGTATAATGTATAGTATATGTTTTCGCTACCCTAACCCTGGAAATACATGGGGGCAAGTTCTGTAGACGGACAGACGGTTTTTATGTCCTTCCTCGTCGATACGACGGGTTCCATCCCCTATTCTTAAATACTACAATCAAAATGAAGTAATGTACAGCCGTACCATCTGAGGCGATTGGGTAAGGTATTTGGTAAGGGTCGTCTAATCCAAGTCGCCTTGGAGCTCAGTTCAAAGTGTCTTTATTACTAGAATAAGACGAGAATACTTCTCAATCTACCGGTGTAGTCGCGGCTCAATAGATCAACTGGTACGTAGCTTGATCTTGATACACTTGGTCCCGGGTTCTATCCCAGTTGCAATAAAAAATTAATTACAAATTGTGATAATCTTATGGATAGCAATATCGCGCGAAATATAGCTCATTTCGAAATTTGCCACGTGGCGCTCAGGTGGAGTCGAACTTTAGCAGGTAAGTCCAATACCCATACAGTCTATAGTGTAACACTGACAAAATTTGTGTGTGTATCCATAGACGTAGCGCGGCATACCGAGAGCGTCGTAGGTTCCCCAGTGTGCCTGAGAGCCCCCTTGACAGCCCAGACCTGCGCCGAAGGTGGAACGGCTTGAACGAGCGGGGGTAGCCATTCCTCCGTAAGTGCCTTCCGTGTCACCGACGTGAGCGGCCAAGGTAGTCGGGGGCGATCGGAGCATGTTGGGGGAACATCTGGTGGCGGTAGCGCGAGCCTTTCGGGGGATTCGGGACGCAGCAGACGGCCGCCGGAGGGGTCGCCAGAGGCAGCTGTGGTGGCCCCGCGAGAGTCCACAGACGAATGCCCCGATGTTGGTAGTGACAGCGACAACTAGAGGTGCTCGAGCGCAACGAGCTTGAGCCATTTCGAAACAGGCGGATCCTCGTCGTCCCCTAAACAGGTGCTGCTCGAACGTTTGTGAACGCGGGTTTTCATCGTTCAAGGCCTTGTTCTTGCGCTTGCGTCGATCGTCACCTTCAGGAAACACCTGGATACGCTGCGTCCACAGATAAGCGGCAAGACAAACCACAAGACCCAAAACCACCGTTTTCCCGCCAAGGTCATCCTCTCCGACAAAAATGCTTCATCAGGGGCTTGGACACGGAAAGAAGGCATCGTGGTATTCACGTGTAGGTGACCAAGCGCGACAGAAAACTTGAGACGCCTGTTGAATGAGTCTTTGCCACGTTTCACAAGCCATTGCATAGCCGTCAGTTGCCACGTGCCACTGTCCATCCAGCACCAAGAGGGTAATTCAAGAATATCTTCCCACGTAGCAAACGAGGGTGCGTTCCGCGTTCTCCAGAGCATCCCCTGCAGCTCCATTTCGATATGACAGCATCCATAATGTTTGAAGAAAAATATGACGAGGTGATGCAAGGCTCTCAGTGTGCTATCCTGGACGCTAGAGATGCTGTGTTTCATGAGCGCGTATATGACGAGTAGGCGGCCGTTCGTCGTGATTCCCGTGGTTGTGACAGGAAGAACACTGACTGCACCTGTCGAGACCTGGCCACTCATTCTTCTCTGTTCCACCTTGGCACTCGATGTGCAGCGGGCCAGTCGAAAGTACTGGTTTAAAATCCACCTTCTTCAACTGCAGGATGGCTTCGTCAGCCTGGAAGAACAAATCACAGTCGCGAAGATACTCGAGTTCATTGAGCAGCGAGCATTGCCATTGGAGCGTATTCCAAACTTCAAAGCACTGGGCACCCAACCCGGACCGCAACAAACTCAGCAGCATGTTCGGGTGCAGGAGACGGCAGTTGAGAGCCGGGATCCATGCAACCGGGTGACCTGTGATGCGCTGGATCCATATGTCTTTCATGAAGACTTGAGGAGCCGTGCACATAAGCATCACCTCAAACAACGCCAGCTCGCGCGTTGCGCGCATCATTGGTTTGATGGATGGATCCTGCCACCAGCCAGCTACCGCGCTGAAGAGTTCTTCACGAGTCTTCGGGAGTTTATTGCCGAAGTGTTTCGCCCACTTGTGAGCGAAAGTCGTCGCTGTTGACGGGTTGGAAGCACTCAACACACGGTTTAGGAGGTGGAGTTGCGCGACTTCTGGAACACTATCCTTTGTCTCGCTCATCTCTGCCAAGAATGCAGCATTGAAAGCGAGCGGAGCCTTCGACGACGCCATCAAGCACAGCGTGTCCGTGTTATTCGTGTTCCGCACGTGTTGCGGATCCCAGCGACGATAGCGTCGGCAGCAGCGAGCTGCGTCGGCTTTATTTGGAGGTTGGCATTCTTCTCCGCGTCCTCGAGCTCGGCTATTGATTCTCGGATTGGTATTGCAGTCTTCGTTCTCTTCACGGACGTGTGGTCCTTGAAGAGAAAGTGGCTCGCCTCGGTACTCTTGCGCACAGTTTTAGGGACCACAACCGTGCGCGGCACGATCTGGAATCGTACTGGGGTGCAGTTACTGACCATCGCACGTCGGCACTCGAAGTCAACTTTGACTTGTCCGAGGACGGCGAAGTAGTTGCTTGTCCCGATACCACTGACTGGCTTGGTCTTGGCCTTCTGAAGCATGTTAGCGAAGTCGTCAGTACTGCGAGTGCGCTTGCCCTTCGAATTCTTTACACTGGCCTTCGTTTCACTTGGGATCCCCGTTGTCGACCCGAGGAAAAGCGTGCTGGAGCGTAACCCACCTGAGTTAGGTGCATAGACAACCAGATCCTTCTTTTGGGTCTTCCCCTTCGGGCTACCGGGTGGCGTCAACACTGATCCCGCGTTTGTGCCCAAGGAGAGGACACTGACGGCATCGTTGTTGGGTACCCGTTTGCTGGCTGGTGACGCACTTCGCTTGACGACGTCAGCATACGACTTATGTCCTCCTCCCTCTTGCCCGAACGTCGTTTTAGCACCGTCACCAGCCGGTGGGGTGCGAACAGCGTCTAGGGAGAGAGCATATGGTGAACGTTGGCCGAATCCCAGGCGCTGTGACGGGAAGGTAGCGTCTCGACCCAAGGCTGGGTAGACACGACCACCAAACACGATCTGTTCGCAGACTTTCCCGGCAACAATGAGCGCTTCAGGGCACCGGGTCGCGTGGAAGTAGACACGGAATGTTGCTGTCGTCAGGCCAGCCGAGAGACAGACGTCAAGGATCGTGGCATAGATGGGCTGGGCCCCCAGGTCGTGGAAGGTCTCCACCATCAATTGGTCGTTGAAGTCACAATCCAGGCTGAATACGTTAAGGTAGTAACGATCAGTGAGAATATCGAAGTCGGAGAACTTGTACTTGCCCCCGAGAATCTTAACCTCTGCTGCGCTAGCGCTTCACAGGCAGCTCTAGTCTTTACCTTGACACGGATTTCTCCACCGCGACCTTTCTAGACCTGGCCAATCTGGACAGCTTGGATCTGCTCCTGGACGACGGGGTTCCCATTGTCTTTCAGAAAAGAGTTGGCAATTCTGTTAATGCTCGTTCTCTCAAACGCCCGACCGGTGTCGATCGTCATCACGTATCTGGCACGAGGAAGCTCGTACGGACGGGCGTGGGCGATCGCGACGGACACTGCGCTTTTGCTCCCACCGGAGTCGTAAATTGCCTCGATCGCGTCAATGTCGGCAGCTCGAGGGAGCGGCAGCGTCAGATTCGCGAAGGCCGGAACGGGCGCTGTGTCACGTCGGATCTCTGTGTCGCGTTGGAGAAGCGCGCGGAGCGATATCGGAGTCGCACTCGCAGCTGATTTCGTAACAGGCGGGGTGTCACGACGGATCTCGGTATCGCGCTGGAGTAGCGCGCGGAGCGATATGGGGGTCTTACCCGCACCAGATTCGGTAGCACCGTCGACATCGCTTGCCTTAGCAGGGGTGTCCACTGGAGCTGATGGCGGTGACGCCGCCGCTTCGTGTTGCGGCCCTCCATCGACGTTCATCGGTGAGGAAGTGTCGCGCAGGACCACGGACATGCCAGCACCGGCGTCGATGGTACGCATCGCGAGGCCTTCGTCGACGGCATCGTCGACTGTACAACTTGGTGTCACCAGAGACGGGGCACTTGATGAGTCCGGTGCGGAAACGGTTGGTTCGACGAAAGCTGGGGCAACAGAACCGGGAACGGTCAGCTGCTCGGGATGGGTAGGTAAAACTGTACCCAGCGCCTGAGCGGCTGAGATCGTTGGTTCGGTAGAGACAGCTGGGTTCATCGTGGAACTGATTTGTTGTTAAGTAGGCTTGTTACTTCTTTGTGCACTTGTGCGACGAGGCAAATTGTGAAGTGCCTTGGAGCTCATTTGGTGAGTTACTCGACTTGCGTGCAGAAGGTCACGGGTTCGAACCCCACTGTGGAATTTTTTAAACCAGCATAATGTGATATCGCTCTCCAACGGCCAGCGAGCTCATTTCCAAAGTTGCCACGTTGCGCGTAAGTGGATTCGCACTTAGAATGGTTAGTCCTGTATTCGTCTTGAGTATAGTGAAACACTAACACCAGTACTTGTAGGGAATGAATCGTGTACAGGACAAGCGCCAGAAGACCTTGGAGCAACCACACTTGGAGACCCGGTCCCTGCGATCCTTGAGGGGGGCGATTTAGAGCCTATTTCGACTTCGTTGCCCGAAGTGAATCGCGGGATCGGTCAACAAGTGTGATTACCGAGGATGCTGAACGTTCTTGTACAGGTTCCGTCGCGGGCGGTGAAAGAGCGACCCTGGACACTGAAGTCTCCAGAATCAGCGAAGAGGTGGCCCCGGAGGGCGGGAGGGAGTACTCTGTAAATATCCCCGAATAAATCGGTGGAAACCTGGAGAAAGACACGTCCTGCCGACCGCTAGGGATGTGCTTACGTAGGTGCCGGATTACGAGTTTGCCGAGATTGACGATGTTGCCATGATTTCTGACCAAAAGCAGGAGAGCAGGGAAACATGGTACCTGGTAAAGTGGGTAGAGGCTGAAGCAGAGGATGATCATTTCCAGTTAGTGTCCAAGGCGGAGTGCGCTGGGGCTCGTCAATTGACATGCCTTGTTGTTAAATGAAAGAGTGTGGTTAAAGGGTGTAAGAGGGCTGGCGAGCTGCGGTCTCCTTTGCCAACTTCATTAGAAGCAATCGCACTTATTTGACCCTTGGATGCAACCAAGATTTCTCGTGTGTCTATGATGCGATTCTGACGATGATACGGCTGCTCGGTGGGAGCATCAAAGGAAGGTAGATCGGACGAAAGAGAGGGGCTTGAGTCGATCAGGCGTTAATGAACTCATTGACATTTAACCGGCGCGGGTTCGAACGTCTTTATCGGCCGTAACCAGTACTATGGGAAGTTTACTGGATTCACGGGGATTGCGTATTACATTACTGCTCCCGGATACTATCTGGTGACAACCATCGATTTATAGCGATAGGTTCATTGTTTTGTGGTGGAGATAACCGGCACACAGTCCATGTACTTTTACGATGGAGGTGCCCGGCGTCCACTCAAGGATTACAAGTACGCCAAAGCCATCCTTTGAATTCGGCATGTCGAAGTGGCAGAGAAAGGAAAAACGATACCGGACAAAGCCAAGGAGGCTGGTGTGAGTTTTAGGTCCCTTACCCCGTGTGTGAACCGTGAGAATAAACGGAAAGGCACACCGGACGGATAATGGAGGGAACAAGCCAGAAAAAATGAGTAGCTTCTACAACGCCAAGATTTTAGGTGAATTAGTCGACTTGCCTCGAGAGCTCAGGTTCAAGACCGATCAACCTCGGATTGCGACACTTGTTGTGCTGAAGAGGCTTGCTGCGGTGGTTTTATTCTAGAACACACGTTTGTGTAGGACCTTAAACAATTCACTGTGCCTATCCATAAACAGTTTAACGTTGCTTGCACTCTTCCGTTGATTGAAAACCGCAATGACCGATGCCATTTTGTCGTCGATGGTGTATACCCGTCGGAGATAGTACCTCAAGTGAGCACCAAACGTCGTTAAAATCACTGCAAAAGCAGGGACCGCTTGCGTAGGCTGGCGACTTTCGAAACAACATCGGTTGCGGTCAGTCCAAATGAAATGCAGTTTCACTGCACACAGAATACCCAACAAGACATATATGACGTACTTGTGTTGGATGGAACTGGTGGGATCTTGGCGATGGAGACACCCTCCTACATTGGCTGCGACACAAAACACCTCCAGCTTGGTAAAACATCGACCTCAGCTGCCGTGCGAGTGTGCATTAAAAAAACAAATGCCTAAGTGTATCCACTGCCATTCACCGTCGCGCTCACAGCAAGTGATACTTGGATGGGTGGATTGAAGAAACTGTTGACAAGAAAACGTCTCGTACAACTGCAAAACATTCCTCAGTACTGACGGCACCATTAAGGGTTCAACTTAGTACCTGTATGATATGATATCGTTTTTGACCAATCACGTGATTCATGACCGTTCACGACATGACCTTTCACGACATGACCGTTCACGACAGTCCTGGATAAGATACAATACCGGTTCAGTATCTTATGTACCTGGTGTGACATTCACTGATTGGCTGGAGTGAATCAGGAATCCGATATACTTAGTCTTATATAAAAATAAGTGGCTTAGAGGTAGCAACCAGTTGTTAACTAAGGACCTAAAATATACTTTGCATTTTGTCAATAATAGATCAAGTGACTTTTTATCAGGTTATGAGCCCAAGACCCGCCTTCTCTGCCGCCAGAAACGACTCCGACTTCGCCTTCCTCATGGACGCCACCAACGCTCGCACCAACAAGTTCGACGGAACGAACTTCCATACGTGAAAGTTCAAAATGCAGATGGTGCTCGAAGAAAGAGATCTGTGTGAAGTCACAAGTGGAGAAATAAAGCTGGAGAATTTGGCTAATTCGCTGGATCAATCCG
Organism: Peronosclerospora sorghi; assembly: GCA_026184515.1. Classification (NCBI taxonomy): domain Eukaryota; phylum Oomycota; class Peronosporomycetes; order Peronosporales; family Peronosporaceae; genus Peronosclerospora; species Peronosclerospora sorghi. The sequence goes on from CM047591.1 coordinate 4,082,552, forward strand.
GGCTCTAGCGCAAGTCAAGGAAGGCACTGGATATTATCTGTCTGGCGCTAGAGGACTCGCATCTGCCATTGGTTCGCTCGGCAACTGGAGCGCACGATGCATGGTCACAACTTGAAGGTCACTTCGAGAAGAAGAGCTTATCTAACAAGCTCTTTCTTCGTCGTCGTTTCTTCACGGACAAGATGGAAGATGGAGATGATGTACTTGCACACATCAACAAAATGAAGACTTTGGCGGAGCAGCTTGATGCGGTGGACGCTCCGGTCACTGAAGACGATTTTGTTATCACTCTTCTCGCGAGTTTGAGTGAATCGTACGCGTTCCTGATAACTGCATTGGAGTCGAGATCGGACTCGCTGTCGTGGGAACTCGTTACGTCTCGATTGTTGCATGAGGACATGAAGCGGAAGGAACAAGGTTCTGGCATTGATGGTGCTGCGCATGGTCAAGGACAAGCGTTTGCGACGATGGAAAATGGTCGCCGTAAGGCTCGTACCGCACCAGCGAAGACCACAAGCGCATGTCAGTATTGTGGTGAGAATGGACATTGGATTGCGAAATGTCCAGTGGGTATTCGTGAAAATGCCGAACGACAATGATCACAGCGCGCGAACGTCGCAGAAAGTGAGGACTACTCTGGAGACTACCTGTTTTCGGTTGGTGGAAGCGCGTCCGTCACCAAGTCGAGTTATGTATGGCTGATTGACTCTGGTGCCACTCAGCATATGACCCACGCGAAGGAATTTATGAAGAATTACAAGGTCATGTCTCCAATTGATGTTCATCTGGCGGACGATAGCATCGTTCAAGCTGTGGGAACAGGCGACATTACAATGACGATGACAACGCCACGGGGAATGAAGAAGGGTGTGCTGACGTCTGTATGGCACATACCCAAGCTTTCTCGCAATCTGTTTTCCGTGGGACGCTTTACGAAGGACGTTGGTCCTGTCATCTTTGAGCGCGACGGCTGTTTTGCGGAAACGAAGGGTATACGCAGGAAACTTGGCGCTTGTGAAGGAAAGGGTCTGTTCATGCTGTGCATGAAGCCAATTCAAGTACAAGAGGCCAATGTGACAAGATCGTTGGGATGCCATGGGGACACCACTTCGTACCTCTGGCACCTTCGACTTGGTCACATGAGCCATTCAGGTCTTGAAACCATTGACAAAAAGAAATATGGCATTAGTATTGGACTTACATCGGTGAAGCAGTGGGAGGCATGCCGTGGTTGCGCACTGGGAAAGCAAACACGTGCAAGCTTTCAGTCAAATTCCTCCCATCGTGCCACAAAGCTGTTAGAAGTTATTCACAGCGATGTGTGTGGGCCGATGCAGACTGCAACGTTCAGTGGCATGCGATACTTTGTCACTTTCATTGACGAGTACTCACATTTTACCATAGTATATTTGCTGCGAAACAAATCAGAAGTCGCAAGCAAGTTTGCCACTTTTGTCGACTACGCGGAGACTCAGACTGGTATAGTCGTGAAAGCTCTTCGCTGTGATAATTGTGGCGAGTATTCGTCTGCCGAATTGAAAAAGTTTTGCCAACGCCGTGGTATTGTGCAACAATTCACGCCGCCATATACGCCCCAAAAAAGTGGGAAGCTCTGCTGACTCCTCAAGCGATTGCGTCCGTTGATGTCGTTTACTGCCGGTTTCAGAGAGGCCTTTAAATCCTCTGCGCTGAGCATAGCGCTTTGCACGTGGAGTCTCCGTGGCGTCCTCGAGCGACTGTGTGCGAAAGTGTCGTTTGGTGCTTGAGTCATCCTTGTCCTCATCCATTTCAGTATCTTGATCTTGATCATCTCCTTGTGAATCTTCATCTGTGCTCCCAATGTCTCCATAATCATCTTCATCACAGCGATCATCACGACTTCCACTATCGAACACATCTTCAAGAAATTTTGCGTCACGGCTAATAACCACACGACCACTCTTCATTCTCTTAAATCGGTATGCTTTTTCATGCTCCGAATACCCAATAAAACGGCAGAGCTGGGCCCGAGCATCGAGCTTAGTACGTTTTTATTTTGGGACCGTCACAAACGCATGGCAGGCAAACACTTTTAAGTTGGCCAAAACAGGTTTTCTTCCAAACCACACTTCATAGGGTGACTGTACCATCAAGATTCCACGCGTAGGAGACCGAATGCGTAAGAAGTTGGCAGTCATGACTGCTTCCCCCCAATACGCCTTTGGCAGTTTTGAATGTTTAAGCATACAACGCGCACATTCCACCAGCGTCCTACTCATACGCTCAGCCACTCCATTAAGCAAGCGCTCGACCCAGTACAAAGAGCAGCATGGACCTGACGAGATGTCAGCTTCCGCAGAAGATTTCGAAGCTGCGTATGTCGTGGATTCAGTGGGAGAAATACCGACCACATACCAGTCAGCGATGGAATCCAGCGACGCTACTGAATGGACCAAGGCTTGCGACTCGGAAATGGTGTCACTAACCAAGAACAAAACGTGGGATTTAGTGTCACTTCCGAAAGGACGCAAAGCGATTTGAAACAGATGGGTTTTCGAGTCTAGAAGAACCAGGACGATGAAGTCGAACGCTATAAAGCGCGTTTGGTGGCCAAGGGATTCGCACAAAAGTATGGCATTGATTACGAGGAGACCTTTGCACCAGTGGCAAAATTTACTTCAATTCGAGTATTGCTCAGTCTCAGTGCCAAGTATGGTCTTACGGTGCATCAAATGGATGTGAAAACGTCTTTTCTTAATGGACTTCTTGAAGAAGACATTTTCATGGTGCATCCTGATGGTTATGTCGATGAAAGTCATCCCGATCATGTGTGCAAGTTGAAAAAGTCGCTTTACGGGCTCAAGCAGTCGCCAAGAATGCGTAACAAGACAATTGATGACTTTATGCTGCAACTAGAGCTCACGAAGTGTGCATCGGACCATTGCGTATACACCATGCGTACTGCTCAAGCTATGATTTTGTTGCGCTTTACGTTGAATACCTGATCCTCGCAAGTAGCAGTATAAAGATGCTTCAAGAAACAAAACAAGCACTAAGCCAGCGATTCGAGATGACCGATATGGGTCAGCTCAGGTACCTTCTCGGCATGGAGATTAAACGAGACACGGCGGATGGAACGGTTTTGATACTGCATACCAAGTTCGCGAACGACATTATGGAAAAGTTCAAGATGGCACATTGCAAACCAATCCGAACGCCACAAGATCCCGGCCTCAAGCTGACCAAGTCCATGTGTGAAGGTGGATGAAAACACGAAGATACCATGGCTGGCGTACCATATCAAAATGCTGTTGGGTGTCTTATGTACCTCATGGTCAGCACACGTCCAGATCTGGCAGCAGCAGTTGGAGTTTTAAGTCAATTTGCAGCGGATCCATGCACGACTAATTAGCAAGCTCTTAAGCGTGTTTTCCGATACATTCAAGGCACGAAGGATTTTGGTATAAAGTTTCAAGCACGTTGCAAGCACAGCCATCAAGGCTATTCTGATGCAGACTGGGCCGGGGATGTCGAGTCAAGACGAAGCACAAGTGGATACGCCTTCATGATGAGCGGCGGCGTTATCAGCTGGAGAAGCAAGAAACAGCGCACGGTGGCTTTGTCTTCCACTGAAGCAGAATACATGGCGCTTTTAGAAGCTACCCAAGAAGCGGTTTGGCTCAAGGCATTCATGTGTGAGCTTGGTGAGATGAAGCATGACGAAGCGGTCAAGTTTTACGAAGACAACCAAGGCTCGATAGCACTGGCCAAGAATCCCGAATTCCACAAGCGCACGAAACACATTGACATTCGCTACCACTTTGTGCGTGAAAAAGTGTTGGATGACCAAGTTGTTCTCGAGTACATTCTGACGCTTGAAATGCTTGCTGACCAAGGCCATTCCTGCAGCCCAATTTTGTGTTCTTCGCAACAAGCTTGGCATACACGAAATAAGCGCTGTCGAGTCGAGTGGGAGTGTTGACAAGAAAACGTCTCGTACAGCTGCAAAACATTCCTCAGTACTGAAGGCACCATTAAGGGGTCAACTTAGTACCTGTATGATATGATATAGTTTTTGGCCAATCACGTGATGCATGACCGTTCACGACATGACCGTTCACGAAAGTCCTGGATAAGTATACATCTATATACTTATCCACGACATGACCGTTCACGACAGTCCTGGATAAGTATACAATACCGGACTAGTATCTTATGTACCTGGTGTGACATTCACTGATTGGAAGGAGTGAATCAGGAATCCGATATACTTAGTCTTATATAAAAATAAGTGGCTTAGAGGTAGCAACCAGTTGTGAACTAAGGACCTAAAATATACTTTGCATTTTGTAAATAATAGCTCAAGTGCCTTTTTATCAGAAACCAGAAGACGGAACGCACCGGTAGCAACTCGATAGCCAGACGAAACTGAAGATCTTCAAAAATCGGTAGCAAGAGACGTCGCAAACGCTTCTGTCTACTCATAACCCACGTAATGATATCGTTTGCATTACCGTGGCGAGTAGTATGCAATGCCACTAGGTGTGGCTTCTGCGGTAGTTTCGGTGCCCATACCGGATGCTTAAGAAGTATTCTGGGGATTTTGGAAACATGAACATTCCCATCGATGTCTTCTCTCCAAAAAGCATTGTTGCAGGCGTTGCCGTAACTTCGGGACGTACACGCAAGGGACAGACACGCTCAACCAATTTTGTAAGCTCGCGGTAAAGCCGCTTTAGCATCATGGACTGTGCGTAGACTGGCGTACCAAACAGGCCGTAATCGACAAAGGCTTCAACAAATGCACTGGGGCAAGGCCACATACTACCTGTAACAATGAAATCAGACAATCTGCGAAGGCGGAATCTGCGTGCAAAATGCTGCCGAAAGCTTCGATCAGGTTCAGGGACCATACCAATCGATCTGTAGCTGGGGATAGTTATCTGGAGATCGTGTGTGTTTTATGAATTGAAGTCCGCGGACGACATGTAGCCAGATCGGATTGTGTAACATGCGTGCACACTCGACGGCTGGTAGTGCGTCATACGTCACTGACCACTTGACCTAATGCCACCAAAGACAGGTTTTTTCCATCACGCAGACATTGCGTTCTATCTCACCATAGACTCATGTCGATACGGAGATATCGTTACAAATCCTGCGTTTGCCATGGACCGCACTCTGGTAGCACACTTTTCATCTAAGTAACCCGGGAGTTGTCAAGTTTCGATCTATAATTCTGGATGCGCCCATGAACTGCTGCATCAACTGAAGTCGTTGTGACTTTATATGGGCGTCAATACTGGGTATCTGTAGACCACCTTCTTCGCGGCGCTGATAGAGAAACTGCTTTGTGATCAAGTGGAAATGGTTAATGGCTGGATCATACTTGCGTGTCAGCACAAACTTGTTCAGCAGCGCCTGCCATCTCCGTATCGTTGGGCCTGCTATATTTCACATGTGATGTGAAATGCCACAGGCGTAACAGCATCATCGTGAGCGCAACAAATAAACTTCCTCTGAGTGTGCGTGCACGACGAAGTCATTGGCGAAAGCCATCGAAAAAAACGCTCCTCAAGAGAACGCGTTATCTCCACTTTAACTGGTGACTGACTTAATGACAATCCAGGATACTGGACCGATTCAGTGCGCTTGAAGCATCGTAAGCTGGGCACATTAGGAAATACTCCGGAACGATTTAGCGCCATCACAGTCGACTGGCCTAGATTTAGCTTTGCCCCTGATCCAGAAAATAGACTTAGACCAGCTCAAACTGCGCGAACATGTTAGCAATGGAGCTGTTGAGAAGTGTAGAATAATCAGCAAAGAAGATACTCGTGACTGCGTCGTCGTCTGTCAAACAAACTCCATATTCTTCGAGCGTTCGAATAAGGTTACCAAGAGGCTCGATGGCCATCAAAAATAGCAACGATGACAATGGGTCACCTTTTTTCACGCCATGAGTTGGGTGAAGGCTTGGGAGAATGTTGCCGTTGGTCATAAGCCGTACCTCTGGGTCCGTGTAGATGAGATGCACCCATGCGATAAACGAGCTGCCACATCCCATCCGTTGAAGGACACGAAACATGAACTTCCAATTCACACGATCGCATGCCTTCTCAAAATCTAGGAAACTGGGTACGCCTTTGTGTCGGGGTCTGTCACCAAACCTTGAAGATCGTACAGAAAGCAAACGTGGTGGTGTATCGAGCGTCCTTTCACGAACTCCTTTTGGTCGTAGTATATAAGCTTGCTCAAAACAGACTGCAACTGAAACGTACATGTCTTGGTTAGAACATTTAAATCCACACAGATCAGCGCAATCGGTCGATAATTTCCTGGTCTCCAAAGTGGCGTTTTTGTACAGTAGTGCAATTGCAGATTGGCGTTTCGACTTGGACTGACGTCCCGATTGGAGATGATGATTAACAACGATGCACATGCAGTCACCCAAGATATCTGGGTTGGCTTGTTAGAAAGGGGATGTGGGTCCATCCATTCCGGGCGATGAGTTGGGTTTCATGCGCTTGGTTATCCAAACTTCCAACATGGCTATACGTAAATTTAACAATCGTGGCATAAGGCGTAACGGTCCTCCGTTGTCATCATCCACTTCAAATATATGGACCTTCGCCATTCCGCGTCAGTGCCTTCTCTTAATTCCATTTGCCGCATGAATTCTTTACTCACGTTCAATCCGTATGAATTTCAGACACGTCATAAAATTCTGATTGAAAAAGCAAATTCTGTGCTCAAGATGACATACCCTGATGTATCCGTCAGTAAAAAGTTTACTTAGTTGCCCTATGGTTCAATTTAGGATCATCTCTAGAGGTTGCACCGTTCTGGACACTACTTAGAAGTGTGGCCTTCCAGGCTGCTCATTTTGTATTTGTTGAAAATGCGCGACGCTCGCGCTTGCGAGGACGTCTGGCATTTTGGGACAAGCGGCTTTTCAGGAAACGTAAATTGGGTAATACTCAAATGCATGTATACATTTACTTAGATTAAATTTTAGGATTTAATCTACTTTAATCACTTTTACTTTTTCAATTTAATTGTCAAGTACTCTTTTCGGCTGGATCATCTCGCTCGGAAAATTTTCTCGGCTGATACGGTGGATTGGTTTTCTCGTTTTCTTTCTCGCTTGGTGGTTGTGGTTACGCATCACGTTGTGAAAGTGGATATAGTGGAGATAACGGTAATTAATTAACGTGAAGTTAGGTTTGTTCGATATAGCTCATATCCATATCTATGTTCCAAAGCGCACACGTTCCGACTATATATAGCGTACTTAAGCTTGTTACTCCACAAAGAAACGAAAATAGGACAGTGTAAAAGTAGTGATAAAACGCAAACAAGCTTTATATTACACTTTAACTCCACTTATATATCCACACATACGAAACGTGACCGAAACTATTTCCATACTTCACGAAATGAACAACTTCCAGTTAAAGAAAAACCGTACTAATCACCACTTGTGTACTTGTGTACTTAGAGTAAAAATCCGAAGTGATAACATTAGTATTAAGACTAAAACTTAAACTAATAAAATGTATATATGAATGTTGGTGCACCGAACATAAGTTAAGTATTACCCATAATGTTTTCATCGAAAAGTCGGACGGGCTAAACGGCAGCAAATGAAAGACTAACTAGCAGAAAGTGAGGCAGCGACTACGAAAAACAAAAAAGGACCAAAAAGGATATACTTTTTATTTTTTTGGGGCTTTTATGCGCGGATGAAGGCATTTAAGGTTGGACATATTCGTACAAGACCAAAAAAAGGTATACTCAATGTTTGTGTATTTGTGTCAGACTATAATTTAGTTATAGTCAAATATATTATTATATTGTGCCTCAAGCATGTCGGAGAGCTACTCCAACACGTTCGGGCCTGTGACGAGCGAGTGCAGCGCAAACAGCGCAAAAAGGACACCACCTACAAGTGTAAAGGTCCGCTCCGAGATGCGCGTAGCTAGAAACTTGCCACCAATGACAGCAATACCCGTACACATGGAGTGACCGAGAATGTCGCCCAGGGTGACGCCGAATGCGTCCTTCGTTGCTGACAGTGTCACTGTCGCGATCTGCGAGCGATCACCCCACTCCGCCAGGAACGTCATGATGAACGTCTGGGAAAACACCCGAATCATGCCGTCCGTCACGTAATCTGCTTTTTTCTTGCTTTCTTCCACTTGTGTGCAATAACATCAAATACAGGTAGAAACAACCACCTTTTTAGTACACTAGGATCTCACTAGAAGAGTCAAAACGCCTCCGTACTCATCCTGGATCGCATATTCATCTTTCTCCCCATCAGTTCTTCTTCCTCCTCTGTCAATTCCTCCAACGGGTCTCTTTAAATCAAATCATAGCAGTAACCACAAAAGCCAACGTTAGTGCAAACCTCCACTCTTCCCATCATTTGTTTGCGTCGTCATCTGCTTACGCTTCATTCATCTCCCTCGCATCATATAACATCTTGACTCCAAAAACCACAAACTGAAACGTGACACAATTTAATTCTGTAGTCAGTATTATCAGGAGCTGCAAGATACTTTTCTCCCACTTACCAGCATTGCACCCATAATGCGTCAAATTAGGCAGCAGGAATTTTGTAGCCACGACACCAAGACCACCGATAGTACCGTCATCACAATTAAGGCACCAATAGAACCCGCAACAACATGGACACGGTCTTTTTTCATACTCAAAATAGCTGCAATAAAGAACGTTTTGTCCCCAATTTCCGTGGCCCAAATTGTCAGCAGACCACTCGTAAAGCCCGACCAGAATTTCTTGTCGGTTTCCGGGGTGGCCATGTTGGCTTTACAGGTAAACCGAATGCTGGAAACGGATTGGCTGATAATGTTTTTTATATGTGCATAGATTTAAGTCTCTTGCGCTTAGGTAATTTAAGCCTGATTTAGTGACTTAACTTTTTAACTTTATATAATATATTTGACTTTTACTTTTATCTTTTGGGACGCACGCACAAGGGACTACGGGATACGGCTATCGAGAGCCGCTACAGCCCATCCAGATCACTAATACTACGCCAACACAAGTGCCTGTTTCTACAGGTTATGAGCCCAAGTGGCCTCGTGATTTTGGAATTGTCTCTTTAAGTCGTCCCAAGTTTGCAAGCAGGCTATTTTCCTGTGGTTGTTTTTTCGAGTGGATATTTCTCGTGGATTTACAGTTCTCGTTACTAGCGAAAGTCCCCTCACGGTTATAGGTCTAGTTGAATTGTTGGCAGTGGTTTTTGCTGTTGTTTTTGGAAGTGATTTCGTGTGGAAAATGGATGACAGAGAGAGCGGCGGTGAATCAGATTTCGAGCCGGAAGCGGCTTTACGGGAGATCATGAATGGCATGGTGGATATGAGGACTCGCATGGCGTCGATAGAGCTAGCACAAGCGCGTGCATCCTCTGCAAATGAGGCAGCAGCGCCTGCAGCACCTGCCGCACCGTCAGCACCGAAGAAGGATTCTCTCCTTGCCGCCCGGAACAGTGTGTTCCGGGAGTCGCTCAAAAATTGTGGGCCGTTCGGCAAGGAGATGACGATACATGATTTGACCGATGACATCGGGATAGAAGTCGGTAGAGCAGCTCGGCCAAACCCGGCGAGGCTCCCGCAAATGAATCAAGAAAATGCTGGAGGGGCACAGGCGCCCGGAATGGAGTTTAGGCAGGCATCTCGCGCGCCTGCACAGCAGCCCATCCAGCCAACTTGCGCCAAGATACCCAAGCTCGGCATCGAGAAGTTTTCCGGGGTGGAGATATTCCACGGACTCGGTGCCGGTTTTAAGAAATGGGATTATCTGTTCATCGAAGCGGTGGAAATAGCGGAGATGACCTCGGGGTTCATATGGACTGAACTCCTGAAAGTAAATAAGCTGGGCGAGCACCTTGAAGGTGTGGCAGCTGATTATTTCCGTGCGAACATTGGCACGTGGTGGCAAGTTGCCTCTGAATTACTCGGAATTTTGGATTTTATGCATATGGCATTTCGCGTGACGATTTCTCCCCACCAGGCTGCAGTGTGGTTCGCTTCAGAAAAGAGTCCTAAGCGGATCTGGACTGAGCACTACCTGTACCTGGTGGCCCTGGCTCGCGAGAGCGGGCTGGGTGAGCGTATGATTGTGGAAAGTATTGTTAAATATGCGGCTCCTCGCCTGAAGACATCGATCATGGCCAGGTACAACCCTTTGCGGGAGGACTACCTGTGCCATGCGCAGGAACTCATTTCCTGGGCGCAGGAGCTGGATGAAGATTCGGTGAAGTTGAAGTTACCATTTCGACTACATGCAAATTCGGTGACGGACACCGAACACGTTCGAAAATGCTACGGCGCGGAAAGCCGGGGCATGTGAGACGCGAGTGTCCACAAAAGGGCAAGAAGTCACAGAAGGGCGCGAAAGACCAAGGAAGTTCCGGAAATCAATGGAATCGGAAGTTCGCGCTATCCACGGTGGAAATTGGTGCAGTAAACAATGACGATGATCCATCTGCCACTACGTGGATTGTTTTCAGCGGTTCCAGCCGGCAACTCGTGGCTGGTGAAAGCCTACTTGTGGATGCTGTCACGTGTGGACCTGAAAATGGTTTTTTGTTGCCCGATGGTGGCAAATTGGCAGTGACGAAGGTTGGCAAAATTAATTTGGTCACGCCTGGTGCCGATCCAGTTTCAATCGAGCTTAGTGAAGTATATTTCGCACCCAAGCTTGCCAAAAATTTAATTTCGCTTGGCAAGCTGCATGAAAAAGGGTGCGAAAATGGTAAATACGAATGGAAAATTGGCGATACAGTAGAATGGGAACATTTTATTCCCGATTAAAATTTGTGGATCTATATTTGTGGCGAATCTGATACCGGAAGGGCTGGGCGGACGCGCGCAAGAGTTCAAGCATATGTTGCTGAACGTTGTCGCTGCGAAAAGTGATGATGATGTACAGGAAGGATCGTTACATCATTTTCACGTCCACCTGGGTCACTTGGCTTACGACACGGTCGAGAAATTAGCCAAGGACCCCAGGTCAGGCATCAAGCTAACCGACAACAGTCGGCCAAACTGCCTGACCCGCGCCGAGGGAAAAGGTTCAAGGAAGCCTCAGCCACAAGCTGATTCGGGTGAGAGCTCACCAATTGAACGCGTCGGCGGTGTGATATGCAGCGACCTAAGGGGTCCGATCACACCGCGCGACAGGCGTGGAAACCGCTATTAGTGGTTTTCGTGGACCATTTTTCAAGTTACGTTCGGGTATTCGCCGCTCGAACAAAAGATAGAGCGGCGAAGATGTTTGAACATTTTCTCGCATGGTTTGAAAATGAGTTAAATTGACGGATTTACGTTTTGCGAACGGATGGTGGAGGCGAATACAAGACAGTCGAATTATTTTGCAAGAAGACCGGCGTTCGACGGCAGATTACGGAGGCTGGGAACCCATCCTCCAATGGAAAATCTGAACGCATGAACCGGACCATATTCAACATGGTCCGGTGCATGATTTTTGGGTCGGGGGTACCGTTGGTGTACTGGTCTGAGGCAGCGGAATACGCCTCGTACATCCTAAATCGTACCCCGACCCGGTCGAATCCTGGCAGAATTTCACCGTTTGAGATGCTCACGGGCAAGAAGCCATCGTTAAAGGAGATTGTCGTATTTGGATCGCCGTGTATGGTGTGGCGAAACCCGCGGAAGAAAACACTTGCCAAGCACGCAGAAAAAGCGCTGATCCTTGGACGAAGCGACGAAACCAAGGGGGTTAAAGTGTTACTCCTACGCGACAGTGTGGTTACGGTCACTCGCCATGTCAGTGCGATTGAGACGCTAGACAAGGCGGCGAGTGACCAGATCACCAAAGCATTAAGTGAGGCGGATGAGGAAGAGTTGGAACACCAAGCCGCGCAGCGTACAGGTGCAATGCCATCTCAAGGCACTGCAGCTGCACCCGGACATTCTGGAGCGCAAGGTACAAGCGCAAACGGAGAACAGCGCCCCAGAAAATCGGGGCGGGAAGTCAAGAAAACAGCAAAGGCGTCCGCCTATGAAGAGTCGAAGCGCAAGACGGCCCAAAATGAAGTGAATGCAGTTGAAGAAATTGACATTGACGTGTGGAATGATGACCTGGCTTACGAACAGGAGGAGGCCAAAGTTGATGTGATTGATGACAAAATGGTTGTTTACGCGGTGATTGACGGAAACGAACCAGGAGGTGTGCCTCGGGTTGGTGTCCCCGATCCCAAGACGTTTAAGGAAGCGCATGCAGGCGCATATTCAAATCTGTGGACAGCGGCGGAACAGCAGGAGCTTAAGGCGCATACAGATATTGGCACTTGGAAGATTGTCAAGCGTCGTCCCGACAAAAAACTCCTACCCACGAAGTGGGTGTACAAGACCAAGTTGCGTGCTGACCGCACGGTCGAGCGCTATAAGGCTCGACTGGTGGCACACGGTGATCGGCAGGTTTACGGTCAAGACTACCTCTTCACATTCTCGACAGTCGTGGAAGTGGACAATAATAAGGTTATTTTGGCGATGTCCCAGATTTGGGGGGTACCGGCGCGGCACGGCGATGTGCCGAGCGCTTACCCTAAAGCGAAAACGGAGGACGATTATGAAATTTATTTGAAGATCCCTCAAGGGATGGATATTTCGTTGGAAACTCTCGAAACTTTCGATGTGGAATCAAGTGATGACTTATCGCTAAAACTAGAGAGAAATCTCTATGGACTCAAACAGGCTGGACGTTTATGGCACCAGCTGCTGTGTCAAACACTTGAAGATTTGGGCTTCCAGCACTGTGTCACGGACACCTGCATATTTGTTAAGCGTGGTGCTGTAGCCGGTGCGTATACGCACGGTGAGGCTAGCGCACAGAGGAAGGCTTTCCTTAAAGCGGCGTTCGCCGCTACTTAGCCGATACGCCCTTATTAAGGGCTTAGTAGGAGAGAGCTCTCCTACTCGGGACCAAGATTCCCGGGTTTGTTTACTCTAGCCTGTACTAGTGCCTTAACGGCAAGGCTCCCTTACAAAGGGTGTAGCTAAGGGAGGGATCCCCTTACGCTACGGCACTCACTACACGCACGACCGGTTGAGGTCGTGCGTCTGTACTAAGGAGTGGAAAGTAAACTGAATATATTTAATATGTAATTATTTAAACTAATATAAACTATATGTAACACTAAGTAGAATATTCCTAATTCGTACCTAGCTAAAATGTACTGTACACACCTGTGTACTGACACGTGGATGGCTGACACACCACCACACCAAGGGCCCATGCCCTGATTGGTTAAAATAACCAAAGGTTCGAAACCTTTCAACCCGGCCAATACTGGCCTCAACCGTGGTGTACTCATGTACACCAACACTCAGTGTTACCCGAATGTAACCCCGTTACATCCTCCACCATCAAGACTATTGCTTACGCAATAATCAAAATTTTGTTGGAGAACTCCAACGCCAGTTCCCCTGGCCATCCATATGTACACCTCTAGTGGTGATATGGCGTCTCCTCTAGAAGAGTTAGACTACTCCGAAAACTCGGAAGTGGATGCCTTTGGGGATACCTCCCCAATGGTGAGCCGCTCCGACAGCGCCGAACGGCGTTGTCGGCAGCCTAATCCATTTCCCACACGAGAGGAAAATGCACTAACCAGTGCGGCACCCCTGCCCGTATCGGATGATACATCCGAATCGCCTAAGGCGATCATCACTAATGAGCTGGACGCAGCTCAAGACTCCCAACTTGCCGCACAGGCACTAAGGGCTGCGTTGCGCGCCCCCAAACGCCCGTCAAGGGCGGCTTATAATTTCGATGGTCCTCGTGACCTTCCAAGATGGGCCAGGCGTTTGGTAAGGAATAGTCTAGCGTCCTATACCCCTGTCTCCGCGGCTGAACAGCCGTACCAACGCGAACGCCGTGAGAAACTCCGGCAACAACTGCTTACACAAAACCAGTTCACTAGCGTCTCGTACCGAGAGCGCTTAAACAGGCAGGCACAAGGTGCCCCTGTTGTGAACCTCCGCGAGGTTCCTTTCGTTCTTTCTCCGGGAGAAAGTGCCGATGACGCAGAGAAGAAGTTCCGCGCTTGGGCGGAAGGGGAGAAGCTTCTCCCCAGCTTCAATGAGCTACATGACAGCAATTCCCGTCGAGAAATTTGGGTGGAGAGGGTGTTGCGCCTTACATTTGCCAAAGCTAAGGCGATGGAGAAACCACGTGCTCCGTATCGCACGCGCTACGCCAGCGCCCCTGTCACCACCCTGGTGTCCGGAGACAGTGTGGTCGCCACATCTGCCTCCGACCAACTCCCACTTATTGGGAGTGAAGAGGCTTCTCATGCCCCTCTGGTCGTTGACCTACAGCGGGATTCTCCCGCTCAAAAGCGTCAACGACGTCGCGGCAATCCTGCCGTAGGGGAGTCTCGAACTCCCACGAACTCTGTGAGTGTGGATAACCTTTCCAATTCACCAGATACTGGGTTTGACCCCGATAATGGCGCCGCGCCATCAGCCGCTCCACATGAAAGTGTGGAGTACTCTCCGCATCGAGAATTGGAGGAGGAGTTCGCACAATTGCGACGTGAGATTCGCGCGCGCGCTGTGATCGACACAGCCTTCGCATCCATGATCTCCACGAGGGGATCCGCGATGAGCGGGATGCCACTGATCGCTTCGAGAGGCGGCTTGCCTCTCTCGAGACGACCGTTGCGGAGCTTCGTGGTCGCATTTTAGCCCTTTCGGGCTTCCTTCGCCCTGCGGTGCCTTACGACTATCCGCCTTTCCACCCTCCTCCAGGAGGGGCACCGCCTCCGGGTCCTGGTATGGCTTAAGCGTACCGACATAAAAGGTTGGATGCGTACGCATCGCCTTCGGGATGTCTAAGGTGTACGACAAGCCCTTTCGGGCTAACACCTTAAAGGGGCCCACAAACCTGGGGCGCAGTTTATTGCGCAACACATTTGAAGCTGCATGTGTAGGAAGATTTTTAGCGTTTAATAAAACACTTTCTCCTACTCTGTATACATTTTTGTTACGCCGCCCCTTTCGGTCAGCTTGCTCCTTCTGCTTGTCTTGGCTTTTCGCCATGGCATCGCAGACTTGTTTTAAGACACTAAGGCGCGTCGATAAAAACTTATCGATGTGCTTGCGCACAGATACAGGGCTGACATCGGGGAATCCTCCTCCCTCAAGCCCTGGGCCACACACATGTGGCGTTAATGGAACCCTCGGATTCACTAATCCGTTCACGTAAAACGGGGTAAACCCCGTAGATGCATGCACCGAATTGTTGATAGCAAATTCAACCATCGGAAGCATCTCACTCCAACTCTTTGGAGAATCCGGACGTAAACTCCGGAGAATATTTTCCACAACGCGATTAACGCGTTCCGTCTGAACGTACGTCTGCGGGTGATTCGCAGTGGACATGAGGAGCTTGGTGCTTAACACGTTAAACAACGCTCCCCAGAATTGTCCCGTAAAAAGGGGATCCCGATCCGATACAACGGAATCGGGTAGACCCTGTTGTCGAAGACACGGTCTAGGAACTCGTTTGCTGTTCCTTGTCCATCTATGGACTCTGGCACCGCCGCCAGGTGAGCCATATTGCTCAAACGGTCTACAAAGACCAATATGCCGGTGTTCCCGGCCTTATCCTTCGGAAACCGAAGATAAAATCCATGCTAATAGATTTCCAACACTCCGTTGGAACCGATAAGCTCGCCAAAGGAACAGCTGAACTTGCAGAGGGTTTAACCTTCTGACACGTCTCACAGGTGCGTATATACGTACCGACCCACTTATACATATTGGGCCACGAATACAAAGCGCTTAAAGCGCTGTAGGTCTTATCCCGAACTAAATGACCCCCGGTAGGGGCGTCATGTGCCTCAAAGAGGACTCTATACTTCAGTTCCTCATCATGAGAAACAACCACCCGCGGAGTGTCCTCCGCGCTCGTGCTATAATATAGCAAACCGTCACAGTAACTGTAACGGTGTAAACGAGCTTTAGCTCGACTTGACAGGGTTGGCTCAGACGAGCCAAGACCCTTTTCACCTAACGCGCTGATTAGCGCCGTACACTGTGGGTCTTCATCATACGCCTGCCGTATGAGATTCACCACAGAAGTGGTGACGAATGTCGCGTGAGCGAGCTCGTAATCGGGACGACGCGACAACGCGTCTGCAAGCACGTTCTGCTTGCCAGGTTTATAATTAACCTCAAGGTTGTACTCCGCAAAGAAGGAGAGCCAACGGGCCATCCGTTGCGAGAGATGAGGCGACTTTGTCGCTGTCCGTAAGGACGCGTGGTCAGTATAAACCACGAACGGCTTTGAGCCGAGTAGGTGAACCCTAAATTTGACAAGAGCATACTTCATTGCAAGTAGCTCCTTGTCATGAACGGGATAATTCCGTTCCGCAGCTTTAAGCTGCCTCGACTCAAACGCAATTACGCGTTCCCTTCCTGCATCGTCTGCTTGTAACAAAGCACGTCGGATTGCGAAATCGGAGGCGTCGCAGACGACACTAAATGGTTTACCAGGGTCTGGGAGAGCAAGAACGGGAGCTTTTAACAAGCTCCCCTTAACCGCTTCAAAAGCGTTTTGGTGTTCAGTTTCCCAACACCAATCAACATCCTTCTTAAGAAGGTCGGTCAATGGCTTCGCCATTTCAGCGTAGTTCTCGCTGTACTTGTGGAGATAGTTGGCTAATCCAAGCCACTTGCGTAAATCTCTAAGATTTACAGGCGAAGGCCACTCCACAACGGCTTTCACCTTCGCGGGATCCGCCCGCACTCCATCCTTACCGATGAAGCATCCGAGGAAAGGAATTTCCTCAGCACCAAAGATACACTTGGATGCGTTTGCATATAACTTATGCTCTCGCATACATTCGAGCACAGCTCGAAGGTGTATCAGATGCTTCTGAGCATCAGACGAGTCGCCTTCCACGCGACTATGGACGAATATGTCGTCGAAGTACGTCTGAGCGTACTTCCTATGAGGGCGGAAGAGTTGAGTCACCAAGCGATTGAAAGTCGCTGGTGCATTTGAAAGCCCCTGTGGCATAACAAGCCACTCCCACATCATGCCGCTAGGCGTGCTGACCGCTGTAAGCGGGATATCGGTCGCTCGCATGAGCACCTGATAATACCCGTCCACCAGATCTAAGGCACTGTACACAGTACAGCCCGTCATATTGTTCTGGAGGACATCCTTCCGAGGAATCGTAGTCTGCATGGGTACAGTCGCTGCATTCAGCTTGTTGTACGCATGCACAATGCGCCACTTTCCGTTCGGTTTACGAACACAAAAGGTGTGAGATGCTTGAGGAGACTTGCTCTCCCGTACCATCCCTGCCTCCTCTTTCCCCTTGAAGAATGCGTCGATGACGTCGCATTGCTCCTTGGGGAAAGGCCACTGCCTAGTGACGCAGTATTTGGTTCCAGGAACCCAGTCAATATCATGTCGGACTCCCCGATCCGGTGGTAACCCCATCGGCGGGTTGTCACTAATGACATCTCCAAATTCCTTTAATAAGGAATGGTAAGGGTCCTCAGGATCCGCGAGGATCTTGAGGCCGCTTCGGGTATTTAATGCCTGTTTGGTTTTCACCAAAACTGACTCGTCCATCGTGGATGAGGAGTTCAACTCCTCTTCCGGACGCAACACGACGACCTCGTCGATTTCATCTGCTTTCAAATCAGTCTCAAACTCGTTGAAGGACATCTCCTCCAACGACAACAGTTCGCCTACCCCAGGCAACCGTTCCAGGCTTACGCCTTCTGTGACAACACCTGTCACACTATTCAGCATCCTGTAGGACTTCTGAATACTGCCGTCGGAACTCATCCCGAGGCCCAGATGGGGGGAGTCAATTGCCCCATCTACTGGAAGCGCCACGCGCCTATCCACAGAGGTCTCTACCTCTACCACCGGTGACTCGCCGGTCTCGCCTATACCGGCGTAATCGGAATCATTTCCGACGTGCGAAAGAGACGAACTTCGGGTCTCTTCGCTTGGAAGCGCCTCGCGCTTAACCACAGGGGTCTCCACCCCTACCACTGGAGTCGCAACTTGTTCGCCGGACACGGCGTGGTCGGAATCAATTTCGACCTGTAGAAGAGACGAACTTCGGGTCTCTTCTCTAAGCGCCTCGCGCTTACCCTCAGAGGATTCCACCTCTATCACTGGCGACTCACCAGTCTCGCCTACATTGGCGCGGGGATTAACCGCCGAATCCCCCTCGTTAAGGAACTCTTCCTTAACTCCATTGGGAATGATCGTTTCAGACATCCCAATCTCTGGCATCTCACGCCAGAATATCTTTTGCGATCGAGCAAAGGTGGGTTCATGACTCGCCAATGCTTCACATGACCGCGGGTGCGTTGAGCCAATGGACTTAGACTTCCAGTCTATCCATGGCTCGTGGCGTTCCAGCCACTTCATGCCAGAATGAGGTCATACCTCGAGTCCAGATCCAGTACTAGGCAACGTTCTAAGCTGTCGAAGTCTGCAAACTTCATCTTAAGGTCAATCGAGACCTTGGGTACAGAAACCTGTACGCCTGTCGCAAGACGGACCGTGACAACGTCACGAGAACGTGTCTCTAGTGCCTCGGCATACAGCCGACTCTTCTTCACAGAAGCTCGTCTGACATAATTGTCATACTCTCCAGAGTCTATCAAGACTCTCCAAGGCTTATCAAAGCCTTTCACGTCCGCAAGGACTACCAGCAAACCTGGCTGGTACACCAACTCAGTGCTAGAAAGCACCGCTTCCCTCGGGGCTTTGTGCTGTCGTCCCCTACCCTGGGGCTTAACAGCACTGAGGGGTCCCCCAGTAGGGAGCCCCACACCTACTGGGAGCCGTCGTTTCCCGACGGCTTGGACAACGGCTTTTTCCCCACCTTGGTCCCTTGTAGCGAGTGTCTCGCTGGGGATTTTTCGGACATCTGTTCCTCAGATGATCCATGCTCCCACACAGGAAGCATCTCAGCGGCCCACGCCGCTGCAACATAGCCAAGAGCTCTATCTCGAAGCTCTGTGAAAAAGAGTCCGAATGACTCTTAGCGGGAGGTTTCTCCTCCGCTTCGACCTGACTCAGGTCCATGGGTTCG
>CM047591.1:4116662-4137492 GCA_026184515.1 Peronosclerospora sorghi
CGAACCCATGGACCTGAGTCAGGTCGAAGCGGAGGAGAAACCTCCCGTTAAGAGTCATTCGGACTCTTTTTCACAGAGCTTCGAGACAGAGCTCTTAGCTATGCTGCAGCGGCGTGGGCCGCTGAGATGCTTCCTGTGTGGGAGCATGGATCATCTGAGGAACAGATGTCCGAAAAATCCCCAGCGAGACACTCGCTACAAGGGACCAAGGTGGGGAAAAAGACCTTGTCCAAGCCGTCGGAAACGACGGCTCCCAGTAGGTGCGGGGCGCCCTACTGGGGGACCCCTCGGTGCTGTTAAGCCCCAGGCTAGGGGACGACAGCACAAAGCCCCGAGAGAAGCGGTGCTTTCTAGCACCGAGTTGGTGTACAAGCCAGGTTTGCTGGTAGTCCTTGCGGACGTGAAAGGCTTTGATAAGCCTTGGAGAGTCTTGATAGACTCTGGAGCGTATGACAATTATGTCAGACGAGCTTCTGTGGAGAAGAGTCGGCTGTATGCCGAGGCCCTAGAGGCACGTTCTCGTGACGTTGTCACGGTCCGTCTAGCGACGGGCGTACAGGTTTCTGTACCCAAGGTCTCGATCGACCTTAAGGTGAAGTTTGCAGACTTCGACAGATTAGAATGTTGCCTAGTCCTGGATTTGGACTCGAGGTATGACCTCATTTTGGGCATGAAGTGGCAGGAACGCCACGATCCATGGATAGACTGGAATTCTAAGTCCATTGGCTCAACGCACCCGCGGTCGGGTGAAGCATTGGCGAGTCATGAACCCACCTTTGCTCGATCGCAAAAGCGATTCTGGCGTGAGATGCCAGAGATTGGGATGTCTGAAATGATCATTCCCAATGGCGTTAAGGAAGAGTTTCTTAACGAGGGGGATTCGGCGGTTAATCCCCACGCCGTTATAGGCGAGACTGGTGAGTTACCTGTGGTAACTCCAGTGGTAGGGGCAGAGACCCCTGTGGTTAAGCGCGAGGCGCTTCCAAGCGAAGAGACCCGAAGTTCGTCTCTTTCGCACGTCGGAAATGATTCCGACTACGCCGTTATAGGTGAGACCGGCGAGTCACCGGTGATAGAGGTAGAGACCTCTGTGGATAGGCGCGTGGCGCTTCCAATAGATGGGGCAATTGACTCCCGCCCATCTGGGTGTCGGGATGAGTCCCGAGGCCAGTAGTCAGCAATCCTACAGGATGCTGAATAGTGTGACAGGTGTTGTCACAGAAGGCGTAAGCCTGGAACGGTTGCCTGGGGTAGGCGAAGTGTTGTCGTTGGAGGAGATGTCCTTCAACGAGTTTGAGACTGCTTTGAAAGCAGATGAAATCGACGAGGTCGTCGTGTTGCGTCCGGAAGAGGAGTTGAACTCATCATCCACGATGGACGAGTCAGTTTTGGTGAAAACCAAACAGGCATTAAATGCCCGAAGCGGCCTCAAGATCCTCGCGGATCCTGAGGACCCTTACCATTCCTTATTAAAGGAATTTGGAGATGTCATTAGTGACGACCCGCCGATGGGGTTACCACCGGATCGGGGAGTCCGACATGAAATTGATTTTGTTCCTGGAACCAAAAACTGCGTCACAAGGCAGTGGCCTCTCCCCAAGGAACAATGCGACGTCATCGACGCATTCTTCAAGGGGAAAGAAGAGGCAGGGATGGTACGGGAGAGTAAGTCTCCCCACTCATCTCCCACTTTTTGTGTTCGTAAACCGAACGGAAAGTGGCGCATTGAGCATGCGTATAACAAGCTGAACGCAGCTACTGTACCCATGCAGACTCCGATTCCTCGGAAGGATGTCCTCCATAACAATATGGCGAGCTGTACTGTATTCAGTGCCTTAGATCTGGTGGACGGGTATTATCAGGTGCTCATGCGAGCATCCGATATTCCGATGACAGTGGTTAGCACGCCTAGTGGCATGCTGTGGGAGTGGCTTGTTATGCCACAAGGGCTTTCAAATGCCCCAGCGACTTTCAATCGCTTGGTGACTCAACTCTTCCGCCCTCATAAAAAGTACGCTCAGACGTACTTCGACGATATATTCGTTCATAGTCGAGCGGAAGGCGACTCGTCTGATGTTCAGACGCATCTGATACACCTTCGATCTGTGCTCGAATGTATGCGGGAGCATAAGTTATATGAAAACGCATCCAAATGTATCTTTGGTGCTGAGGAAATCCCTTTCCTCGGATGCTTCATCGGTAAGGATGGAGTGCGGGCAGATCCCGCGAAGGTGAAATCCATTGTGGAGTGGCCTTCGCCTGTAAATCTTAGAGATTTTCGGAAGTGGCTTGGATTAGCCAACTATCTCCACAAATACAGCGAGAACTGCGCTGAAATGGCTAAGCCATTGACGGACCTTCTTAAGAAGGATGTTGATTGGTGTTGGAAAACCGAACACCAAAACGATTTTGAAGCGGTTAAGGGGGGCTTGTTAAAAGCTCCCGTTCTTGCTCTCCCAGATTCTGAGAAACCATTTAGTGTCGTCTGTGACGCCTCCGATTTCGCAATCGGATGTGCTTTGTTACAAGCAGACGATGCAGGAAGGGAACGCGTGATTGTGTTTGAGTCGATGCAGATTAAATCTGCGGAACGGAATTATCCCGTTCGTGACAAGGAGCTACTTGCAATGAAGTATGCTCTTGTCAAATTTAGGGTTCACCTACTCGGCTCAAAGCCGTTCGTGGTTTATACTGACCACGCGTCCTTACGGACAGCGACAAAGTCGCCTCATCTCTCGCAACGGATGGCCCGTTGGGTCTCCTTCTTTGCGGAGTACAACTTTGAGGTTAAGTATAAACCTGGCAAGCAGAACGTGCTTGCGGACGCGTTATCGCGTGGTCCCGATTACGAGCTCGCTCACGCGACATTTGTCACCACGTCTGTGGTAGATCTCATACGCCAGGCGTATGATAAAGACCCTCAATGTACGGCGCTTATCCGCGCGTTAGGTGAAAAGGGTCTTGGATCGTCTGAGCCAACCCTGTCAAGTCGAGCTAAAGCTCGTTTACACCGTTACAGTTACTGTTACGGTCTGCTATTTTATAGCACGAGCGCGGAGGACACTCCGCGGGTGGTAGTTCCTCATAATGTGGAACTGAAGTATAGAGTCCTCTTTGAGGCACATGACGCCCCTACCGGACGTCATTTAGGTCGGGATAAGACCTACAGCGCTTTAAGCGCTTTGTATTGGTGTCCCAACATGTATAAGTGGGTCGGTGCGTATATACGCACCTGTGAGACGTGTCAGAGGGTTAAACCCTCTGCAAGTTCAGCTGCGCCTTTGGCGAGCTTATCGGTTCCAACGGAGTGTTGGAAATCTATTAGCATGGACTTTATCTTCGGTTTTCCGAAGGATAAGGCCGGGAACACCGGCATATTGGTCTTTTTAGACCGTTTGAGCAAGATGGCTCACCTGGCGGCGGTGCCAGAGTCCATAGATGGACAAGGAACAGCGAAAGTGTTCCTAGACCGTGTCTTCGACAACATGGTCTACCCGATTCCGTTGTGTCGGATCAGGATCCCCGTTTTACGGGACAATTCTGGGGAGCGTTGTTTAAGGTGCTAGGCACCAAGCTCCTCATGTCCACTGCGGATCATCCGCAGACGGACGGTCAGACGGAACGCGTTAATCGCGTTGTGGAGGATATTCTCCGGAGTTTATGTCCGGATTCTCCAAATAGTTGGAGTGAGATGCTTCAGATGGTTGAATTTGCTATAAACAATTTGGTACATGCATCTACGGGGTTTACCCCGTTTTACGTGAACGGATTAGTGAATCCGAGGGTTCCGTTGACGCTACGTGTGTGTGGCCCAGGGCTTGAGGGGAGAGGATTCCCTGATGTCAGCCGTGTATCTGTGCGAAAGCACATCGATAAGTTTTTATCGACGCGCCTTAGTGTCTTACGACACGTCTGCGATGCCATAGCGGGAAGCCAAGACAAGCAGAAGGAGCAAGCTGAACGCAAGGGGCGGCGTAACAAAAAGGTATACAAAGTAGGAGAAAGTGTTTTATTAAACGCTAAAAATCTTCCTACACATGCAGTTTCAAATGTGTTGCGCAATAAACTGCGCCCCAGGTTTGTGGGCCCCTTTAAGGTATTAGCCCGAAAGGGCTTGTCGTACACCTTAGACATCCCGAAGGCGATGCGTACGCATCCAACCTTCTATGTGGGTATTCTTAAGCCATACCAGAACCCGGATTCGGGTCCCCTCTAGGAGGAGGAGGGTGAGAAACCGGATAGCCGAAAGGCGCAACAGGTCGGAACATCTCCGACAGGGTTGAAATACGACCTGAAGCTCCGCAACGAGAGACTCGAGAGAGGCAAGCCGACCCTCTATGCGTTCATTCGCACTCCCTTCGTTGCGGAGTTCCTCCTGAGCATCTTGGATGCGAAGGCTGTGCCGATCACAGCGCTCGTGGAAGTCACGCCGCAATAGCGCGACCCCCTCCTCCATTGCTCGATACGGAGGGTACGCCACATTATCATGTGGAACGCCTGATGGCACGACGCCATCACCGGGGTGAGACCCAGTACCTGGTGAAGTGGAAAGGGTATCCACATTCCCAGAACTTGTGGGAGTACGAGACTCCCCTGCGGCAGGATTGCCGTGACGTCGTT
The DNA here is from genome assembly GCA_026184515.1 of Peronosclerospora sorghi. NCBI lineage: Eukaryota > Oomycota > Peronosporomycetes > Peronosporales > Peronosporaceae > Peronosclerospora > Peronosclerospora sorghi. The sequence continues at coordinate 4,121,283 of CM047591.1, forward strand.
GACGCTTTCGAGCGGGAGAATCCCACTGAGAGTCAACGACCAAAGGGGCTGAAGAAGCCCCTTCACTCCCAATAGCTGGGAGTTCGCCGGATGCAGATGCTGTGCTTGCATTGCTCTCCGGCACCACATCTAAGCAGAGCGCGTATAATAGGAGGCAGGCAATTGCCCTTGCGCTTTGGCCTGAGCATAGGCCAAGCGTAGCGCTCTCTCTACCCGAACGTCGCGTTCGGAAAAGCTGTTGTACAGTGCATCGAAACTGGGGAGATGTTTCTCCCTTTCCGCCCAGGCGCGGAACGCCTGTTCTGCGTCTTCGACGCCTTCGTCCCTCAGGAGAACAAGGGGAATCTCGCGGAGAACATCCACGAGGGCACCGCGTGCCTGTTTCCCGAGGCGCGTCCGGTAGACCTTAACGGAATAATGTTTGGGCGTTAGTAGTCGGGCCCGGAGTTGGTTCCGATGCGCAATTTCACGCGACAGTATAGCCGCTGGTCCAGGGGTATAAGAGGCTAAGCCTCTCTTGACAACGTTCTTTGCCCTATTTTGAGGGTCGCGAGGTCCCTTACGTGCCCGTCCGGCACGTCGGGTCTCTTGAACCAAGGACGGTTCATTGGTGGTGGTTGCCTGTGGCAACCTGGAGGTATCACCCCTAGCGGGTAACGGTGGCACACGAGTTAGTGCGTTATCCCCACGTGTGGGAAATGGGTTGGATGACTGATAGCGCCGTTCGGCGCTATCAACATGGCCAGCCGTTGGGGAGAGCTCCCCAAGGGCGTCCACTTCCGAGCCGTCGGAATAGTTTGCGTCCATAGCACCGCTGAGGGTGTACAATGGACAGCCAGAGGTACTGGCGTTGGAGTTCTCCAACTAAAATTGATTTATTGCGTAAGCAATAGTCTTGATGGGGTAGGATGTAACAGGGTTACATTCGGGTCACATTTAGTAGGTGGTGTACGTGAGTACACTACGGTTGGGGTCAGTATTGACCGGTCCGAAAGGTTTTGGGCCATTGGTTATTTTAACCAATCAGGTCAAGAGCCCTTGGAAGTGGCGTGGAAGCCATCCACGTGTCAGTACACAGGTGTGTACACTACATTTTAGCTAGGTATGAATTAGGAATATTCTACTTAGTGTTACATATAGTTTATATTAGTTTAAATAATTACATATTAAATATATATTCAGTTTACTTTCCACTCCGTAGTACAGACGCACGACCTAGACCGGTCGTGTGTGTAGTGAGTGTCGTAGCGTAAGGGGAGCCCTCCCCTTAGCTAGAACCTTTGTAAGGGAGCCTTGCCGTTAAGGCACTAGCACAGGCTAGAGTAAACTAACCCGGGAATCTTGGCCCCGAGTAGGAGAGCTCTCTCCTACTAAGCCCTTAATAAGGGCGTATCGGCTAAGTAGCGGCGAACGCCGCTTTAAGGAAAGCCTTCCTCTGTGCGCTAGCCGCACCGTGCGTATACGCACCAGCTACAGAACGCCGTAGCAAGTGGAGCAGCAGCCATTTAAAGCTAGCTACTGTTGGGGGCAGCCTGGTACTACCTGTTGAGGTGTGTGCCTAGTGTGATTGGTTGATTTGTTGGTTCGGGCGCTAGTTTTAAGTACCCGGGAAGTAAAGCAAGGAGGACTGAATTATTACCCCTAATGTTGTTGATTAAGTGGATTTATTACAATTTTAAACTCCTTCACGACAACTGGTACCGCGACCCGTGACTAGCGTCGACTTCAAATCTAAACCTACACAATGGCGTTAATATCAAAAGGGGATGGTCAAGATTTCTATTTTACATTAGAGTACTCCCAAGATGATGCCAACAGGACCTACACATTTTCAGAGGCCTGTGCAAAGGTAGCGCAGTACCAACAACAAGTGCTTAAATCATCGGGTGATTCAAGCAGTTTGTTCTCACTATTTAAGATACGCACAGTATAGCAAGATGCACCCATCGTTAGAGTGCGAGAGAATTTCAGTTCGTTTGGAGACATACCTGAGTCCGTTGAAGCGTTGGAAGTTGTATTTCCAAAATGGGGGTGAAAAGTTCGAGAGTGCTTGTTATTTTAATGTGGTTACGAACGTAAGATATATCTGGAAGAATGAGGAATATTCGTCGCCAAATGTATTTGTGATCACTCGAAGTATGGGGAAGCCAACTAATTGGAACACCTCAACTCAAGGAAAAGGTTAATGTTGGGCAAGGGGCGGACATAAATGGTGGTTCATACTCTGTGGAAGATAATGCTGTTGGATCAAAAAGAAGTCGGTACCCAGCAGAAGAGGATACAGCTGAGGTGGAAATGTAGAAGCCTCACAAGATAAAAAGTAAAAAGAGAAAATAACAAGACATTCAAGAAAATAGAAAGAAAAAGAAAAAAAGTGAGACAAGACCCTTAAGATGTAGTACATCCCTACCACTAACCCATGTTGGTTGTGATGAGTAGAATGCGGACCCGAGTTGGTTGCATTAGGTGGAATAACAAAAGAAAAGCACACTACAAAACAAAGATACATGTTTAACCAAGAACTGGAAGTTTGCTGGAACATGTGGATAAGTCACGTCGCCATTTATTTTTATTGACGCAATATGGTTAACTATGACGATGGTAATATGAAGCGTGAGCCTATGAGTGCTCCATAAATTAGTATTAAGATGTGAAATTCGTGTATGAATGAGATCGTACGAAGAGAAACCTGTCAGGGTACCAAAAAAGGTACTAAAGGTGTGAAACCTGTACGGCAACAACAAAATCGTACGAAGAGAAATATGTCAAGGTACTAAAGGTGGGAAACCTGTACATCCATTGAAAACAACACGGAGAACCGCATAACAAAACAAAGATCGTACGAAGAGAAACCTGTTAGGGTACTAAAGGTGTGAAACCTGTACGGAAACAACAAAGATCGTACGAAGAGAAACCTGTAAGGTTGCTAAAGGTGTGAACCTTGTACGGCGACAACAAAGATCGTACGAAGAGAAACCTGTCAGGGTACTAAAGGTGTGAAGCTGGTACGGCAACAACAAAGATGGTACAAAAAGAAAACTTTCAGGGTACTAAAGGTGTGAAACCTGTACGGCAACAATCAAGATCGTACGAAGAGAAATCTGGCGGGGTACTAAAGGTGTGAGAACTGTACATGTGGTGGAGTCAAGTTCAAAATCGAACACCGTAGTGTCAAGAAGCTGACCACCATCGTGTCCAGCCTTCCAACTGACGGGGGGGAGGTACCCCGCGAACCTTCGCCTACGATCCGATCTGATCGTCCGCTGCTAGCAGACGATCGATCATCAGCATAGGACGCCTGGTCCGATTTTTGCGTCTCCATCTCACCTTGTGTACCCGATGGAATGGGCTGGTAACACACTTGGTGGACCGCTGCTTGGTGGAGATTTTAGAGAAGATCGATATGGATGTACCACCACTTCTGGGGTACTGATCCGAAATTCCAACGAGAGATAATGCGAACTAGCCGATCTGCAAACGAAGCGGAAATCTTCACTCCGAATGCGATTAAAAAATCTGGCACTTGACCGCCCGAGGCAGTGAGTAATCCAGCCAATAGTAAACCCTGGCACTTGATTGCATAGCAATGAGTAATCCAGCCAATAAATGTTTCTGGAACTTGAACGCAGATCGCGATGAGTAATCCAGCCTATTCCTGGGACTTGATCGCAGCAGATCGCGATAAGTAACATATCCAAAAAATAACCCGCCTCCCTTGAGCGGGGCCGAACTTGAGTGGTGAGTGAACGTAATGGGTGCTTCCCGTCGTTGGGATTCCGGTGGAGCTCTGTCCTGGCCGGGCTTAATAGCGAGAGGGGTCCCTGTTATCCCTCTGGTCCCAATGACTCCTATGGAGCGGCGACTTATGCAACCCAATGTAATACAAACACTGTATTTAATATCCAATAAAAATCCAATATGTAAACTATATGTAAACCGTGTGCCATACCACAAATCCGCGTACAAAATACTCCAAGCACACGATTGGCTCAAAATATTCCGTCATTTCAGCCAACCAGATCGATCTGCGTTGAAAACTGGTACACTGGTACAAACTGGTCAACAAGTTTCACTTGCACTTACCACAGCCGCCCCTGAGTCTGGTCGTAGTCGCACAACGGTAGCGGCCCGATCTCACAAACAGTCTCCGATTCCATGCATTCTTCCTAATCCAGTGTACCAGGTAAGTCCAATTAACTTCCGACCGCCACATTTTCCACTAACATTCGTCTTCATAGGCTATCGGCACTCGCAATCCCCGCATCTTCAAACTCCTGACCGATCTGACCATTCGGACGACTCGGGTGACACTCAGATCGCCGCAGAACAAGATGAGTCCCGAGTCGAGGTCGATCGGTCCCAACAAACCATTAATGCGCTCCGGGAGGAGTTGAGAGTTGCGCTCGAAAAGCAGGCCGTGACCGACGTCGCGTTCCATAGAATGCGCCGCTACTTCAAACGACTTTCCAAGCTGATCGGCGCTATACAAACGGATTGTTCAGATTTGATGGCCAAGAATAAGCGTCTCAAGGCCTTGGTCCCGCAACAGAACAGATCAGGTACGCCATTCCACTGATAACTTTACGTTATATCGATCCTCACTTCCTGCTGTATGTAGATCCACTGGTGATCGATGTATTCCCGACTGTGCAGACACTTGTCGACACCGTTCGACAGGTGTACGGTCACTTCGATCTGCTCCAAACGATGTTGGAATGTCTGATCAGCACTCGTCACGACTTGCGTCGTCTCGACATCAACCGATCGCGTCTTCAGGAGCGGAACGCAGTGGTCGTTCGACAATGCTCAGAGCCTCAGCTGATCGGTCGGTCACATACTCCCAACGACTTGAGATGAATCGGCAGATCGCTTAGCTAAAGCTCACGATCGACGACTATTCCGGCAGAATTAGTGCCTCCCAAGATAAGCTCGGAATTTGGACCCAAGAGTCAAATCGACTCTGGGGAATCGTCTGCGGGTGCCGTGATGAGTTGGCTACGTGCCTATCCAAGTTGCTGGTCGCCGATATCATTCCTCGCGGAGAAACATTGAGCGCCCTCGCGGACCCACAGGCGCATTCAGGTGGTGCGAGTTCCCAACAAAATTCGGGCGGAAGTTCTAGCCGTTCATTGACTGAAATTCCGCCCCCCACAATTCGCGCACACAACAAGAAGCGCAAGGGTGCATCGAGAGGCGCGAGGGCGCGGGAGCTAGCGGCTGTGGAGCGTGAAAAGAAACTGGAAGCGGTGCAATTTCTAGCCAAGACACGGGCGCAACTTCCAAGTGCGGTGGACAATCCAGTTATGGAGAGGAAGGCTTAAAAAAATCCCGCGCCTTCAACCCGTTACGCCGCTCAACCGGGATCGGGTGGATTATCGTTCCGCTCATTGAATAAAAATACGCCCCACATAATTTTCAAACAAAATCGGAAGCGCGAAGACGCGTGGAGAGGCGCTAGGGCGCCGGACGTAGCGTGCGACCTGGAGCTTGAAAAGAAGATGGAGGCAGTGCAAACGCAAGCCAAGACACGGGCGCAACTTCCAAGTGCGGCGGGGATCCAGTTATGGAGAGGAAGGCTTCGAAAAATCGCGCGCCCTCGACCCGCCACACTGTTCGGTCCAAATCGGCATCAGCTTCGCCTGGGGCGGATTCGGAGCGTGGATCGGTGGGTTCAGATGAGCTACTTCTTGCTTTATCTCAATCCCAATCCACCCAGCGTTGTCGATCTGCTGCCGCAGTTGAAGAGCCGACGTTACGAGCAGACCAAGTGGTGCACCCTGAGGGCGACAGCGCTAAAGAATCGTCGAAACCAGCTGTCGAGGTGCCCAAACCAACTCTTCTGCCCGGAACTTCTCGTCTATATCGTCTAGATTCGTTCGGGGAAATTGAAGAGAGACGTGCCTCTCCCTCCTTCAGGTATGGCTGCTGCCGACCCTTGGTCTCCCGAGCAGATCGAAGGAGCCGATCGGATAATCGTCGTTCATATTTCATTAATAATAGACTCAATTTCAGATCATCCTATCGGCCTATTTGACATAGCCTTTATCCAAATTGACCACGGTCCACCCTTACCACATCCAACTGTATCCACATCGAAAGAGTCGTTATCGTTTCCACCGAGAAAATTCATCCACAACCTTAAGCCACTTTGCCATCACCGAAATATAATCTATTCATCATAGTTCTCCACACACCCGTAGTTGTAATCACAATAAACATCACTAATTCACACCGGTCGGTATTGCAGATCGGTAGCCGATCGGTGTCACCCGATCGGCACTATTGCAAATCTTTTTTTCCCACTTCGTAAGTCCGTGTCGCCCCATAACAATTATGATTCGGTCGCTTTCGCTCGGACTTCTTAGTCAGATCGCCATAATCAAGATCATATTCACCGATACCAATTGTTTCTTTGCGATCCTCTATGTGGATCGGGTGTTCTCGGTGCGTTTGGTCACAATATGGCTTCTGGGTCGATCTGTCATCCAAATGGGTGGTCGGCTTGACATCACCACTGTCGATATCAGAAATACGCACCCTTTCCGATCAGCAAAAAGCTTTACTTCCACGTTAATTCCTTGAGCTGATCGTTCCGATCGGTTGTGTTGGCGGCTTGCAGGTTGTCCATAGTCGCCTCGAGCGGATAGGTTAACACAGGTGGGGTAGCCACATTCCGGATCGGATTCGCCGATCCGTAACGCACTTCTCCCGCCTTAGTGCATGCACACCAGGTCATCTGGTGAGGCGATCTCGATCGGTCCGCCCCTGTCAAACGGGCAATGATGATTCTCTTCGACGGGCTGCCCTTCTGTGGTACCGACTTGAGTGGATGTGCCACCATACCCGTCTCCAGCGATACTGCGATCGTCCCCATCTACCGTCGGTTCCACTGTCACGCGATCTTGTGATTTAACTGCGTTAACAACTCTCGGCACATATGCCTTTGATACCACTGTATCGGTTACTGCTCTGATAACCTTCGGCACATCGTGATAGCCACATGATCTGGCCTTTCCGTCCAAGATGGGAGGTCTTCTTCGGCTGACTCGTCGTCGCCGATCCGATCGGTGGTGGACTTCCGCGCAAAGCTTTGCCACTGCATATAACAACTTGATTCGGTCGAAATGAATCCCATCCTCCACGAAACCATTCTTTCAGCCAGCCACATACCGACGATCGTACCGTCGCCTAACACCAGCGGTTTATTACCGATGTTAGCGACTCGTACCCGATCGCTTCGATCTCCACCGTCCACAAACGTCGGTACCTAGTGATCGCCCCTAGTCACCCACAACTTCTTTTCCCGATAGTCCTTTCCCACCGAGATATCTACTGATCGACCCACCGTAATGGTGATATCTTGGACCCACCTCACCAGATTAGTACGTGATCCGTATCTTCACATCATCTTCCTGCCCTTTCGATCGGGATCGGTTCGATCCGACAGCGACCTTCGTGCTCATACGGTGGGAGTGGCGCAGCATACGTAACGTCTGTTCAACTTCTTCCACGTCCCTGAGGCGCAATAAGGTCAGCTGATCGGCCAACTCCTGATCGTCCAGCGTACTGATAAAGTGGCCCACGTGTTCTTGGGCAGCGCTAATCGGCGGATCGGTCTCCTTGATCGAGATCCCCGCACGAATCGCAGCCAAATTTAGCCGGTGAAGGTACTCTATTGGCGTTTCATCGCCCCTCTTCCTCATGTGGTGGTACCTTCGTGCAGTAGAGAAGCCGGAGTGACAGTACTGCTTTTCAAACTCCATGCACAGCAAACTCCAGTCTGATCGGACATCCCGACTTAACTGCTGGATCCAGTTCGCAGTCGGTCCCTTCATCAGATCTCGGAAGATCAGACACCGTTCTTTGTTCGGAGTCTGATTCCGGAGGAAGGAGGACTTCGTTCGGCTGAAACATGATCGGGCCTGAACCTCATCAGCATCCTTGCCCGTAAAGTCCTTCAACTCGGTGCTTGCGGCCATGCGGATCCTTCGGATCACCGTCGAATTGAAACCAAACGCCATCGTCAAGGCTAAGTTCTCAATACTTGTACCGACTCTGCCCGTACCACCGTAGTCATCGTCAATTTCGCTGATCGACTCCATGTCGAAGTCGATGCTACTTGCCGATCGGCGGGGTGGTTTCGGCGTGACCTGCATTTTGTCTTGAAAACAGGTCTAACACCTTCTGACAGCTTTTCTATTGATGTTAATGACTGGATTTCAACGTCCACACAAATTGCATCGATTTCCTGGGCAGATCGGCTTGGTGCACGAGGGCGAAGAGGTGATCTGCCTCGATCTGCGGCGTAACGCTTCATTATATCCTCGAACTTTGCTTTCATGCTTGCTTCCATCGAGGACGAGGTGATTGGATCGGTCTTGGGGGGTGTCGATACCTGTGGGTGCCCCTGGGGACCCGACTGGCATGCCTCCCCTCGTTGCCGTACGTCCCTTTTTTGTTCCGTACGACCGGTACCGTGACTGGTACAGAGATCCATGGTCATCCGCTCCAAGCCGACCTCCAACTCGGACGAGCACTTGGAGGAAGGTGGCGACCCATATAGCAAGCTATCCTCGGATAATGACTTCAAGATGAGTGGTTAGACGAGGTTTGGGGCTTCTAAGGCGATTGTGGGAGTTGGGCGGCGCACCTCCCCCACCTATGGCGTCAGATGGTCATTTAGCATTGACATCGCTTGTTTCAACTTCCACGTATCCATTTCAAATAGCTTGCCAACACCATTAGATTCTTGACCTTTATCCCCACCTCTGCTAGCATCGCCAAAAGATTGTTGACTAGTTGCAGCGGCCGATCGGAATCGGTCGGTTCGGTAGTCGTCCCGTATAGACAATCCGGAATTAGGGGCTTGACAATTCGGATGATTTCGTTCTCGCGAACGGATTTCTTCAGTTCTTACATGTAGTACATTTTGGTTACCTCGTGATCCACAGTCCCATCATCGATCGGCGACTTTTCCTCCAAGTCGTCGTCGTCCGAAAGCATTGCGAGCCTCTGCTTGGTCTTTTTAATTGGTAATTTGGGCAGATAGGAGTGATCCGCACCCACAGTGTTCTTCACGTGCAATTTTTGTCGATATGAATGGGATCAGGAACAGGGGCCGGATCCCCTCTGGGACTATAGCAAAACTTGCTATAGTCCCGATCGGCTCCGATCGGAGCCTTGTGGGGAGGAAAAAAAATAAACTTGTAAATATCGATCTGGTCCTCCACTTGGCCAGATAGATCATCTCAATACTTTTCCACAGCCACGACACGAGGCGATAAGCGTTCCTCGTGCCGATCGGCTCCGCCAGTAGCGGTATGGGGAGTCGTAAATTCATTAATTTCTATCTGATCCTCCCCTTGATCAGATCGAACGTCGCCATCCTTTTCAAGAACTAGCACATAAGGCGATCTGCGTTCCTTGTGTGCTCACCAGAGAGTATCTATATTAAAATTCGTAAAATCCACACTTTGCTGAATATCGCGGTGATATCCACGGTCACCAAATGATCCGGGCACGGGCACCATTGTGTTGGAGTCAAGTTCAAAATCGAATACCGTAGTGTCGAGAAGCTGACCACCATCGTGTTCAGCCTTTCAACTGACGGGGGGGGTACCCCGCGAACCTTCGCCTACGATCCGATCTGATCGTCCGCTGCTAGCAGACGATCGATCATCAGCATAGGACGCCTGGTCCGATTTTTGCGTCTCCATCTCACCTTGTGTACCCGATGGAATGGGCTGGTAACACACTTGGTGGACCGCTGCTTGGTGGAGATTTTAGAGAAGATCGATATGGATGTACCACTTCTGGGGTACTGATCCAAAATCCAACGAAAGATAATGCGAACTAGCCGATCTGCAAACGAAGCGGAAATCTTCACTCCGAATGCGATTAAATCTGGCACTTGACCGCCCGAGGCAGTGAGTAATCCAGCCAATAGTAATTCCTGGCACTTGATTGCAGAGCAATGAGTTATCCAGCCAATAAATGTTTCTGGCACTTGAACGCAGATCGCGATGAGTAATCCAGCCTATTCCTGGGACTTGATCGCAGCAGATCGCTATAAGTAACATATCCAAAAAATAACCCGCCTCCCTTGAGCGGGGCCGAACTTGAGTGGTGAGTGAGCGTAATGGGTGCTCCCCGTCGTTGGGATTCCGGTGGAGCCCTGTCCTGGACGGGCTTAATAGCGAGAGGGGTCCCTGTTATCCCTCTGCTCCCAATGACTCCTACGGAGCGGCGACTTATGCAACCCAATGTAATACGAACAATGTATTTAATATCCAATAAAAATCCAATATGTAAACTATATGTAAACCGTGTGGCTTACCTCAAATCCGCGTACAAAACACTCCAAGCACACGATTGGCCCAAAATACTCCGTCATTTCAGCCAACCACATCGATCTGCCTTGAAAACTGGTACACTGGTACAAACTGGTCAACAATTTTCACTTGCACTTCACCACATACATCTATTGTCAAATAAAACGAAGAAAATCTGTAAATCGAGGGCGACCGTACGAAGAGATACCCAAAAGGGTCTAGCAGATGCAAAACTTGTATGGAGAGTCACGAGATGCTTCGAAAAATAAATAAATAAGTATGCCATGGGGCAATAAACCGAGCACAGAGGAAGACGAATAGGGTGCGCAGCAGCTTAACACAGAAAGTGAAGATCAAGTGAGAGAGGAGAAACAAATGGCCAATGTGTACGGGAAGAGGTATGCAGGTCACGAGAAGTGACTATTTGCTGAGTTTACTAAGCGATATGGCGCGACAGAGGTGGCAGTGTTGAAAGGTCGATTTGAAAATATGAGCGGTGAACATTCTGGCAATGACAAGGAGGCAACGAACCCATCTAGCATCTCAAGTCGCTCGAATGTGGAACGTCAAAATCATCCCCGACATCCCCAGGTTTTTCAACCACATGCAGATGCCAGCAATGGCGATCGACCAACGGGTACCAATACACCCTCAATGCCATCATCGACTCCTCTTCAAGAAATACCCGCACTTCGTTCTCAATCTCAACAAGTCACAGAAAAAAGTTGAAACTATTCCAGCCATAGCAGGTCTCTCAAGTCATTCGGAACGTAAACAGCACCCTGAAGGCAACATGCCTCCTTCATCCGACCTTCCAACCTCGTCTCAAATGCCACAAACAACGAGCAACAATGGCAGCACGACTGATGCAGTCGACAATGACGTCCCACAGTCGGCGAGTGGTCCTCCTATGAATCATAAGGAAAAACCAAGTGTTCAAAGCGGTCTAATATCTTCACGTCCTCAAACTAGTATGATAACACTATAGGGCTTCGTCAGCGACATCAACCGTCGGTTTACAACCCGAAACCTATTTACCGCAGAATCTCCAGTAACCCTGGAGGGGTTGCTCAAGGAATTGTACAAGAATCATCAACCTGATAAGCTCAAGAATGTTTCCACGGTCGCAAAGCAGTACGCAGGCAAGTAACGGGAGCTAGTTGGGTTGTTTAAGGGAAAGTATGGAGCACTGAGTGTGAGACGTCTCGAAGAAAACTTGGACGTACTGGAGCGTGCACACCAAGCTTGTATGAGTAACAAAGAGTCGAGGAAGAAGCGAGGTTGCTTTATTCGTATGATATCTTTGGCTTTTTGGCTGTCAGTGCTAGTATCTTTCTCGCTCGGTGCGGTTTTCGTCAATTTTGTTGTGTTGAATGCGTGGGAGTGCCATTCTTTTGAGGAGAAAGAGCATGAGGTTGCAGAGGGGTGTTTTCCACTGAAAAAAGGAGCTGGAGACTTCCACTCACGAGCGCGTCGCCGATTACGTGAGCCAGTCGCACCCGGAGTCTTGCTTCTTTTCGGAGTGGAAGGATCGCTAAAGAGCGCTGTTCGCGACCCTTTCGGCCGAAGAACTTATCAATTTGGCAAGAACGGTTCCGTTTTCGCCTGAATCATTGGTTCGCCATGGATTGACTGCACAAGAGTTTTACGACAGCTACGTTAAGATTGTGTTGGATACATCACTAAATCTTTGTTCATTTGTGTGGTCATCAGCTCTAGAGCTAGCAGGATTCGAAAAGGGTGTATCGAAGTCCTTTTCTGTCGACACCGCGTTGAATAACCATCTGGATGATGATATGACGAGCTCGCATCAATCGCAAACTACTGATATATACAATGGAAGTGCTGATGATTATGCTGGTACTGATGTCTCGTTCCGTGAGAAAGTAAACATAGAAGAGGAGGAATCAGCTGCGGTGGCACCCGATGCGTCAGAGCACAATCCAGTAGAGGAAGAAAACGACGCCTTACATGAAGAGGTTATGACAAAAAACTATCATAATAGTGCGTTGGTGGAGGATGTCATTTCCGGTGATCGTACTTGTGAAGAAAGCATTTTATCTGGAACAGAAGCGGTGGAAAGGAACAGGTTATGGAAAAAATTATGGATATTCCTAAGTTGGAAGAAATGTCTTTAACTGATGAGCCTGAGTAGATTGAATTTTCTACTAATGACAATCTGACGAAGGGTGACTTTGTGAAAGCTATAGTCTATGAGATAGAGTCTGTTAGTGGTGCGAATGACGTCATTTCTGCTGTCACCGAGACCGAAGGAGAGAATGTCGCTGTCGCGATTGAGGACGTCTCTTTCAATGATGATGAGGAAATACCCAACGTTGCGTTTGAAACGGATGAAGACATAATAGCTGAAAATATCAAAACCGAAGCGGAAAGCGTTGTGGAGGTGGAAATGCGTCAGGAGGGTCTATATTTTTTGTACCCGTACCCAGCATCAGATGGAGTGATAATTGATATGCCTGCCAATGTGTCAAATGGAGCTGTCGACGAAAATTCTTGGCAATCGTTTAGTGGTGATAAAGAACTGTCTGTTGCTATTGATGAGGCAGAATCTGAGTCTGCGTCTGATGAAGTTTTAGTCTTTTCAAAGGAGGATATCATTGGACTATCCATGAGTGGTGTGGACGAGCACTTGTTCAAGTCAGCCCAAGTCGAAGACACCACAGACGCTGACGTGGATGTGACGAATTCACAGGCAAAGATGAAAACAGATGTTTCAGATGTTGAAGTTGACATGAAAGATATTGAAAAGGAGTCGAGTAGCGTTCACTTTGACGATAATCCGACTAGTGTTGATGTTGACGAGGCGGCAATTAGCGTTAATTCTGGCGAGATGGTGAGTAACTCAGAAGTATCACGTGCTGAACCTTTACCCGAGGTAGGCTAGGAAGAGAAGGATGTGATTTTCGGCAAAGAATTCTTGACTCCTTTTATAAATAAGGAGTTGGGATATGAGGAGGCTGGTAAGGACGAGTTCAAAGTTAGAGATTCTAGCGCAGAGACAGATGTTGGGAGTAAAAATAAATCGACGCCCAACACAGTCGTGGAGGTTGTTTTATCCGAGGTTGTCGACGAGAGCGATCTCGATACTGAATGAATAAGTGAGCAGTCTTCTGTCTCGAGCGACGTTAATGCAATCAAAGCTTTAATTGACGAGGATACGGCACATGTGTTGGATGGTGTAGCGACTTAGAGCGGGAGACATGATGACGACAAATTGGTCGCTTTGGCCGTCGTTGAGGAACTTCTTTAAAAATATCGTGACGAAAGTGAGAATGCTAAAGAATCAGCTGATGGGGAAGTAGTATCAGCCGATGGGGATCTCTAAAAAGTTACCGCTGGTGTATTTAGTGACGTTAATGTGCTTCTCGATAAGGCTGAAAACTTCTTCAATAAGGATTCTGGCTTGACGGGCGAGACTCAGATTAAGCGTCAATCGATGGGTTGTCTGAGACCTTCACACAGAATCATGACGTTACGACCGTAAAAGAGAATATCGAAATTGACAAGTCAACTATTTCACGCGGGTTTGGAGAACGGAGGGGCAGTCTGCTGCTGAAATTGACCTGGTCAGCAAATTAGACGATCTTTATGATGCGATAATGATTTTGGTGATGTCGTTGAAGAAGTGAGTGAACGGGTTGGGGATGCGGAGGCTACTGATGCCTCTAAGAGTTATGTTAAAGAAGAACATATAGCTGCAGTTGAGGTAGAGTTCTCACAACATGATCTTGTCGCCGGTTATGAAAACAGTCTCGCGGTTGCTGTCGAGGAAGCTGTTGCGCGTGGCAAAGTAGTGGCGGCTGCCTCTGAGGAGGATTCTCTGACGAATGTTGCGAGTTACGCGGAGAAAGCAGGAGAAATCGTTTTGGTTGATTGAAAAGGATGTGGGCTACTTTGGCTCATTCTCCCTCTCCAACATAACGCCGATCTATTGATCTTTAACAACGTTCAAGCTGACGTCGTGAAGGAGGAAGGCGGTATCAAATACTTTTTTTTGCAGTTGGTGTGTCCAATGGTTCACGCACGAAATTTTATGAGTATGGCTGTGCGCTCTCAGACTGGTAACTGCTGTGGAACAAACTCAATCCATTTGTAAGGACCATCATGGTGCCATTTGTTAGTGACGTGTCGGCGGCATTAGCTTATGTCTCACCGGAACAACATAAGGAGCGTGTGAAAGGGGAATGTATTGACTTGTATCTTCACCCGAAGATTTTGTGGTTATCTATTCATAGTCGCGTCTTGATATGTTTTTGAAGGTGAGAGTACTCGGAAAAGATTGATAAACATACGCAAGGAGAGTGATGTTCCGGGTTTTGCTAAGACTATGAATGAAGATTCTGCACATAAAAACTCTGAAGTATGACAATTAAAGAGTATGTGTATGCGTGCCTTTTGCTTGCTTACGCTGAAGTTACGCAAGGGGCGATCGTGGTGAAGTGGAAGCAATATTTACAGCATATATGAGATGATCGGTGGTAGTTATCAATTCTTGGTATATTTTTATCTCGCCAAACTCTACACTTAGCACGATGACACTTTTTACGCTGGTGATTTCTTCAAACACTGAATATTAGTGTCAAAGATTGTGTCATGCCTTCAATGATGAACAATATGACACTTAGTGTATCATGGTGTTAGTAGTGCGATTCTTCTGTCTTCTAGCAAGATGCTTCTATGCATAAATAGTGCCAACTGATGCTTCTCGCATTTTCAAAATGTTTTGGCAAAGTTGTTTCGGCTCTAGCATCATGGCAGTAACGCTAACGCTAAGTTGAGCGTCTTCAACTCCATAAACTGTCTAATTTGATGTCCAGCAGCTAGGTGCGCTAGGGCACATGAGGTAACAAGGTAACTGTAACGGGGTTACATTCGGGTTACATTAAGTGTTGGTGTACATGAGTACACCACGGTTGAGGTCAGTATTGACCAGTTTGAAAGGTTTTGAACCTTTAGTTATTTTAACCAATCAGGGCAGGGGGCCTTGGTGTGGTGGTGTGTCAGCCATCCACGTGTCAGTACACAGGTGTGTACACTACATTTTAGCTAGGTACGAATTAGGAATATTCTACTTAGTATTACATATAGTTTATATTAGTTTAAATTAATTTAGGCTAATTACATATTAAATATATTCAGTTTACATTTCACTCTATTTAGCGGACGCGCGACCTCGACCGGTCGCGCGCGCAGTGAGTGTCGTAGGTAAGAGGGAGTCCTCCCTTTACTTACATCCCGTAAAGGGAATACAGCCGTTAAGGCTAAGTCGTAAACTAACACGGGAATCTTGGCCCCGAGTAGGAGAACTCTCCTACTAAACCCTTTACAAGGGCGTATCGGCTAAGTAGCGGTAGCTACCGCTTTAAGGAAGAGTCTTCCTCTGTGCGCTAGCCGCACCGTGCGTATACGCACCGGCTACAGTAACCATACTGGGAAAACAAACCGTCAGCAACACCACAGAAAGTCAAGACATAGGCACAACTTACTAGCCCAACGGCAGATTCATTCAGGGCGGCAGAGCCAACGAAAAGTCATGCGTCCTCGGCTTCATATTAAACAACAGAGGGCGCTAGAGCACATGAGATAACAGGGTAACCAGACTTTGAAGACAAACGGTCAGTATCACCAAAGAAAGTCAAGACATAGGCACAACTTACAAGCACAACGGTGGATGCATTCATGGCGGCAGAGCCAACGAAAAGTTATGCGCCCTCGGCTGCTCAAGTTGATCGGCTCGATGTTCCTGGGTGTTCTCAAGTGGTTAAGTATTTTAATTTTGGATGAGCAATTTCGACCAACCAACATCGACCCGCGACGGCCAGATCGCGACGGCCAGATCGCGAGGCAAATCTGATCAA
>CM047591.1:4137502-4174293 GCA_026184515.1 Peronosclerospora sorghi
GACGGCCAGATCGCGAGGCAAATCTGATCAATCAAATTACAGAGGGTCGCGACGGTAACTGCACAGTATTGAAGTCAGCGCTGAAGTAACCAAGAAGTAGTGGGTGAGAAAAGTGATTGACTTTGAAGTAAGAATTGGTAACACTTAATAGAACCAAATTTCCCCTGAATTGTTAAGATCTCTGGCGACCCTCAAAAATAACTTCCCTATTGTTCCAATACAAAAAACAAGTGTAATACAAGGAAGTCGTCGAGTGAACGCCCTAGCAAGTGGAGCAGCAGCCGTTTAAAGCTACCTAGTGTTGGGGGCAGCCTGGAACTACCTGTTGAAGTGTGTGACTACTGTGTTTGGTTGATTTGTTGGTCCGGGCGCTAGTTTTAAGTACCCGGGAAGTAAGCAAGGTGGACTGAATTATTACCCCTTGTGTTGTTGATTAAGTGAATTTATTACAATTTTCAACTCCTTCACGACAGCTGCGCGCTTACAGCAAGCTCCACCGACCAGCGTACCTCAGTGCCTACGAGATCAGGATCAATGCTTTACAGCGCCTGACCAACAACAACGGCATGGCGATACTGGGGACGAACGTCAATCTGCCAAGATCTTGTTGTGAAGCTCTGCGATCAAAGTACGCAAATTTTTGGTTAATGGCGTAGATGGTGGAACTGGCTGCTCTACGGTCCAAGGGCGTGATCGAGGAAATGGAGGGGACAAAGATTTCAGAAGATACGAATCCTATCAGGACGATGTGGGTATGGTCGCTCAAGACCGATCCGTTTGGCTACGTTATACTCTACAAGGTCCGTCTCGTCTCCCTCGAAAATCACCAGCTTACCTTATTGATTTTGTAGAGACATTGTCTCCAGTGGCTCGGATGTCATCTTTCCGATTGGTGCTCACGATGGCTGCTCGCCTGCGGCTCACGGTGTACGGGGGATACATCAACACGGCGTATCTCAATGCTGAACTCGAGATCTCACAATACGTGTAGTCAATAGAAGGATACCCGTGTGAGACGCAGGGCAATATGTACGTGCTGCGCAAGGCGGTGTACGGCTTGCGCCAAGCGGGACGCGAGTAGAACACGGAGCTGAACGACTGGCTGCTCAGGTACGGTTTTCACAGGTGTGTGATGGAGCCGTGCCTCTACTACGTGGTGGCGGGCGAACGGATCATGCTGGTACTAGTCTACGTTGACGACGTAATGTGCACGACCAACGACGAGACGTTCAAGATAAAATTATTCGCGGCGCTGGAAGAGAAGTACGGTCTGAAGGAAGAAGGTGAGCTCAAAGAGTACCTTGACGTTCAAGTTATCCAAGCTGCGGACTCCATCACGGTCGGGCAAAGCAAGTTTGCGCGGGAGATTCTGCAAAAGTTTGGCTAACGGGACGCGCACAAGTCTTGAAACCCGATGGAGACCAACGCCAAGCTAATATGGCAGCTAAGGCAGGTGAAGATCTGGACACTAGCTTAGACTATCGCAGCGAACTGGGAACGCTTATGTATCTAGCTACAAGTTCGCGACCGGATCTCGCATATGTGATTGGTGAACTCAGCCGATTCGTGTCGCACCGACGACCAAGCACGTGGGCGCGCTCCAGCGCGCGCTCCGGTACTTTCTGACACCGTTGAGCTCGGGATCAAGTACAAAAAGGTGCTGAATGAAGGCGAGAGTACGTTCGGCTTGCTCGGGTTCTGCGACAGCGACTGGGGGAGCGATCTAGAATCACGCAAGAGCACCAGAGTCTTTGTCTTCACTGTGGCCGGTCGGGCTGTGGCGTGGATATCACGCCACCAGCCCATCATTGCGCTTTCGACGGCAAAAGCGGAGTAAGTGGAGGCCTGCGAGGCCGCGATGGAGGCAAAGGCCGAGACCAACATCATACAGGAGGTTCTGCACCACCAGATATGACTACTGCAGACATAAGAGAACCAGGAGTTACTACTAAAGAACAAGAAGATAATTTACGTGCCTTGCTGTCTGAGTATGCCGATGGTTTCATAAATCTGGTAATGCACTTACCTCCAGCTAAAGGTGTAGTTTGTGACGTGGATGTTGGTGACAATGCACCTATTGCACAAAGAGCACGAAGAGTACCGCCTACACTGTTACCTAAGTTGTATGAATTGATACGAGGTTTATTACAGGCAGGACTAATTCGGTATTCGAAATCTGCTTGGGCATCACCGATCGTCATAGTGTTAAAAAAGAACAAAACCGACATACGGCTGTGTATTGATTATCGGTCGGTGAATGAGAAGACGAGATTTATGGTGTATGCTATGCCGTTAATTGATGATTTACTGGGAAATTTTGAGGGAGTAAAATGGTTGTGTTCAATGGATAATGCGAGTGGGTATTGGGCTCTACCGATGTCCAAGAGAGCTCGGTTGATCACAGCATTTTTTTCCCTTTAGGACATTTCGAATGGATTCGGATGCCTCAAGGGCTTAAGAACGCTCCTCAAATATATCCGCGTATAGTGGATAACGCTTTGTGGACAATGGTACGGCGGTCACAACAGATGGGGATAAAGTGTAAACTGCTAGGTGGAAAGTCAACATGGATAATGACAGTGAAGAAGCCCATGTGTTGGAAACAGACGTGTCCATCACGCAAGACGTCTTTCATAACGGCCGAGTGGTGACGACTGATGAACAACCTATTGTTGGGAGGCAATCATATACTGATGATATTACCTTTGGCGCAAGCAGTTGGGATACATTGTGTATCATGCTTAAGAATCTCCTAGAATCATTTAAATATTGGCAGATCACTTTAAGTTTACCGAAGAGTGCTTTTGGCAAACACAGTGTGGTGTTTTTGAGTCATCGTATATATGCAGAAGGAGTTAAAGCATCTCCCTGCAATCTGGAATCAATTGTCAAAATGAAAGGCGTTCCCACGGACACTAAAATGAGTTCAAAGATTCACTGGAAGTTTGATATACTATCTACGGTTTATTGATAATTTTGCAACACTAGCTGCATCTCTGTATGAGTTAACCGAACTACAGTTGAAAGATGGTACCCGACTGAAGCACGCTGAAAATTCGTTTTCGTTGGTAAAGGACCGTCTGGTGAATGCACCTTTGTTACGACATATCGAGGGATCAAAACCATTGAGTATAGTGCTATATAACAATCCATGGGTGTTCGGAGAAACGGTGTGTCAAGAGTATGATGGAATACTGCACCCAGTGCGCTACGTTAGCAAGGTTTTTAAAGATGCTGAAACGAGCTATACAGGGGCGGAACAAGAGGTTCTAGCGTTGCTGAAAACGTTACATAATACCAGTCACATTTTGTGGACAGCATATAACGGTTTATGCAAGATATTCCACAATGCGTTGGCTGTTCACATCGAAAATTTTGGCAGGCAGAGGAATCCAATGGGCAGTAATGTTGTCTCCGTGGTCATTGGAAATCATACCAACGAATCATGAAGCTGTAGTATTACCTGCTTTATAATCCACGTCCATTGTGCCCGCAGAAAAGATGAATGAAGAGCTAGAAGACATTGCTCCGTTGAAATCGTTGAAAGATGTGCCGATCATTAAGCCAATTCCTAGTCTACAACGTCATAGCACTGGATATGCTTTATCGTTTGATGGTGCAGGGCGTCTTAAGAATGACCCGAAAGGAGCGTTTGGCATGATAGTGTGGGAGTACCAACCTGGGATGTAGTGGCAGCAGAATATGGGATTCAAGATAACCTTACCGTGAATGAGAGTGAATATCATGGACTATCCACGTGCTACTACTCGCGCAAGACCATACTGTAACGAAAGCAATTGTGTGTGGGGACTCTAGATTGGTTATTGGACAAGTCAATGGAGATCTACGCTGCAATCATGCATCACTATTGGTTTGGTTGGGCCGAGTGCGCTCGCTGGTAGAGAAATTCCAAGCAATTAGTCTAATACACGTTGCTCGCAAGTATAACCAAGCGGCTGATTTTTTTACTCAATGTGCTATGTAAGAGCAGCAGGCAGGAAAAATTATCAATGAAGAGAGAAAAGCAGATCTGCAGCTGCTGATCGTCTGCCAGACTTGTTGTATTCCAATGCAGATGAAGCTCAGGTTGTCACAAAGCAGAAAAATATATGGGAGGATGTCGATTATGTGTCACCAGAGGTATTTGTGCTCAATCGAAGTATGACAAAGCCACGTAATGAGCAACCCCATTCTCAAGAGAATGTTACTGTTGGACATGGGGCGGACACTAATGGTGATTTACACTCAGTGGACAGTGACGTGGCTAGATCTGAAGAATCTCAGAATAGAGAAGACAGCGACCCATATGAAAATGCATCAGTCATCCGAATTGAACGAATTGGAAAATCCCAGATACATGATGAGTGGTGCAGTAAGATCATGGCGTATCTACGAGGAGATGATGACCAGATAAATTCCTCCAGTCAATGGAAAAAGATAGCTCGACATGGGCTCACTTACGTGTTGGATAATAAAGATGTCATGTACTATGTCTCGAAAGCTCAAGATAAAACCAAAGAATATGTGTGGATATTGGTGGTACCGACTATATTACAAGAAGATATATTGCATGCCTATCATGTGGAAGTCGGAAGTGGGGCACATCAAGGAGTCGGAAAGGTCTATGCTCGGTTGAGGTCCAAATATTATTGGAGAGGGATGTATGCCCATATTGAAAACTATGTTTCAGCGTGTGAAGATTGTGCCACCGCAACAGGTAGGCCA
This sequence comes from Peronosclerospora sorghi, assembly GCA_026184515.1. NCBI lineage: Eukaryota > Oomycota > Peronosporomycetes > Peronosporales > Peronosporaceae > Peronosclerospora > Peronosclerospora sorghi. The sequence continues at coordinate 4,142,228 of CM047591.1, forward strand.
AGATACCAGGGGCGCATTAGTGGAAAAATATTGTAGCATCAAGACCATTTCAGATTTTAGCGATGGATTTCGCATTGCCATTAACACAGACTGCAATGGGGCACGAAGCTTTATTATGTTTTATATGTCTGTTCTCTGGGTATGTGATTCTAATTCCAATGAGCACCACCACTGCACAAGATGTAGCAGAAGCGTATATCGTGGGGGTGTATAAGAGATTTGGAGCCCAAGAAATGTTAATACACCATAGAGATCCAAGTTTCATGAGTTCGGTTTTCAGGAGATTCAATCGTATGCTGAAGCAGAATCAGAGACCAACGTTAGCATACCGACCACAAGCCAATGGGAAACAAGAAATATCGGTGAAAACAGTGGTCAAGGCAATCAAATGTTATATCACGGATCCGTAACAGAGAGATTGGGATGAATACGTGGCTCCCTTAGAGTTTGCATTGAATACTCCAGTGGATCTTCAGCATCATCAGACTCCCTTTTATTTGGTACATGATTGGGAGCCCAGAACCACCTTGGAAGCCATGATACCGCCCAAGGACACATCAATAGTGGAAAAGGACGCATTGGAGTGGAGTTTGACTGAGACTGAGAAGCACATGAGAGCGCAAGCTCAAGCTGCTATCATCCAGGAACAAGTGATGAAAGATAGAGCCCAACGTCATAACGACGCCGTAGCATCTAAAGTATGGTCAACTACCAAAACGGCTTATCGACCGGGGTTTAGATATATCATGATTTGGTCAAGCCGGGGTTGGTCAGTAAATTGGCACATTTATGGCATGGAACATATGTGGTTGATGAACGGATTAATGACATGATGTATCTGCTAGCGATACCGACCAAAGAAAGTCGGATATTCCCGCTTGTACACATTGCCAGACTGAAGCCATATATTAATAAGATGAGACGACCTCGGGAAAGACTTCAGGTCGAAGATACATTTGAATTGGATGAGGCGTTACTCCCTGAGGATTCATGGTATGAACCTGGTCAAGATGACGAGTGGGAAGTGGAAATAATTGGGGCTTGTAGGTTCAAGCAGCGAACAAGGAATGGACGTCGAACAAAGGAGTATTATGTCAAGTGGAAGGATACCGATGAGATGAATTGGGAGCCAGAATACAATCTTTCATGCACAGTTTTATTGTATGCGTTTGATGCTCAACGAGCTTGGGAGAATCGGTATTACGCAGCTCAGACAGCAGAAGAGGACACTACAGAGGCTGAACTGTAGACTCCTCATGAAATAAGAAACAAGAGACGAAAGCGTCAAGATATTCAAGAAAATAACAAGAGAACAAGACAGAAAAAATAAGAAAGATAAGGCCCCAGAAGATATAGTACATCCCTATCACGGACCCATGTTGGTTGTGATAAGTAGAATGCGGACCCAAGTTGGTTGCATTGGGGGGCATAGCAAAAAGTGAAACAAAAATAAAAACAAAGATACATGTTTACACGAGAACTTGAATTTGTTTGAGCATGTGGATTAAATAAGCTGCGAGCTAGCGTTCATTGACGCAGCGTGTTTAAGTTGGCTACTGATAATGAAATCAAGTATATAAATGAGCAGTGAATTAAGAATAAGATGTGGAATCTGTACAAGATGGAGATCGTACGAAGAGAAGCCTATTAAGGTCCCAAAGGTGTGAAACCTGTACGGCAGCAACAAGATGATACGAAGCGAAACCGCTAAGGTATTAAAAGGTGTGAATCCTGTACATCTATTATCAATCATATATGGATGAAAGATAACAAGAACAAGATTGTGCGAAGAGAAGCCTATCAGGGTACGAAAGGTGTGAAATCTATACGGCGACAACAAGATTGTATGAAGAGAATCCTGTCAGGATATTAAAGGTTTGAAACCTGAACATCTAGTGTCAATTCACCACGGAAATTATATAACAAGTGTGAGATCTCACGAAGAGAAACCTATCAGGGTATTAAAGGTGTGAAACCTGTGCGGCCATAACTAAGCGTACGAAGAGAAACCTGGCAGGGTACCGAAGGTGTGAAACCTGTGCGACAACAACAAAGATCGTACAAAGAGAAACCTGTCAGGGTACTAAAGGTGTGAAACCTGTACGTCATTGTAAAATAAAATGAAGAAAATCAGAGCGTCGAGGACGACTGTACGGGATATATCCAAAAGGACCTAACAGGTCTAGCGGATGCAAAATCTATGCAGAGTCACGGGACGTTATTAAGAAAAAATAATCCATGAGGCGACAAACCTGGATGTCGCTGATAACCTTATACAAGGGGTATTAAGTTGAATGATTGAGGGGCAACACCTATATAGTGATCCGAGGGATGCAGAAGAAATCGCGTTGCAATTAAGTTAGTTGGGATATGATAAGATGAGAGAAAGACAGAACGTACGACGTGAAAGAGTAGACCCGGACAGTATAAGTGGATTCACCAGGGTGGCGAGCCCAGTGAGTGAACTACCTGTTGCATGAGAAAAAACAATATATATGACGAAAGGAAGAGGCAGAAGTTAACGCACTGGGACCGTAGGATGTATATGGAATGGGTGCATATACTATGATTAGTCCGGAGGCCAGAAGTTCATTTAGAAGTCAAGAGAGAGCACGCATTACCTGAGAAGAATGAATATGGCAGGCTGGGAATTGGCATGTGATGTTGATATTTTGAGGAAAAAATAATTTTTGGCCAATCAGAGGCGACCTGTGACGGCCACCTCACGACGGATTGACTTATGATTGGTATGAATATGGAGATATAAAAAGATATTTTCAGCCAATCAGGAGCGACCTGCACGGCCAACTCGCGACGGCCACCTCGCGACGGAGTGACTTATGATTGGTATGAATGTGGCGATATAAATGGATATTTTCAGCAAATCACAGGCGACCTGCGACGGCCACCTCGCGATGGCCACCTCGCGACGGCAACCTCGCGTGTGGAGATAAATGGATTTTCCGCCAATAAGAAGCAGTTAGTGAAGCACCTACCTGAAGTATACATTCCATCCAAACTGAGTAACGTGAAGGTATTTGATTGAGAGAATATGACAACGTTCGTAACTGATTACGACTTCAGCGGGAACTTCAAATGGACAGTACGGATATGGTAGAATCCCTTTTGAGTTTGAGAGCAGTAGGACGAGAAGATGATGAAGCAAAGGGCAACGAGGAAGGTGTTTCATTCAGTGAGAATACAATTCTAAAGCCGAATGCTTCAGAAACTACAGCAGCATCAGTACCCAGGTCTAGCTCATCGTGGACTAAGAAGGAAGAGGAAGAATTATTGAAGATACAACAGGCCATAAAAAGTACAAACACCCAAGCGCATGATATATATGATTTGTATAATCAACAGTGTCCGCCAAGGGATTGATCGTAAGGACTAAAAAAGGGGGTCATGTTCAAGTAAGAGCGAATGGGAGTCAAGCGAAAGAGGGGTGATGAATGGGACAAGGATGAGATACAGTGGTTAACAAGCATGATAGACCAGGATGCTACCGCCACAGAAGTGGTTGATCGGTATCCAATAAAATTCCCGCAATCGAAGAAGATACATACTATAGCAGCTGTACGAAAGAGGATGCAGATGGTGTATCGGTCTAGGATAGGTAAAACTCAGACACCACCGAACCGAGAAAAAAACCAACGCATAACTAAAGGACGCTGCAGAAAATGTATGAAACGAGAAGATGACATATTGATAGAAGCGATAAGACATGGAGCTGTGGATATGAAAGTTATTGCAAAACGGTTGGGTGACGTCACAGACATGGATGGAAATAAGCTAATGCCAAGGACAGAAAGTGGAATTAGGCATAGGCTCCTTCGATTGAAGAATAAATTGGGTGATAGCAACCAATCGCTCACACAGTCAATATCTACATCAGATCAAGGAAGCGACGATGAGAACCAAGTTTATATCAATCAAAAAATGTCTGAAATCCAGAGATTGGAGTCCGAAGAAGAAGACAAGTCAAACCAATTGGATGTCATGGGCATAAGGGATGATAACGTGGTGAATCAAGAATCTGATGTTATGAGTGGACACATGATAGAAGATCCATTAGACGATGAGGGATCCAAATGCACTGTAGAGCATGAGGAAGAGAAAAACCCAGCCTTCTCAGTAATAGTTGACCGAGTAGTGCCAAAGAGTCAGAGAATGGGATAGGAGGAGAAGGACAAGCAGAAACAGTCAGTCGAATACCTCACACACCCAACAGAGCGATCTCCAATAGCAAATGAGGATGAGAGCGTAACCGATGCAGATAGGGAGCATTCCACTATGGAGGCCCAAGAAATGGATTGTAGGAGTGAACAGACAATAGAAGCTCCATTAGATGGTGATAAATCTGGGCACACTATAAAAAGTGAGGAAGAAGAGAAGCCAGCTCCTCCACTAGTGATTAATCTGGCCGAGTCGACAGAGGATTCGGAGTCCAGCGCAAGTAATAGAGATTAAATGGACTTGGTATCGGAAGAAGATGAGACGCACTGTAATGTAGAATGTGGAAAGATGGAAGAGAAGGATGAAGGTACCACAGAGGGTTTTGATGTATCTAAAACTGGAGATATTGAAAATGAAAAATCATACGGAGAAGTCTTGAGTCACCTCAACCCAATGACTGATGTGGATACAGAAATAACTGAAACAGTGGCTCAGAGGGCAGATGAGTATCGGAAATACACGTTCAGTAATATTTTGGTTCCAATAGACCAACCACACTTATTGTGGAAAAGTAAGTTTCAACCAGGGTCAACCGCAAGGCAGGTGATGTTACGCATGAAAGATGTTGAAATGGAGTGGTGTCAAGAAGTTGATAACGTCACTATTGATCCAGGAACTATTATTAGTGTGGAAAATTCTTTGGACTTACATAGAGAACTTGGTGGAAAACAACAACTCAGAACCATCAATCCAGAAGATGCAAGAAATGTATTATTCGTGGTCACGCTATTACTAAGAGATTCGTAGTCTCTGGTAGTTTTCCTTCGGGAATGTTGGGGTGGAGGTTATGGACCATGTAGAGATGAATTGTGCTGTCTATTGTATGATTTCACAATACCACAGTTTAACTATCACTGAACTTGCAGGCATTGGTTGTTCTTCAAATTGGGGGAGGTGCATATGGATAAATTCACGTCAGTGAGTGACTATCGCCTCACTATGTGCTTAATAACACACTTGGAAGCATGTAGTGTTACCGATCCGATTCAGTACAAGTATGAATGGGATCCAAAAGATGTTACGTCAACAATGGATCTTCATGTGACATCTTATGGAGTGGGGCAATGTTTAGCTAAAAGATGGAAAACCTAAGACAATGATCACGGTCCCGATCGTTCATGCCGTTAATGAGAGGGGTGTTATATTTACAAGTAACTGGAGATTTTAGGACTGAGTGTATAAATACGGATCAAGTCAGCCTAAAGAGATGGGATTATGGAAGACTTTGCGTCGTGCGATTTCACGAATTGAGTTTTCTGGACTGGGGAATAGTATTCTCAGTAGGATTCCGATACATAATTATAACCACCGCTAAGTGGGGGATATACACAGGAACATCTACAAACTGCGATGGTTACCTGTGGTCAATATCATGAATTATGTCAGAAGATTCAGCACAATAGATAAGTTGACTAGAGAACCGTCATCTCCATTACTACAATTAAAGACCAAAAGAAAGACTATTGAGTCGCTTAGGTCCGCATCAGTGATGGCGGAGATGGAACATACGCATGTGTATAAGGAATTTCAATCCTAGATATGGACCAATTGAAAGTAGTACGAGCAGCTGTGGAGACAAAAGGAATTGTTCTAGCGCGTGGTCCTTACGGATGTGGAAAAACATCTACAATTACTGCGATTGTGTTAACGCTACTATCGGTGTTTGCACGGGCTCGCATTGCTATCGTCTCAGAAACTAATGCAGCCATTGACGAAGATCTTAAGAGGTTGATGGATTCCAAGGTGATACCGGATCACGATATAGTACGGTTGGGTGAGATAAAGGGTACGATGGCATTACCAGAAGCTGAACATTACCGGAGGAGATTTGTTTCGGAAATATTACAACGAGAGAGACGTTCATTGGAAGGCAGTGTGGTTCGCAAAGATATTTCTGCAATATTGAGAAAGGAGGTGGAGACATTGGAGCAATCACATGTAATTATAGCTACTTTGGCCCAATTAGGGCGACCAGACTACCACACGATATCTTAAAATGTAATCATTAATGATTAAAGAGCTCAAACGGCAGAGGTAGCGTTATTACAAGCTATCAGACCAAAAGTTGAAGTTCTGGTATCTGTAGGTGATCCCTATCAGCTTTTTGTGTACTCTCCCATAAGTGAAAAGTTAAGACAACGGTTTCACAGTGAAGCCCGTCGTCATAAAATTACCTGGGGTTTGTTGCATTCTATAGAACATTTTCGCGCTACTCATCAGTTATTACGAGTGTTCCCCGCAGTCAAAATGAATGCAGAATTTAGAAGTCATCCGAAAACCACGAGATTGTTACAAGTATTTTACCCGTATACAATCCGAGATAGAGCAGCCATATCGAAAGATTATTTGAGTGGTATGCGTTTCAATAGCCTGGACGTGGTTGATTGGGGCAAACCAGTTGATCGCAATCTTTCTGGAAAGCGAAGTCTCAAGAGTAATCGAGTTATTTGGATTAGTTGCCAGGAGTGGGTGAGAGAGATGGAACGTCAAGAGTTCCGGCATACTAATATTATTGAGCTAGCAATGATCATATACTTATTGGGGAAGATATACGGTATGCTGGAAAGCGAGACGCGAAGAACAAGAATAGCTGTGTCCTCACAGCTATTCTTGTTCTTCGCGTAGGAAATCATTGTTAATTATTTCGCCATATCAAAATCAAGTCAAGGCTATACGAAGGCAATTAAAGTACATGGGTTATGTGTATGACGAATATCTAGATATTGAGGTGGCTACGACCGAATCTATTCAGGGTCGTGAAAAAAATGTCGTTATTGTATCTATGGTTCGATCACACACGCTGGGATTCCTTGACGGATACCCATCAAGATCATTAGTGACACTTAGCAGAGCCCATGATTACCTCTTCATAGTTGCGTCGCGTTATGTTTTTGAATGCAAGAGTACCTGTAAAAGGGTGATTAATGTATGCAAGGACGATGAGGTTCCAGTTTTCACGACACCTATGGATGAAAATGAGGCACGTAAATATCTGAAGTATGATTACTAAGAACTATGTGTGTGCGTGCCTTTTTCTCGAATCCGCTGAAGTTACGCAAAGGGCGATTGTGGTGAAGTGGATCTATATTTACAATATGTAGGATGTGATCTGCAACAGATATTAATTTATGGTATATTTGTTCATACCAAGACTTTAAATACTAGCACAATGCTGTTTGTTACGCTGACGATTTCCTCAAGCACATGTCTACAACCATCTCATGTGTTCATCAAAGAAAGTATCAATTACAACCTTCTTGTATTGTCAACTCTGAACGTTAACATCAAAGATCGTTGTGTGCGTCCACCACGTGAACATCTGTTTCAACAAAGTCGTGGTAGCCCTAACACATTCGAAGGTGCAAGTGTTTTAGTCAAAATGTTATGCTCTTTTGAGTAACATCAACAAAGAAAATCAAGACACGGACACAGCTTACATGCACTACGACAAATCCAATCCTCGCAAATAAGTCAACAAAAGGTCTTGCACTTTTGGCTGCGGAAACTGTTCACATAATGTCTTGCAGTTATGGGCGCTAGGGCGAGGGCTGTAGCTGACAAACCAGGTCACGAAAACAAACAGTCAGAACCACTACAGAAATCCAAGACACAGGCGCACCTTATAAGCATAGTGGCAGATCTGATGGTCGCGGTAAGCTCCCGGAAAGTCATGCGCCCTCGGCCGCCCAAGTTGGTTGATGGGGCATTCTCGATTGTTTTCAAGCGGTTAAGTATTTTATTTTGGAAAAGATATTTTCGGCCAATCCGAGGCGACCTTCGACGGCCACCTCGCGGCTAATTGATTTATGATTGGTATGAATGTGGAGATATCATTGAATTTTTGACCAATCAGGAGGGACATCCGACGGCCACCTCGCGACGGCAACCTCGCTCAATCAGATTACAGAGTGTTTCTGAAGTAACTGTCAAGGATGATCAATCAGGTTACAGAGGGAATCAGTGGTAGCTCTCAAGGATGATCAATCAGGTTACAGAGGGAATCAGTGGTAGCTCTCAAGGATGATCAATCAGGTTACAGAGGGACTCAGTGGTAACTGCTACGTATTGAAGTCAGCACTGAAGTAACCAAAAAGTAGTGGGTGAAAAAAGTGATTGACGTTGATGTAGGACTTAGTAACACTTATTAGAACGAAATTTCCCTTGAAGTGCGAAGATATCTGGCGGCCTTTGAAAGACCTTCTTTTTGATTCCATACAAAAACCAAGTGTAATACAAGAAGGTCGGTGAGCGCACGCCCTAGCAAGTGGAGCAGCAGCCGTTTGAAGTGCGCTAGTGTTGGGGGCAGCCTGGAACCGCCTTTGGAAGTGTAGCCCAAGTGTGTTTGACTGATTTGTTGATTCGGACGGAAGTATTAAGTACCCGGGAAGTAAAACAAGGAGGACTAGCGTATTACCTCTTTGTGTTGTTAATTAAGTGGATTTAAAATAATTTTCAACCCCTTCACGACATAAGGCTATAGACGTTCCTTATGTCCTATCCAGATCGATTCCACATTTAACTCGTAATAATCGATTCTTCGCGAGATATCATCTCGGTGATATCCACGATCACCAAGTGATCCGGGCACGCGCACCATTGTGGTGGAGTCAAGTTCAAAAAAGAACACCGTAGTGTCGAGAACCTGACCACCATCGTGCCCATCCTTCCAACTGACGATCGGGGACCCCGCGAACCTTCGCCTACGATCCGATCTGATCGTCCGCTGCTAGCAGACGACCGATCATCAGCATAGGACGCCTGGTCCGACTCGTTCGTCATCTCACATTGTATACCCGATGGAATGGGCTGGTTACACACTTGGTGGATCGGTGCTGGGAATTGATGTGAGGTCTAAAAACGTGAGACCGTGCTGGTAGTGTACCCTGGGCGGAGCTCTTCACCCTGGGTACGGGCAGACCAGTTATACTCCAAGTAAATACACTTCAAAGGACAGATCGCCTAACCGATCGTAGAGCCCAACCAATACGAGAATAACATTCCAATACTCCAATATAGAGATCCAATGAGAACGTGATAAACTCCACGAACGATATCTCCACGTAACAATCCAATACTTGATTACACGTTACAAACGTGTGTAACTTGAACTTGTGAAGCCGACCAATGTGTACTCCTGTCTAGGGACTTCTGGCGGGCCAAGTGCGCCTGTAACGCGTCCCGGCCGGGTATAACGAGCTGGAGGGGATTGCTCGACCCTCTGCTCCCAAACACTCTGCGGCGTGCAGAGGCGACTAGCGTACTTAAAGAAACGACTTCTTGTTGAGTTAAAGGCCAAAGACGGCAAAAACCAAACCAAGCAAAACACAAACTCGGCAAAACCTAAACTAACCAATCCTATCTCCCTATGGTCCCCAATATGTGCAAACATGAAAATATGTAAGTACACGCAATATCATGTGACTTACCAAAATCCGTCTTCATGACACCCTCCGCACACGATAGGCTTAAAAGCCTCCTTGATTTCCACCAATCCGATCGCCGATAAGCCGATCAGTGTGCTGCTGGCACAAAGCGACCAAAATTCTTGAGTCCGCTTCGCCACAGATGTACCACTGGAACTATGCGATAGTCGGCGCCGGCCGTAATAAATCTCAAAGCATGATCACCAATCACCTCATCAACTCTGAAAGGTCCATGCCACATATGCGCCAGTTTCTTCGCGAATCCTTCTTTTACCCGATCGAGGTATAACCAAACCCTAGATTCGGCTTCGATTTTATGCGGTGACACTTAATCATTATGCTTTTCAGCTCGATCAGCCATGGCTTGGTGCAATCGAGTACTCACTTGGTCACGGGCGTAGAGGTAGTCTTTCTGCAGCCTATATCTCCACCGACGAGCATCACGATCTTTGCGCCGAATTTCACCAAGTTGCAGCGTTGATTCCAACGACGATCGCGGATCCCACCCATCTACTTCTATAATATAAAACCGTTTTTCTGCTGAGGCAAAGATATTTACAAATATGCAATGAGGCCGGCGAGGAAAATATTTAGAAATATGCTCTACTTCTATAACATAAAACCGTCTGTCTGTCCGTCTGCTGAGGCCGTACCTAATCGAACTCAAACTATACAATCAAGCCTCTCTAAATGTACTGTGGTGAAGTGTACCGTAAATTTGGGGGTACAACTGTGGGTATAACTGTTGTTACGACTGTGGTGGACATGGACGAGACATGAACGGGACATGAACGGGCCATCGGATTAGAAGCGGCGCTAGGTACGGGTACTTAACGGCAAGCGACGGACGACAGAGAAATCAGGTTGACTGGTCTACTATCTCCTTCTATAATATAAGACCGTATGTCTGTCCGTCTGCTGAGGCAAATCACGTGACACCGACAAATCACGTGACCCCGATTTAGGTGACTTGGTCACACACCATTCATGGTCACACACCACTCACTCACCCATTCGATCCCTCGCTCACACGCTCACCTCACACACTCACTTTACCCGCTCACGTGTGCCACTCTAGCGTGTATAGTCTATGCTCCCTTGGTGCATTGCACGAAATTCACCGCCCTGTCAGAACGTTCTTTTCGTCAGTGACGAACATTTCAGTGCACTACGCTTGAACCCATTTCTTCCTGGCCTACTTTCCAATTTTGTATCACACTTCCGCAATGACAGACGGAATGCAGGAGGAAACCCCACGTCAGCGAAAGACACGTCTCCAACTTAAGCGTCGCCAGCAGCAGACAATTTCAGCGCGGCTTGCGCATGCGGAAAGAAGGGAGGCCGTGGCTGACATCCCTTTAGGGCGACGACCATTTGACGGCACTAACGAACGTCTACGGCACAAGCTGGGTCGGGTGGAAGTTCGTTGTCGTCAATGTGACGCTCTACACTGAATTGAGGAGCGAGAAGCTGGCTCATCCCGGGCTCGCTCACAATTCTCGGCATGCTGCTGCTGTGGTAAGATCCGGCTCCCACCGATAGCACAACCACCCGCCACGTTGCGCCGCCTCTTGGAAGACCAAACTGGGGAAGCAAAATGCTTTCGGGAGCAAATCTGAAAGTATAACAACGCCTTTTCTTTTACGTCAGTCGGAGCGGAAATCAATCGGGGAATGGCGCAGGGTGGCATCTATAACTACTGTCCGCATGGCGAACTGCATCACCTCATGGGCAGCCTCCTCCCCGCTGAGAATGGAAGCCCAAATTTCGCCCAGATGTATATCCACGACCCGCAAATGAAAGTCAATGTGCAACGCACCTTCACCAATGACCTCGATGAAATCATCCTTGCATCGCTGCAGCGAATGATGCAAGAATGCAATCCGTATGCCCAACTGTACGAAAATGCCCGCCGAAGTCTCTTTACTCAACCTGCAGCGCCGTTATCCCTCCGTTTGGTAACACTGCGCGAAAATGACGCGCGTCGCTACAACACGCCGATAGCGGACGAGATTGGCACCATAATGGTCGGTGACGGCACCAATGTGGAGGAGAGGACTCGCGACATTATTGTCAAGAAGGTTGACGGACCTCTGCAGCGTATCTCAATCCTCCACCCGTCCTACCTTCCCATGCACTATGTGCTCCTCTTTCCGGACGGACGGGACGGTTGGCATCCAAATATACCCTTAGTCGTCTTTGATTATGACAACAATGCTGGACAATTCGTGGAAAATCCTGAAGGCGACGGTGAAGTTGTACGTGGACGAGGCAGATCGAAGCGTGTTTCCCTCATGCAATATCACGCGTACATCGTTCATCCACGCCACAACGAGCACATATTCCGTGCCGGACGCCTACTACAGCAATTTATTGTCGACGGATACGCGTCCACCGAGGAGAATCGCTAGAACTTCATCCGCCGCAACCAGGAAAATCTCCGCGTCGATGTTTATAAGGGAGCGCAGGATGCATTGGATCAGGGCTACGTGGACGCTGCGCAGATTTGCCAGAAACTGATCCTCCCATCCACATTCACCGGTGGCCCACGCCAGATGGGTACAACTCTACCAAGATGCAATGGCCATCGTCCGGAACTTGGCAAACCAGACATCTTCCTGACCTTCACCTGCAATCCGAAGTGGGAGGAGATACTACGCGAGCTGTTGCCAGGACAAACCTCCAGAGATCGGCCTGACTTCGTCAGCCGCGTATTCCAGCTGAAGCTGAAGGAGATCATGGACGATCTGGATAAGGGGGTCCCTGGGACGCCCGTTGCAAAAGTCTGGGTTGTCGAGTTTCAAAAGCGCGGGCTTCTCATCCTCGACGAACAAGCCAAGATGCGGACACCCGAGTAAATTGACAGTATGGTATCTGCCGAGATCCCCAATCGAGATGCCCACCCGCTGGCATATGAGACCATCACCAGATGCATGACCCATAGACCATGCGGCGCCGCAAATCCAACGGCTCCATGCATGAAGGACGGGAAATGTAGCAAACTGTATCTGCGCAATTTCAATCCTGCGACCTGCATGGATGATGAAGATGGTTACCCAGACTATCGACGCCGGGATGATGGGCGAACATTCACCGATGGGCGTGGAAACATCATTGACAATAGATGGGTCGAGCCGCACAATTTGTGGTTAGCAACAAAGTACAACGCCCACATCAACGTCGAACACAGATCTGTTCCACCGTGCAGGCAGTGAAATATCTTTTTAAATATGTGTACAAGGGTCACGATTGGGCGACGTGGAGATTCACGGACCAATCGACGAGGTCAAGCAGTACCTTAATGCACGTTATGTATCGCCGCCTGAGGCCATTTGGCGCCAATTTCAATTTCGCCTACGTGATGGAGCACCCTCGGTGACACGACTACCGGTCCATCTGCCAACCGAGCATCGCATCACCTTCGATTCAAACGAGTCACTTGAGGAGATCGTAGCCCGTGGAGCGGAGTACAAGATTAGCCTGAAAGAATATTTCATCATCAATGCAACCGATGAGCTTGCACGCAATACCCTTTACCAGGACATGCCAAAGTATTTCACCTGGAACAACTCAGAGAAGAAATGGAAGCGATGGAATAAGGGCACGGCCATCGGACGAATGTATTTTTTTGGACCGTCCATTGGTGAGAGATATTTCTTACGGACACTACTCACCGTTGTGAAAGGCGTGACATCATTTAACGATCTCAGGACAGTCAACGTCACAGTTCACGGCACATTCAAAGCCGCTTGCATTGCACATGGATTGTACGACACGGACGAGGGATGGGACCAATGTCTTGAAGAGGCAACCAACATGCAGACTGGCGTGCAGCAGCGGTTCATTTTTGTAACAATCCTCACCCATGGACCTCCCGCCAATCCAGTACAATTGTGGGAAGACCACAAGGAGCATCTGGCTGACGATTGCGCACACCGCCTCCGCCAGCGTGGAATCGCACAACCGACAGAGTTCCAGGTGTACGGACTTGCTCTGATTGACATCAGAGAACACCTTGCGATGACAATGGGAAATAATTTAGCCGACTTCGGCCTTCCGGAACCAGATGCGGAATTGGAAGTGGAGCTCCATGTTGATGCAAACCAACTCATTCGCGAGCAGCTGGAAACCGATCTTCCTGTGCTGCAAAAAAGTCATTGCTGCAACTCCTACCCTCAACGCAGATCAACGCGCGGTCCATGATTCAATAATTGGCGCATATGAAAACGGCAACCACGGTGTCTTCTTTGTTGACGGTCCGGGGGGAATCGGTAAGACTTACCTGGAGAACATCATCCTCAAGACCGTTCGGTCGAGAGGTGATATCGCACTTGCTGTCTCATCGTCAGGAATTGCTGCACTGCTTTTGGATAAAGGATGGACAACCCACTCCAGGTTCAAGATCCCGCTGCAACTTACACGTACATCACAGTGTGCAATCAATCGCCAGATGGACCTCGCCAAGCTCCTGCAGCGCACCAAGCTTATTTTATGGGATGAGGCCCCCATGATGCACAAGATGTCCCTTGAAGCGTTAGACCGGACACTGCGCGATATCCTCGATGACAACCGGCCGTTTGGCGGCATTATTGTTGTCCTCTGCGGTGACTTCTGGTAACGCTTGCCGGTTGTGCCAAAGGGATCCCGGGTATAGATTGTAATGGCCTCGATAAGGGAATCGCATCTGTGGCAGCATGTCCAGACCTTCCGCCTCACCATTAATATGCGTACGCGGAACGTAGCTCCCACCGCCGACGCACAACTGGACGGTTGTACATTCTCCGACTGGCTATTGGAACTGGGCGAAAATCGACTTCGAAGCGAGCATGAAGGATAGTCAAATGCCCACACAGCATGATCGTACAACATACCAAGGAGGATCAGGAACATTCATTGCTTATTGATCGTGTATATCCGGGTAAGTCTTCACGGATGTCCTTTCCCACAGATAATGACTTGCCACTTACCATATGTCTTTTTAAACAATGGAAGGTGTGCGACAATCGACCCAGATGGGAGATGTCAACTATTACAGCAATCGTGCCATGCTCGCTCCGCACAACCGTGAAGTTGAAAAGTTCAACAAGGAAGTGTTGAACTTGATACCGCTGGACGAGCAATTTTTCTGAGTGCTGATGCTGTCAGATCCGGCAGCAGATAGCATTATTCCAGTCCAGTACCTCAACAAGCCGCATCGATTGGCACTCAAGGTTGGAACACCAATGATGCTCTTGCGAAACCTCGACCGTGCCAATGGACTTTGTAACGGCACACACCTCCTAATCCGACGCTTCGCCCGGCACGTGATTGAAGATGAGGTGATGACGGGTGACCATAAATGCCATCTCGCATTCGTTCCACGCCTCTCACTCACATCAGAAGATGCAGGTGAGTCAAAAGCTCTGCATGTACTTTCAAAGGATATTTTGTAGCCGGTGCGAACACGCACGGTGCAGCTAGCGCACAGAGGAAGACTTTCCTTAAAGCAGCGTTCGCCGCTACTTAGACGATACGCCCTTATAAAGGGCTATGTAACATATAAATCTCTTACTCGGGGCCAAGATTCCACTTTGGTTTACTATTATCTTTCGCTAATGCCTTAACCCAAGGCTCCCTTAACAAGGGGGTAGATAAGGGAAGAACTTCCCTTACGCTACTGCACTCACTACGAGCGCAACCGGTCGAGGTCGAGCCTCTAGTAGTCGTTGAGTGAAATGTAAACTGAATTTATATTTAATATATAATTAGCCTAAATTAATTCAAACTAATGTAAAGTATATGAAATACTAAGTAGAACTTACTAAATTCGTACCTAGCTAAAATGTAGTGTACACCACCTGTGTACTAACACGTGGCTGGCTGCCACGCCTCCACCAAGGGCTCCTGCCCTGATTGGTTAAAATAACCAATGGTCCAAAACATTTTGGACCGGTCAATACTGACCCCAACCGTAGTATACTCACGTACACTACATACTAAATTTAACCCGAATGTAACCCTGTTACACACTTGGGCACCACCTTGACACCATGGCTCAGCAGGACTCCCTTACGATGTGAAGCGGAAACAGTTTCCCGTTCGGCTTTCTTTTGCAATGACGATCAACAAGGGTCAAGGGCAGACCATGGAGCACCTTTGTATAGCGCTCAGCCGTTATCTGTTCTCTCACGGTCAGTTGTACGTTGCCTTTTCACGTGCAACTTCGCCAGCCAATATCTATGTCCTTCGTGGAGACGACGCCCGCTGCGCGACGGGATCATGCGTAATGTTGCATATAGCGAGGCTTTGAATCAATAGAGTTTTTATCGTTGCGTTGATCACACGGGTCCCTCAAGAGACTGAGGACAGACATAAGCCATATTCACAGGGAGGTTCACCTTATTGTCTGGGTGTGGGTTGTGTGCTGTGCGTTGTGTGCTAGGTTGTGTGCACTTTACTATGGGTAATGCTGAGCAACACCAATTAAGTATGGTGAACTGCACAAAAGCGGAGTGGAGAGTGTAGTGGAGAGTGGAGGGGAAAGAGCTGTGATGAGCGCCCCCCCCGTTGGTACAACGGGTACGACTACCTAGTATGCCAAGTAAAATGGTGTATCTCCACGGATCCGATCAGGAGTTGAATTTAGTACCAATCGTTCTGCATACGAGCTCCAATCTCTCTGACCGACGTCATATACATACATCTTGATCGCTCGTGTAATTGTTTGCACCATTCTTTCTGCCTTGCCGTTCGCTTGTGTACGGTACGCCAAAGTGGCACTCTGTCGTTGTCCCACGATCTTGTTGAACGCACAAAATACTTCGGACATAAAACTGGGTTCTCGATCATGCCTGGTCACCTCGCTAGCTCCAAATCCACGAAAAACACACTCTTCATAATTATCGGCGACTTTCTGTGCTGTACAGGATGATCCAGCTTTCGCGATCACCATACCCGTAAACAGATCAGTCCAGATCAGCAATTCCGTGTGCCTATCTGTTGATCGGGGCAACGACGGGATAGGATCCATGGCTATCACTTGGAATGGGTACGTGGCCTCGATATTCCCCGGCGAAATGCCCTTGATCGTAGGCTGGCCCTTCCCCGTCTCACAATCTACGAATTGCCCAACAAATCGTTGCACGCTGCGAAATAAACCACTCCAATGAAAATGTCGCCTGATCAGCTGATACGTTCGCCCTATACCCTGATGTCCTCCTTCCAGACTCACATGATAATGGTGGAGGACATCCGCATGTAGGGTCTCAGGTAAAACCAGCTTGATCAAAGAGTGTCGATCATCTTCATCCTCTTTATCACAACTTGTCTTTCAATTATCCATATTTTCACAGTAGATCAACAACCTTTGATCATCCACATCAAAGTTTTCGGCGATTTTCGCGCAATCTTTCACCTCGTCTATGCTCAATTGTGAAACTTACCATGCAAGTAACAACGCAAATCACAAATACACTTCTCTTCGTCTTGCGCCTTTTTAACACGTTCCGCCCTTATTACTTCTATGGATACTTTGGGCCACGTTGACGGCCGCGTTTGACGAAGATTACGTGATAGCGTCGTCACCAGCACCTGCGGGACAGTGGGATCTTCCTTCCAAGAGATCACTTCAGACAATCTGTTGAGATCAACTAATCCTTCCAGTTGGTGATCATCGACAATCTCACACCGTGTCTCATCCCGCATGGCCGTACTGTGATGTGATCGGCACTCTTGTTCCACTCCCATTTTACGTGCAACAAATCGTGATCAGGCCATTCGTGATGGAGTTTCGAGGCACGCTGCTGCAATATTTGCAGTCACGGGGCCTTGCACTATATTTCTCCACGCATTTGCCTGATCACCAAATTCGAGTCTCCACACACGATCACCCTTTTTTTGGGATATAGCGACAGTAGATCCAAACTTAAAAGCAATCCGTGATACTCGGCTTCATTCACCGTGATGTTAGGTGCATGATCAGCAACCGCGATCATGATCTTTCAATCCGTCAATTTCCACACAATAGCACCAAACGCACCAACACATCGCTTAACACTAGCAGATCCATCGAAACTTATCACGTATAGATCTTCGCCTTTCTCAACCGTGGGAGGTGGCACTTCAATCATCTGCCGAGGTTGTTTTTTTGGTACGATCGCTATTAGGGCTTCATCATTTTCGAAGCGAGGGGTGATACTTGCGGCTAACGCCCCTAGTACCTCCTCTTCTCCATGCACACATTTCTTAATATCCAAGTCTCATTGTGACAAGATCGCAGCCCATTTCTCCAATCGTCCATCTAGCCCGTTGGATGTTAACAACTACTTCAACGTAGACCGTCGTGACAGGACAGTGATCTCCTTTCCGACCAACATCGTAAAATAGACGTCCAGAATTCGCAGAAGAGCCAAAACTTCCTCGGGGTGTAATTCAGCTCACCGCTCTTCAGTGTCCGGCTCGCAAATGCGACGGGGCAATATACTTGATCATTCTCTTGGACTAGCGCGGCAGACACTGCCCACTTGCTAGCATAAACCACGATCACCGGTGTTTTGGCTTGATCGAAATGGCGTAGGGTTGGGGTTGATGCGATCTTCGCCTTCAGCATACTTAATGCCACTTGTGCCCTGATCAATCGATCATCTTCGCGATCCGGACTCTCATTGATCATGATCGACCCTTTAGTTCTTGATAGTCCGTTTCTCGTAACTCATATAGTACAGCAGCATAGATCGCGAAGTCCTCAATAAATCTACGATAGTAGTTCATACTCCCAAAAAAACGATTGCATAGCACACAAAGTACCAGGAAAAGGCAAATCCATCATATCATCCAAATTCTTCGGATTTGTTTCTAAACCACGGCTAGAGACGTGATGTCCTAAATAAGGAACTTCACTTCGCCCCCAGTACGGTTTAGCCACGCTGATCGACAAGTTGCACTGATCGCACTTTTCCAATAGATTTCGCACTTTATCACACAAGATCGTTCATGTAGGTTCAGGGATCAAAATATCATTGATATATGATCGTCGTTGCAAAACAGACGGGCCTTGTGCTTGATCAGCCTCCCGTTGTTAATACATCAGTTGACTTGGTTAAATCAGCACCGTACTTAACCTTGAGATACCCATACAACGCATTATCGATCAACCGCTGGTAGATCTGCGGTGCATTCTTTAGGCCAAATGGCATCCGATTTCATTCAAAAAAATCCAAACGGGGTAACAAAAGCCGAAATCTGACGTGCTCGATTGGTCATAGACACGACCCACAAACCACTTGCCATATCCAAAGAGCAAAACCACAACGCCTTATATAAATCTTCGAGCAGATCAGAGATCAAAGGCATTGGGTACACCAGCAGGCGCGTGAGTTGATTCACCGCGCGATAATCGATACATAATCGAATATCAACCCCATTCTTCTTCAAGACGATCACTATAGGTGATGCCCAGGGTGAAGTAGATGGTTGGATGATCTTTGTTTCCAATAGCCCCTTGATCAAGGCTGATAACTTCTCGCGAAATTGTGGAGCGACCTTCCGATACTTTGAGCGATCGGGCGCGAATTGCCTACGTCAATGTCACAAAAATCTCCACTGCGAAGGAGGTAACGCGTTTCCTTTCCCGATCAACAGATGTTTCTTCGCCCAAATTATATCGCGAAGCTGATCAATTTCCTCTGCTGTGCTGATCAATGCATCACCAACTTGCAGATCGTCCTTGATCACTTCTTCGGTACTTGCTGTCACCTCAGGAAGCGTGGCAAGCTGTTTCTCCAACTCTTCCACGAACCAATCTCCACCTTCATGGTAGCATACAAAAAAATTGATCATCGGTAGGAATCATACCAAATTCACTATGATCGACTGAGACGGGTGATCACGCAAATCTTGATCAGGCTCATCTCTTACAGCAGATCGTTCAACTTCATGATCAAGTGTCGGACTCTTCACACTCGGTTCCGGATCGCACTTCTCTTGCACTTCTTGCACCTTCTGCGATCTTCCGGTTACTAATGCCACAGATGCCGTAATCGAGTTCATAGGTCGTACCAAAATTCTTTGAGGAATAGGATACTCCTTTTTCTCGACCAAGGGACCTTATCGACACTTTCTTGATCGTTATGCACGTAATCGGTAGAAGATTGATACGCAAGATTCTGCCACTCATTATAACGATTAGACCCCACCGAAAAATATCCAGGGCGACGGGGCACGTCGTAATTATTCATCCAGATGCTTAAAATCGTATCGTCTTGTAGGATGATCAGATGATCGGCAACGTTCGTAACGCGCAAATACCGTAGATTACCCACGTCCCTAGTCACATTGGGGACCCAATTCTTTCCGCGAATGATCCATAACTTCCGAGATCGTTGATCACGAATCTGAACCTCAGCAGATCGACCTACTGGGATCTGCTCATACTAACCAAGTTTCATATAGTTTGCACTTGACCCGTACAACTGTCGACGCCCTTATAATGGGATGAGCACTTCATCAGGCAAACTTAGTGCACCATGGGAAACGTCCAATCGAACACCATCTGGGATCATAAAATCCATACCAAATATAACATCTTGACCAACAAGCTTTCCCTCCCATGCATGGAAATAATAAACCCAAGAACCTGCTAACGTCACCTTGATTCTAGTACGCCTTTCTGTGGGGTATGCACTTTCTCCGATACCAACAAATTCTTGTGTTGGCTCGTGTTGATCTGACAACCCACCTTACGAGCAAAGGTATAGTCGATGATCGACACTTCGGCACCAGAATCAAATAACTACGTGGCACGTTCGTTATTAATTTTACCACTCGCCTTGGATTGTTTAAACCATTTTTTTGGCGAGTGGTACTTCCAATATCCACGTGATTCCCCCGGAAGTAAATCAACTTCCATGATCACCGGGGACCTAGAAAACTCATCAATACTGAAATTAGCCAAACGTGGTAAATCATGCTGATCACAATTTTCATTATCCTTTTCTTCTGCTTGATCAGCCTTCTTATCCACATATTCAAAAATACACAAATTAGAACGCTCGTCTCTTACCAGATTCAAACCTGGCAAGCGTCCTAGTTTAACATGTCCTCTGCTTCCTTGGGCAACATTACGGCATGCTTGGTAGGGCTGTACCACTGGCGAATGCGATTGTAAAATTCCTCCATAGAGCACTTGCCCGCATCATGAATTTTGCCATATGCTCGGCAGACATACAAACAGTGATCAGTCGGGTGTCCTTTCCTGTATCACTTCAAACAGTTAAGGCGCTACCAGCAACGCAAATTGTCGTGCTTGATCGATCGATAATGACTGACATCGTTACCCCTTGGTCGACTGCACTTGGTTCACTCCGTTTTCTAGATCGAGGCTCACTAGGTTGATCGTGCGTCACTGATTGATCACGCATAGCAGCAATCATGTAACGACGCTGATCACCATCACTTCCACAGTCATCTGAACTTGATTCATCACTCCCAGACATCATCTTGATCGCGCGCACTGCTTTAGCTTCCGCGCTGGGGCAGATGATCGAGCATCGCCACATTTCTGACGGAATCGTCTAGTGCCTACCGCCGCCTTTGGCTGGCACGACTTATTGCGCGCATAAGCCCGCAGCGTCTCTTCCAACTCCGTAACATTCTCCAAACGCAAAAGTGCCAATTGATCAGGGAATTCGCGATCAGTCAACGTGTCAAGAAAATGCTGCACATGTTCACGTAAGATCGTAGGCGAACCTTCTTTGATCGACAACTCGGCCCGAATTCCTGCCGCATTCAACCGGTAAAGATACTCGATAGGATTTTATCAGATCGCTGCTTCGTGTAGTAATATTGGCGAGATGCGGATTGACCACTTCCACAGTACTGAGTTTCAAATTCTTCGACCAGGCTTTTCCAGTTTCCAGGAGTCAATCTTCTCAGCTGTCGATGCCAATTGCGCACCGGTCCTTTAAGCAGATCACCCATGATCAAACACTTCTCATGATC
This sequence comes from Peronosclerospora sorghi, assembly GCA_026184515.1. NCBI lineage: Eukaryota > Oomycota > Peronosporomycetes > Peronosporales > Peronosporaceae > Peronosclerospora > Peronosclerospora sorghi. Next base: position 4,163,863 of record CM047591.1, read on the forward strand.
AGAAGCTTGATCACGCATAAATGCTGATTTTAGACGACTGATCCAATTTCGCGCTTGATCTTATTCCATTTCTTTCCCTGAGAACTCCTTCAGATCACTTATCGCAGACATCCTGATCCTGGGAATCAGCTGTTGATCAGGCACTCCAGTGTACTCCGACGCAGCCGTAGCCGGTCGAGGCAGAGTGATCGTCTCATCTGGATCGAGATAATCCCGCTGGGAATGTTGATCATGGAGCGAAAACACAGACTCACAGACTCCATGTCAACATCCTTAACTTTCGCCGCTCTTCCTGGCTTTGGCCGGTGACCATGGAGCGAATACACAGACTCAATGTCAAAATCCTTAACCGTCACCGCTCTTCCTGGCTTTGGCTGGTAACTTTTCATGCTTACAACTTCAGGTGTCGCCTTGCATCTTTCCTCAGCCAGAAACCTCCCCATAGCCGCATTAAAAAACGCTTAAAGCCGTGGATCCTTTTGTGACTGATCATCTTCCGCCTTGGATGATGGGCGTTCCTTCTTCACGGCCGATAACTTGGCTTCATCTTTCTGGCAGATTGTCATCCGGGTGATCTTGGGTTCCACACTGTCAGAATAACCGCTCGACTCCACTTCAGACGCATCGCCCTCGGAAGGAGCAGATTCATAGCAGGATGATCCCGTGTGTTCTGAAACATTGATCGACGGACCCGCTTCTATTGTCAACGGAGTGCGAGAGGGTTTCACCTTAGCAGATCGACCCACTATAAGCACCAACAGATCCAACAGCCACTGGGTAGTGGTCGTAACATCTTTAGGGTCAATATTTAACACTTCTCCAGCATCTTAGGCGCCTGTCGTCAGACCAACTTGCTTTATCATGCGCGTCAGCTCTAACAGCAGCTGAAGCGTGTCCTTCCCATCCTTCACTGGTTGATCGACAGGTCCATTTAGCTTTCCTCTGATCCTGACCTCAAGTACTCTCATGATCGAATCCATCAATAAGAAATTTTCCAGTTCCTTCATATAAAACGTCCTCACCAGATCGTATTCCGATGGAGCCATACTTGATCGACTTTCGTCGCTCTCCGAACCAGGCGACTTCAGCAACGCCTTCGGTTAGTCAGAGTCGTAGTACTTCACCACCGGCTTCCAATCCAGATCATTATATCCATATGCAATAGGCGAATCACAACGCAAGTTGTGATCCGCAGGGGCTCCCGAAGGAGCCTTGGGAGGAGAGATCGAGGCTTTTCCTCCTTTATGTCATCAGGATACCTCCCCAGGTCCTGATGATCAACATTTCCTTTCTTCCTCAGAAGTGGCTACGGCGAACTGCCTTCCATCGTCACAACCACCTCTTCCTTTTCCACTTTAATCTTCATTTCTGCTTCCTCTTCCGTCTTCACGTCCGCGTCAGCGCCATCTTGCAGGGAATCGCGGTGATATCCCGAGTCGCCCAAAGATCCGGGCACGCAAACCATTGTGGTGGAACGGCTGGCCAAATCTTGAGGCTTGGAAGGCTTGGAAAGTCGTCCCCACAGCGCCCGGACTACCGACTAACGAAGGGGGTCCTCCTGTTGTCCTATGACAGGCCTATGTCTTGCTCACATTGTGTACCGGACGGTTTGGGCGTGCGAATCGCTCTCCAGGTGACTGGGACGTAGATCAGTGCAATTACGATGCAGATGGAGTGAATTCGTAGCAGATGTACGGGTGTCGATCTGGTGCAAAATCGAAGATTCGAGATCCCGGGGAAAAACCGGGGGTAGAAGATCGCAGATCGACCCATTTGATGTAGTGCGAATTGGCGAGATTGCGGATCTTTAGATCGCAGATCGTAGATCGACCCAGTTGATCTAGTGCGAATTGGCGAGACTGCGGATCTGTAGATCGCAGATCGCAGATAGACGCTGTAGATCTAGTAGAAATCAGCGAAGGGGTACTTGATCACTTGGCGGAAGTTTTCACCACTTGATCGTCGATCCTCTTAAGCCTAGATCTCTAAGGAAGTACCCAATATATTTGTACTCCTAGCCTAAACTTAAGAGGAAGGGCGTCGATCTGCACTTTCTATGCGCATATCGACGGATTTTACAAAACTCCACCTAGAGTTCCCAAGGGGCGCTTAAAGCGGCCGAAATTCTAGAGGATAGATGCAAACCAATGGGAGAAGAGATGAGAACAATTGGATCGATCACCTCCCAAGTAGCCTTTCCAAAAAGGGGCCGCTGACAGAGCGGGCGGAGTTGAGGACGAGTTCTCAGGAACCTAACGTCTACCGGTGGGCCAAAAAGTGCACTGCGTGCTCGCGCCCGGGATGTGTAAGGTGCGTATGCAAAGAAAGGGACGCGCGAAGTTATATCGCCGTCCCAATCGATGATCGAGTTGATCGGACGCAAAAAGAGAACTTTATTTTTTTATATCCTAAAATCAACCAATTATCTAATACCGACCAATCAACTCTACCCATCCTGATATGCATCATCGACCAATCAACCTGATATATCATCCGTCTGTCTGTTACCATCATGTACCTGTACCCTGCGTCTCTTCTGCTCCAGATGGACCGTCCATGTTCACAACAGTTGTCCCCAAAATTTTCCATGCGCTTCTCCACATAGCTATTGTTTTCAGCATATATACTATTTAAAACACAATTTCTTACTGCTCAGTGCTTGAACAGCTGTGGCGGTTGCTTAGTTCAGTTCAGTGTCCTTGAATGGAGAGGAACCCTCACAGGAAGGAGCGACAATCAGCTCGAACAGGTGCACAGCAAGAAGCGGCCAATGCGCACGGAGAAAAAGGGATACAGCTTACGCAAGCAGCAATGCGAACAGCAACACCTGTAGTGCTGAATGTGCAGTACTGACGAAAAAGCAACCGCCAATTGAAGGCCGGCTGAACAGGATGTACCACGAGTGCGACGTGTATTCGACAGGATTGAGCAGCGGCTTCGGCTAAAGCTCGGACAAATGGAAGCCGGATGATGCAGTGCGATGCGCGTAACAGGATCTTTGCTGCGCGCGCTCACGTTCTTTAACTTGCTGCTGATGTGGGATGGGTAAACAGCCACTGATAGCTCCACAACAACCAATGTTTCGTCGTCGACTGCTTGAAGACCATACTTGGAGGGGCAAAACATTTCGTGAACATACAACAATGCCTTTGCTTGGGCATCAGTTGGTGCAGAAATATGGCGCAAGCGCCATTCATAACATTGGGTGGCTTGACCATCGCAACGGTATCCTCTTACTTGGCAATGAGAATGCGCCCAAATTTGCACAGATCTATATACATGACCCGCAAATACAAGTCGATGTATATATTGCGCTTGCAGACCAGCTCAATCTGACATCATGGAAGAAATGCAGCAGATGCTTCAAGAGACGCTCGAATTTACGAAGGGCACGGTAAGACAACATTTCAAGCCTGCAGCACCTGTATCCTTACGTTTGATATCATTGCGAGAAAAACATGCGCTCGGTTTTCATTGTCCGTTGGAGTGTTATAGTAGCGGGATTAATCTCCCAATTTGTTCCGTTGGTACAACGGGTTAACCCACATGAATGGCTTTCCGTATCTAGTTGGGCGCATCATGGGGAAACTTCAAGCCATGCTCGAACAGCATGTCCCGTACGTGAAGGTGTACAATCAGGTGTGGCAGCAAATGGAGGGGATCAGGTGGTGGATCTGGAACTCCGTCTGCTTTGACTGCAATCGAGCGACCAAAGGAGGTACAACAACCCGACCACCATCGAGGTCGACGCCAAAATGGTGGGAGATGGTATGACGGCAGTATTTCCGATCGCGAGTCCATGACGTGCTCGTCGTGCACGGAACCTCCTGGAAGACCTCTTGCGCGCAGATGATCATGAGTTTCCCCTCGCACGTAAGTAGGTTCCCCGAAAATTCCGCCTCGATGCGCGTTGTGCTCAACCCAGCTAACGTCTGCTGCCACAACTTCATTGGATCGAGGAGCGCGTGAAGGGTCCTGGATCAACCCTTGCACGACCACTTTTCTCCATGTGCTGAGACCGAAGCAAAGTAGCCAACGCTCCATAATTGGCACAGCCACCAGAGCTGCTACGAAGTCTGCTACGGGATCAAACGTCTAATTCCCGGGCGTTCCGCACCAACGTCAGGACGTATAACATCGCGCTGTCATTCACGTCCCTGAGTGCGAAGTTGGATGAACTGTTTATGCAGGATGAGGTGTACCCTTTTCAACCCCAAGGTACCAGATGGGATCGCTGTTGCCGGGGACCGTTCAACCAAGGAAATTATCACAGTTGTATATAACTGACAGAAGCATGGCGCTTGGTGACCGCATGAAAGTCTCTCCGCATCTTGATCGCCGCATCATGGGGGACTTCATCTATTAGGGAGTCCTACCTGTGGATGCGCTTGCACGTGTTTCGCTTACGGCAAAACATTCGTGCTGTGAACGCCGAGCCAATTGCGGACTTTGGGAGCCGCAAATTTGCGGATTGGATGCCTGCACTTGGAAAGGTTTGGCCAAAAAAATCGACGCAGATCGGACTTGTCGTCCGGAGTTGATCGTGATCCACGACCAGACATTGGACGGACTGATCAACAGGATTTATGGTGAATTTTTTTGAAGATGCCGCAAGGAACGCGCTTTCCTACTTTGGACACTGTGCAATACTTGCCTCCCGCAATAACAATGTGGCTGAGATCAACACAGCCGTCCTGAACATGGCCGGGGGGAGAACAGGAATTTCTCAGCTCCGACAAAATTGAAGATGATGACGGTGCAAACGCAATCCCGACAGAGTTCTTGAACCAGCTCTATGGCCGACGGATCGACTGTCAATGAAGGTTGGCTCACCGGCGGAATCTTAAACGATTTGCAACGGCACGCGAATCACTGTCCGCCGGTGTTGCGCACGTGTGATTGAGGCTGAAGTCTTCACGGGTTATCATGCAGGATACGTTTGTTTTATCCCGAACATTGCACTAGCATCTGAGCAATCAGGTCTATCGTACCCGTCTGTCGGAAGTAGTTTCCTGTGCGCTTGGCCTATGCGATGACGATAAACAAGTCACAAGGACAGACGCTGCACTAGGTTGGCATATGTCTCACAAGGGACGTGTTTCGCCTGGCCAGTTGTACGTTGCCTTTTCACGGTCGACAGCACCGGATAACATCTCCGTCCTTTTGAAAACTGAGTCTGCAGAAGTACGACTAATGCGAAACGTCATTTATGACGAAGAATACGTTGAATGAGGTTGAAAAATCTCGCAATGATGGGAGCAACCAATGTCCGTGATTGTACAAGCAGTCGTTAACAGCACAAAAATAAACTCTTCTATTTTTGTTTCAAAGAAAATGTAGATATATTGTAGTTTCAATGAAACAATTCGTCGGAACCACGACCATCACCTAAGTAGGTAATACAATAAATTTTGATAAAAAAAATTATAACTATTTTAAATGGGTCGCCCTACCAGCACACCCCTCCGCCCTACGGGCACACCCCATGTGACTCTCGACCAATAGGAAATTGACTTTTGTAAAGTGTACATTGTGAATGGATATTATCTGTCAGTTTTTGGGGGTCAAATTTGTGCGTTGATTTACCGATTTGCTTTTCCAGTCCACTACAGCGTCGCGTAAACAGCTTGTTCACTATCACGCGTAGCTGGAGACGCTAGCCTTTGTTGTTATTGGTGCCTCCATGAAGAAAGTAGCACACAACGCGTCGGAAAAGTGCAAGGAAGGAAAATTATTCTCGAGTTAGCCAAGACAGATCAGCCGCCTTAAGCCGAGCGACTTATGACAAGATGGATGAGAGGAACTAGCGCAACTGCGTGACAAATAGCAAGTACAATCACGCATATGTCTTTACCACAAATCTCCTCACTGTGTGTGTAGAAAACCCCTATACTCTATTCTTTATCTACCCGTTTGGCTTTAGAAGCTCCAACTACAGCGGCAGAAAATACGAATCCCGGGATCTCCATTTTTTGACGTCACCGACCTTGCCACATCCTATCATCTCCAAGCTCCGACGCCATTGGCAGGATTCGCTAAACAAAAGCTGTATCTCTCACGTCATCTTCAGCCAAAGCCTCTTCTTTTACTGGTTCGAATGTCTTTGTAAGATACGATTACATTGCGACCCTCCCCAACCGCTTCTCTTCGTCCCAAAACCGCAAAACGGCTTGGCTTAGTCGACTGTACTCTTTCTCTATAGGGATGATAGATGGTAACGGGTTACATTGTAGTACTCATGTTGCGATGGAGCCTTCTCCAAAAACATTCTCATTGACTGCTTCGTCATCGCTTCGTACGTCATGAGACTGTCGATTCTCCTCATATTCTGAAATATCGTCCCAGAGGTTGCAGAGCTGATCTTGTCTAGATCGGTCCGAGATGATTTTTGGTTCACACTGCAAAGTGAACTGCATAGACGGCAAGCGCAAAGCGGGAGCAGCAAACAGTAAGTAAGCCGTATGTATGTGAAATAACCCCAAGTGCGAGTGGCGATACAACTATTTCATAGAAAGCCAAAACAAGGAGTCCTCACGACCCGCAGAAGTCCTCGTCGTTTGATTGGATTTCACTTGGTTGTTATAATTGAACGATTGATTATATTTAAACCATTCACAATGTACACTTTACAAAAGTAAATTTCCTATTGGTCGAAAGTCACATGGGGTGTGCCCGTAGGGCGGAGGGGTGTGTTGGTAGAGCGACCCTTTTGAATAATCAAAATAAACCTTTAGGAACACGAATATTCGGGAATTGACACGAGTTGGGGATATGACCAATTATCCGTTTTGGGACGCTGCGTTGGAATGGGCTGGATGAGCTAATTCCACCGGCACATTTGGTATATTTAGACTAGAACCTTGGATATGAATGGCCAATTCTGTTTGATTAACGCTCTACATTCTGCTCATCAGTCATCACACGACGATGTATTGGCTTCACAAGCTTGCGGGAGATAGCGTGCTTCCAAAACGTAACAATGTAGACGAAACAAATGAGTGTACTATAACCACGTAAAAATAAACCGCATTTATTCCACGTAATTAATTCCAAACAAAATTAATTCAAGAGTAAAACGGGCAGACCACAAACGTAACGTAATACCACTTCCACCTTCCACAAACGAAACACAATTCCACCGTGAGCCCTGCGCGCGGCCAATGTAATATGCGTTCTGTATTGCTTGTGTACTACAGTTAGAATTCTGAAGTGAGTTTATTAGAATTAAGTAAAAAGCTAATCGAACAAAATGTGTATATAAAATTGGGTAAGACCCATAAAATTGAATATTGTCCAATCCCTTTACTGAAAGTCGCAAATGCCCAAATACGTCCGACCCACGGCGCGGCCGAATTTCGGGGCTCTTCAACAAATTCGATTCAGAAGCTGCTGCTATCTCGAGCATGACCATCGCACACTTTTTGTAACAGGGTTACATTCGGGTTACATTTAGTAAGTGGTGTACGTGAGTACACTACGGTTGGGGTCAGTATTGACCGGTCCGAAAGGTTTTGGACCATTGGTTACTTTAACCAATCAGGGCAAGAGCCCTTGGTGGTGGCGTGGCAGCCAGCCACGTGTTGGTACACAGGTGGTGTACACTAAATTTTAGCTAGGTACGAATTTAATAAGTTCTACTTAGTATTACATATATTTTACATTAGTTTAAATTAATTTAGGCTAATTATATATTAAATATACATTCAATTTACATTTTACTCAACCGACTACCAGACGCACGACCTCGACCGGTAGCGCTTGTAGTGACTGCAGTAGCGTAAAGGGAGTCCTCATTTTATCTACACCTTTAGTAAGGGAGCCTTGTGTTAAGGCATTAGCGAAAGCTAATAGTAAACCAAAGTGGTAATCTTGGCCCCGAGTAAGAGAGATCTCTCTTACTAAGCCCTTTTATAAGGGCGTATCAGCTAAGTAGCGGCGAACGCCGCTTAAAGGAAAGTCTTCATCTGTGCGCTAGCCGCACCGTGCGTGTACGCACCGGCTACATCTGGGAGCACTTGTAGTCAATCCAACACCTGTGTTGGTAGGACGATTGGGATAGGTTAACCCTCGTCCAGCAGGAAGCCTTTAACAGGCTGTTATCCTTACTGGGTGACGGGGGCATGCAGCCAGCTCCTAGTGGAGCAGGGCCTTGAGGCCGTGAAGACAAGGGTCAATGCCCTCATCGCCCATGAGGCGAGTTTAGGTGGAAGTCGTTCCACGGGTGTGCGTCCCCCATTATCCTTTAAGATAAAGGAGTTCACCGGTGAAAAGGGTGAAAACCTTTATGTATGGCTGCGAGAGGTCGAAACAGCCTTCGCCACAGCGAATGTGATCGCTGATCACTTGCAAGTGGGACTTGCCTTAACCCATCTTGCGGGCAAAGCCCGTACATTAGCGTTTACGTGTCCGGATTCGGTCACGAGCGTGTTCCCAACCTGGGAAGTCCTTAAGCAAAAGCTTATGGACATGTACGCCACGCCTGATCTGGTTTTCCAGAATCAGCTGGCGTTTTTGAGGTGCCGTCAGGGCACTAGGGACTTGGATACATACGTCCAAGAACTGAAGACACTGTTGGCAGGGATGTACGCGAAAGCGTATTCGGACGATGTGTCCATCCCCGTCTTCATGGGAGGCCTGAGAGAAGGACCAGAACGTTCGGAACTGTTCCGATGCCGACCCCAATCCCTGGGGAGGCGTTTAAGATGGCGTTCAACGCCGAGAGGAACTTTCGTTCCTCTAAGGTGGGTCCCGAACCCATGGACCTGAGTCAGTTCAAAGCGGAGAAGAAACCTCCCGCTAAGAGTCATTCGGACTATTTTTCACAGAGCTTCGAGACAGAGCTCTTGGCTATGTTGCAGCGGCGTGGGCCGCTGAGATGCTTTCTGTGTGGAAGCACGGATCATCTGCGGAACAGATGTCCGAACCCCCCCTCAGCGAGACACTCGCTACAAGGGACCAAGGGCTGGGAAAAAGCCCTTCCCCAAGACGTCGGGAAACGACGGCTCCCACTAGATGCGGGGCGCCCTACTGGGGGATCCCTCAGTGCTGTTAAGCCCCAGGGTAGGGGACGACAGCACAACACCCAGAGGGAAGCGGTGCTTGCTAGCACCAAGTTGGTGTACCAGTCAGGTTTGCTGGTAGTCCTTGCGGACGTGAAAGGCTTTGATAAGCCTTGGAGAGTCTTGATAGACTCTGGAGCGTCTGACAATTATGTCAGACGGTCTTATGTTGTGAAGAGTCTGCTGTATGCCGAGGCCCTAGAGGCACGTTCTCGTGACGTCGTCACGGTCCGTCTAGCGACGGGCGTACAAGTTTCTGTACCGAAGGTCTCGATTGACCTTACGCTGAAGTTTGCAGACTTCGATAGCTCAGAACGTTGCCTAGTCCTGGATTTGGACTCGAGGTATGACCTCATTCTGGGCATGAAGTGGCTGGAACGCCACGGGCCATGGATAGACTGGAAGTCTAAGTCCATTGGCTTAACGCACCCGCGGTCGAGTGAAGCATTGGCGAGTCGTGAACCCACCTTTGCTCGATCGCAAAAGTGATTCTGGCGTGAGATGCCAGAGATTGGGATGTCTGAAACGATCAGTCCCAATGAGGTTAAGGAAGATTTCCTTAACGAGGGGGATTCGGCGGTTAATCCCCACGCCGTTAAGGGTGAGACTGGTGGGTTGCCAGTGGCAGAGGTGGATTCCTCTGAGTCGACTCCAGTGGTAGGGTTAGAGACCCCTGTGGTTAAGCGCGAGGCGTTTCCAAGCGAAGAGACCCGAAGTTCGTCTCTTTCGCACGTCGGAATGATTCCGACTACGCCGTTGTAGGTGAGACCGGCGAGTCACCGGTGGTAGAGGTAGAGATCTATGTGGATAGGCGCGAGGCGCTTCCAATAGATGGGTCAATTGACTCCCCCCATCTGGGTGTCGGGATGAGTCCCGAGGCCAGTAGTCAGCAGTCCTATTGGATGCTGAATAGTGTGACAGGTGTTGTCAGAGAAGGCGTAAGCCTTGAACGGTTGCCTGGGGTAGGCGAACTGTTGTCGTTGGAGGAGATGTCCTTCAACGAGTTTGGAACTGCTTTGAAAGCAGATGAAATCGACGAAGTTGTCGTACTACGTCCGGAAGAGGAGTTGAAATCCTCATCCACGATGGACGAGTCAATTTTGGTGCAACCCAAACAGGCATTGAGTGCCCGAAGCGATCTCAAGATCCTCGCGGATCCTGAGGACCCTTACCATTCCTTACTAAAGGAATTTGGAGATGTCATTAGTGACAATCCGCCGATGGGGTTACCACCGGATCGGGGAGTCCGACATGAAATTGATTTTGTTCCTGGAACCAAAAACTGCGTCACAAGGCAGTGGCCTCTCCCCAAGGAACAATGCGACGTCATCGACGCATTCTTCAAGGGGAAAGAAGAGGCAGGGATGGTACG
>CM047591.1:4209293-4233093 GCA_026184515.1 Peronosclerospora sorghi
CGGTCACCCCCCCTCCCTTTTATGTGACGGGTATACGACGATGGCGCTGACATTGTCTTTCGATCCGAGGACGATTGCGTCGATAACGAGATCTTCCGTTGCGTGCTGTACGTCTTCATGCCGTCCCAGCCTGTTAAAAATAGTCTACATACTTTAATTACTGAAATTAGGTAGGACTATTTTTTTAGTTAGCAATCTGTATTTCTTACTTTTTAGTTGCTAAAAATACGGTATCCGTACTCGGTTCTGAGTATGCCTGTTTTTGCACTGACAAGTAATGTAGGTAACACAACCGCTGTTGAAGGTTTACTATACCTTCAACTCCTTATGCATATTCATGTTAGGCTATCTAATCACATCTCAATACACATTCCATTGAACAAGTTCCTGGTTCAATCTACTTCGCATACACACTACGATCTTTCTAAGGATGTCATTCTCACAACCTAGCTATAATTGGTTGCAGAGATATTGACTTGAGACGGTTTCGGTATATTAGTGTTGTTATCTAGAATCTACGACCCCGAGTTTCCTACACTACTGCGCTACGATGGACGGTAACACCTTTCAACGGGTTATGAGCCCAAAGGGTAACGATGTTTCCAGCGACGACGGATCCCAGGAAGAGAAACCGGCTGCGATGGGCGCCGAAGGAATGAAGATTTTGGAAATGTTCCAAAAATTATGTGATAGCATGGACAAGATTGAAGCCACAAGGGTCCAGGCTGATGTGAACAACTTCGGCTTCAACAATTCAATGCGTCTGGGTACGTGTATGCGGCTGGCGTCGCTCGAAAGCACGCCTGACAAGAAGCCTCATGCTCAACCCAACTTCAACCATAATAATTATGGTATGGGTGCACCGATGGAAAATCGGCCTCCGGTGTTCAAGGCGCCCTCTTCTAAGAAATTCAAGTTGTCGATCAAGGTGTTTGACGGAACTGAGATGTATCGCGGACTTGGAGATGGTTTTAAGGACTGGGGCACAAGATTCATTCGTCAAATTTCGATAGCTGAATCGGCCTGCGATTAATTCTGGAGCGAAGATATCAAGGTAAAATTACTGGGCCACTACCTCGGCGGTACTGCCGGTACTATAATCGACGGGTTGACACATGGTGGAATGAATCTCCAACCCTAGTGCATGTGATGAACTGTATCGCTTATTCCCCTGATTATCGATCAGGGGTGGCGGGGATTGAGAATTCCCTCGCCATTGTTGTTGTGGAGCATGGTTCTTCGCTCCGCAAGCTCGAGGAGGGTTATTCCCCCTTGAGAAGCGATATGTCTCACTCTGTGAAGACATATCGATCTCTTCGTGAAAATGTCCGCGACATCCTCGGGGCGCACACTGCCCTTCAGCAGAAGAATGATCATCTGTACATCGAGCTTTCCCGCTGTAAGGAAGAGCTCTATCGGCACAAGGCTGATCTTGAGCAGTCGAAGGCGGAGTTAATGACTCTCCGCTCTGCTCATCAACGGCTGGAATCCGATTACAAGTCTCTCTTGGGATACTTGGAGAAGCACGGTATCTTCCGTGGTTCTGTGTCTCGTCGCAAGACAAAAGACGAATGATACGGTTTGAGCCGCCCAACATAGAATGTTGGGTGGAGCCGCATTGCTGTGGGAATGTATAAAGTATATGCATTCCCCCGAATCTCTTGGACCTTGAAAGGTCCAATGTACTTAGGAAGCAACTTCCGTGTAGGTAAGTTGCTTATTGCATGTATAGGCATATTAGTAGTACTTTATAATACCAATTCGACTTTCCGAAAGGAGTTTTTGTTCTTCCTTCCTTGCTTGTCTGCATTTTGCTTCTGCTTATCCAAAGCAGAAGCAAGTGAATCTTTTATATAGCGTATTACAGCTTGGCGCTGTAATACGAATTCATCTACTGCTTTATCAGCAGTAGGTGCGTTGCTCTCATTGTCTGCAGTCGCTGCTGCAGACACATATTCATCATATGCAGCTTCAGTTTCATTTGAAGCTGCTTCCGCTTCTACTGTACTTTCAGTAGAAGGGCCATCGTTTTGTTCACAAGTTGCAGTTGAAACTTGCGCATTTACTCGCTCGAAATTCGAGCGGGTCCCTCCCCCACTTAGATTTGGCGTACCGCCAAGTAAAGCTGGGGTTCGTGGATGCCTTAAGGCATTCACGTAGAACGGTGTATGCTTAGTTGAAGCATGCACCGAATTGTTAATCGCAAATTCAGTGAGTGACAGGTAGTCACTCCACTGTTCAAAGGCATGTGCGTATGATCGCAAGATATCTCCGAGAACGCGGTTAGCACGTTCCGTCTGCCCATACGTTTCCGGATGGTCCGCAGTTGACATCTTCAATGGGTTCCCAACAATGAGAACGTTTCTTGCCAGAACATGCTAAATGCATTTCATACGACCATCACCTCTGCACAAGCGATAAAGATTTTTACTAGTCGCAAGCGCCCCAAGCGTTCATAGAACGACCATTTTTTGTATTTGGTGGCCATATCTGAAGCTGTTGGCGTCAGTGAACCACTTTTTTTAGACAACGTGGTTCACTATGCAACGCCGGAATTAACGACCTAATGATGGCAAACTACGACCACACCCGAACCAATTTCCTACGCCATGCCGAAGAACTAACGCACTTTGTACAAGCACTTGAAGGTGAAGCAAGAGGTGTGAATTCATACAATGCTGGTGCGGTGAACATGGTTGAAGAAAAAAAGAAGGTGGTCAAGTGTCATGGCTGCGGAAAAGTAGGTCATATTATACCGAAATGTCCGAACAAGCCTGACAAAAAAGTCGATTTCTCGCTCGCTTTTTCGAAGTTTGCGCCAAAATCTGTGGGCAACGCTTGGATTCTCGATTCCAGTGCTAGTATGCACCTGGTTAACGAGAAAAAAATACTTGCGTGATTGCGAGTTTGTTGACGGAACGTGTTTCCAGGCTGATGGAAAACAGCTAGAAATTACGTTAAAATGCTGGATTTGATCAAAGTCTTTGCTAATGGTAAACCAAGGACATTACGAGTGGATAACGTTTATTACTTGAAGAATATGGCGAAAAATATCGTATCATACGGTCTTTTGGAGGAGAAAAGGTGTGATATGGCCTATGTTAATGACAACCGCACGTTATTGCATACATCCACCCGTTCTCAAATTTTCGACATCCAAAAGACCAACAAGGTCTTGACCGTCAATGTCTCGGTGATTATCGATGACAAGACAGGTTTTCCGGCGGTTATGTCAATTTTGGAGGAAAACAACACGGAATCTGCCCGAAAATTGGATGTACAAAAGGGGTCGTTAATGCATTTTCATGCTCGACTTGGACATCTCAATTACGATGCCATCGAGCGCTTGGCAAAAGATGCCTCGAGTGGTATCAAACTGACGGACCGAAAGAGGATGAATTGTCTGACCTTTGCCCAGGGAAACCATACTAAAAATCCTAGGTGCGTCAAAGACATTCCTGATCGTCAAGCGTGCTAATGAAATGGCCAACATGTTCCTGGGCAGCGCCGGTCGGCGGAAAGGTCTCCTTGATCGGGATACCTAAACGCATCTCGGCCACGTTGAGTCGATGGAGGTACTAAATCGGCGTTTCATCTTCCTCATGTGATGGCATATTCTGGCGATAGAAATGCCGTAGAGAGTGGCAATACTGCCCTTCAAATTCCACACATCGTAGGTCCCAATCAGACCGGACATCCCGACTTAATTGTTGAATCCAATTCGCAGCCGGTCCCTCCATCAAATCTCGGAAGATCAGGCACCGTTCTTTTTTCGGTGTCTGATCAGGGAGGAAGGCGGACTTCGTTCGGCTGAACCAGGATCGGGCTTGCTCTTCATCAGCATCTTTGCCCGTAAATTCTTTTAACTCGGTGTTTGCCGCTATACGAATCCCTGGGGTCGACGTCGAACAGATATCAAAAGTCGTAGTCGAGGCTAACTTCGCCTTGCGCGTCCTTCTTATGCCCGTACCACCATAGTCACCGTCAATTTCGCCATTCGACTCCATGTCAAAATCGCTGCTACTTGTCGATCGGCGAGGGCGGGCTGGATGCGAAATGCGCTTCGCCTTAAAAACTGTGGTGGAGTCCAGTTCTAAATCGAACACCGAAGTGTCCGGAACTAGACCACCATCGTGCCCAGCCGACAAACTTACGGGGGGGGGGGGTACCCCGCGAACCTTCTCCTGGGTGCCGAACGGGTAACTGATCGGCGCTGCAGGACGCCGAGTCCGATTTGTCTTGCGTCTCACCTTGTCTACCCATTGGTGTGGGTGGATACACATTCTGTCTACCGTCGTTTACTGAGGACCTTGGCAGTTACTAATATGGGGTACCACTTCTGGGTTACTTGATCCAAAAACCAACGGAAAGATAATCCAATGTAGTCGATATGCAAATAGAGAGGAAATCGTCACTCCAAATGCGGGTAAAATGTGGCACTTGACTGCACGCAGCAGTGAGTAATCCAGCCAATAGATTCTTTGAACTTGACTGCAGATCACAGTGAGTAATCCAACCAATATCTGGAATTGACTGCAGATCGCAGTGAGTAACGCAGCCGAAAAAACACGTTCCAAACGTGGCGGGAGTTGAGGGGTGAGTGAACGTAATGGGAGCTTCCCGTCGTGGGACTTCCGGTGGAGCTGTGTCCTGGCCGGGATTAAATGAGCAAGAGGGGACCGTGTTAGCCCTCCGCTCCCAATGACTCCTACGGAGCGGCAACTCATGCAACCCAATGTAATACGAACACTATATTATATAACCAATTAAAATCCAATATGTAAACTACATGCAAAACCGTGTGCCTTACCTTAATTCTGCGTACAGAACACTCCAAGAACACGATTGACCCAAAACACTCCCTTCTTTTATCCAACCCGATCAATCCGCCTTGACAACTGGTACAATGGTACATGCTAGTCCAAAGTTTTCAATAGCACTTCACCACAGCCACCCCTGAGTCTGATCAGCCGCGCAACGGTAGCGGCCCGATCTCACAAACAGTCTTCAATTCCATGCACTCTTCCGACTCCAATGTACCAGGTAACTCAACTTGATCTCCGATCGCCACATTTTCTCTAACATTTGTCTTCGTAGGCGATTGGTGCCCGCACTCTCCGCATATTCCAACTTCTGACCGATCTGACCATTCCGACGACTCGGGCGACACTCAAATTGTCAGCGACAAGATGAGCACCGAGTCGAGGTCGATAGGTCCCACAAAACAATTGATTCACTCCGAGAGGAGTTGAGAGCTGAGCGTGAAAAGCATATCGTGACCAACGTCGCGCTCCAGAAAATGCGTCGGGACACACAACGGTTCTCCAAGCTGATCGACGCCATAAAAGCTGATCGCTCAGTCTTGATGGCCGAGATTAAACATCTCAAGGCCTCGGCTCCGAAACAAAACAAACCAGGTACGTCAATCCATCGGTAACTCCACTTTGGATTTGCCCTCACTTCCTTCTGTATGTAGATCCATTACTAATCAACGTCATTCCAACCGTGCAAACACTGGTTGATGCCGATCGGCAAATGCACGGCCACTTCGATCTGCTCTGACCGATGTTGGAAAGACTGATCGGCACTCGTCACGACATGCGTCGTTTCAAGATCAACCGATCCCATCTTCAAGAGCAGCTTGCAGTGGTCGTTCGACAGAGCTCGGAGCATTAGGCCGACCGATCGGTCTTATATTCCCAAAAGCGCGAGTTGGACCGACAGATCGCCGAGCTAAAACTCAAGATCGACGAACACTCTGAGAGGATTGATGCTTTCCACGATCGGCTCGGAATTTGGACCCAAGAGTCGAATCGACTCTGGGGAATCGTCCACCGGTGTCGCGATGAGCTGGCTACGTGTCTGTCCGGTTCGCTAGTCGCTGGCCCCATTCCTTGCGAAGTAGCCTCGAGCGCCCGCCCTTGCGGACCCGCAGTCGAACTCTGCCGGCTATGTTTCCCAACAAAATTCGGGCGGAAATTATCGCCGTTCATTGGATGAAATTCCCCCCCAAAATTCGCACGGGGCGTGGCGAGAGGCGTGAGGGCGCGGGACGTAACGGCCGATCCAGACTACGAGGAAAAACCAGCAGCGCCGGAAAATAAAGCCAAGATGAAGCACGACAGCGGATCCAGTTGTGGAGATGAATGCTGCGAAAAATCGCACGCCCTCGACTCGTTATGCCGCTAAACCGGGATCGGGTGGATTATCGTGCCGCTCATTGGCTAAAAATCCGCCCCACTGAATTCGCAAACTAAATCGGAAGCGCGAAGACGCGTCGAGAGGCTCTAGGGTGCGGGACGTAGCATGCGACCTGGAGTATGAAAAGAATCTGGAAGCGGTGCAAACGCAAGCCAAGACACGGGTGCAACTTCCAAGTGCGGCGGAGGATCCAGTTGGGAAGAGCAATGCTGCGAAAAATCGCGCGCCCTCGATCCCCCACATGCTCGCTCCAAGTCGGAATTATCCTCGCCTGGGGCGGATTCGGAGGGTGGAACGGTGGGTTCAGATGAGATACCTCCTACTCTGTCTCGATCCCGATCCACCTAGCATCGTCGTTCCGCTACCGCAGTTGAAGCGCCAACGCCAGGAGCCAACCAAGTCGTGCGCCAGAAGGACGACAGCGTGGAAAACATATCCATACCAGCTGGGAGGGCACTTAAACAAACTCTTCTGCCCGGAACTTCTGGTCTATATCATCATGTATCGTTGGAGCCATTGAAGGTTGACGTGCTTCTCCCTCCTTTAGGTCTGGCGGATGCCGACCCTTGGTCTCCGGGGAAGATCGAAGGAGCCGATCCGATAATCGTTCATATTTCATTAATAACAGACTTCATTTCAGATCATCCGATCCTTCTATTTGTCATAAGCTTTATCCACATTATTCACGGTCCACCCTTACCAAACCAACTGTATCCACGTCGAAAGAGTTGTTATTATTGCCACCGAAAAAATTCATCCACATCCTTAAGCCACTTTGTCACCATCGCAATATCACCAGTTCATCACAGTTCGTCACACACCCGTAGTCGTAATCACAATAAAACATCACAAATTCGCGCCGATCGGTATTGCCGATCGGCTCTATTGTAAATCTTGATTTTCCACTTGGTAAGTCTGCGCCGATCCATAGCGATTCCGATACATTTTATTTCGCTTGTCCTTCTTGACCAGAGCGCCGTAATCCATATTGGATTCCCCGATCCAAGTTTATTCTTCACGCTCCTTCAAGTGGATCGGATATTCCCGGTGCGTTCGACCACAACACGTCTTCTGGGCCGATCTGAAATCCAAACGGGCGGTCGGCTTGAAATTACCACTGTCGATATCAGTGCTGAAGTCAGGAGTCCTTATGGAAAATCTTAGGAGCTGTGCACATGAGCATCAGCTCAAAAAAGGCTAGCGCTTTGGTAGCTCGAACGAGACGAGATACCTCAAGCGATGTGTTCAAGAGTGGTGCTACACGTGCAGCTAAGTTGTCGCGTTTGGACGGCAACTTGATACCCATAAATTTGGTCCACTTCTTTTGAAACGTCTTATGCTCACTGGGATCAGACGCTGCGAGAATGCGGTTGAGAAGCATGACCTGCGCGAGATCTTGGAAATCGTAGTAGTCGTTCCGCATTTGTTCCAGGATGGCATAGTTCATCGAAAGTGGTGACTGACGGGCAACCTGAATCACTCGATCCGGATTGGTTGATTACTTGAGCGCCTTATGTGCAGAAGGTATACGTGTTGCCGCCATTACCAGCCGGTCCGGGAGTATATCTAGTTCGACGTCGGCAGTATCACCAATCATCGATTCGGCTGTTTCCGCCACCGTAATGGACTGGGTGGTCTGCACCACCTTCGTGTGATGCTTGGTCAAAAAATGAGAAGCCTCCGTCGACTTCTTGACAGCATCCGGAACCAACGCAATTGTTGGCTTGATTTGGAAGCTGGGCTTTGCCTCGACCCCCAGCGGTGCTTCCACGAGATCAAAAAAAAATCCGCCTCAATCTGTGACAGAACTCTAAAAAAGTTGCTGGTGGTGATACCCGTCGTATCCTTGGGGCGTTGCTTGCTGGTCGAATTGGCGAAATCATCCGAATTTTGCGTGCGCTTGTTCTTGCGGCGGACCACGATTGCTGTATCAGCAGGGGAGGTGTAATGTGGCGCGGGGGACTAGAGGGAGGTTTCAACGGTCTGCCGGACGTTCTGCATAATGAAAGATCGACTGACGGGGTCGGCGTTGAGGCAACAAGAGTTTTGGACGTTACCGGAGGTTTCGGTGGGGCAAGATTGGCAACCACGCGTTGCAAGGCCGAATAAATGGACGTTTGGCTTGTTTTGGGTGAGATCGGGCTGAAGGGGGCTGGACCGAATTTACAGGGGGTGGAGGGCGGTCGGTTAAGTCGATGACATGAAGAGAGCGATAGCCAAACGGTATCCGCTCGGATCGAAACGGCGCATTTTTACCATGCTCTGGAAACAGTCGTCCGCCGAAGATGACTTGGTCACAAACAGATCCTTCGACCAAAAGAGCGTCAGGACAGGATGTCGACACAAAGTAGACACGCCACGCGGCTCTTGTAATACCTGTGGCAACGTTGACCTCACGGAACGTATCATAGAAAGATCGGCATCCCAGCTCATACAAACGCTGCATCATCGCGTCCGTGTTGAGGTCACTATCGATACTTGATATGTCGAGATAGTAATTCTCGTCTAACACATCGAAATTCCTTAAATTTGAACGACCCACCCAGTAGTTGAATGGTTTGTCGCTCTAGCTTCCTGCAGGCTTCGCGTGTCTTGACCCTTAGCCGCAAATTCCCGCCAGGAAGCTTGGACAGTTGTTCAACGAGATTATCCTGCAGAAGTTCTGCGAGCACAGGATTGTTATGATCGCGCACGAACGACTGCATGAGATTCATAGGAGCGGTTTTCGAAAAGGACGCGCCAGTTTCAAGCACGAGAGCGTAGCGCGCGAGGTATCTGGTACGGGCGGGCTTGGGTAATGTTAGTAGCGATTTCCGACCATGGCGTTCCTTTCGAATAGAGATCTTCAATAGCTTCTACGTCGCTCTCTAGAGGCTTTGGAGTTTCTACGCGCTAAATAAAAGCATTCCACTTCTTAAAAAAATTATTATCTATAAGTATATTCTTAATTTTTTTTACCACTGTATTTAACATTTTTTGACGATCAAGATATTAATCTTGATGAAGAAGATATTAATCTTGATGAAGAAGAAATTAAAAAAATCGAAGAATTTAAAAAAAATTACCTTTTTGGTTATTTTTATTTTTTTCATTTTTATTTAGCGGTCGAAGCGGATGTGACGCGACGTAGTGCAGAAGCCTTGTGGATAACATATACAAGGCGAAGCGGGCGGTCAACGTTAGCAGCGGCAGCTGTCTCAGTTGTAGGGGCACTGGAATCAACCTCCACATCCACAAGGCGAGGCTGAAGGTCAACGTTGGCACCAGCAGCTGTCGGGGATGGAGGGGCAGTGGAATCATCTCCCACATTCACCTTCGCCGCAACCGCTTCCATGGGTCCATCAACAGTTCCGGAGTCCAAGAGAAGGTGCACGTCCGTGTTGTCCTTATAATGGTCTGAAGCCGTATCAGTCAAAGAAGCCAGTGTGGCGTGGACAGGAGGGTTAGATAGGCGGATTTCAGATGGCTGATCCATGGGGAAGGCTGGTAGAGAGAGAGGGTGTTGGGGGGTACTTCTGATGCTTTGATTTTTGCAGTAGCCGGCAAATTGAAAAGTAACACGTTATCACACACAGTTTCCATCCACATCGCGAAAATTATCACCACGTTCGTCACTCCACTACTCCAGTTCCATCACAGTTCATCACACTAATTCACAATAATTCAGACCTTACACATATTCACACCGATCGGTATATTGATCGGTGCTACTGCGTGTCTTGATCTTCATCGTCATGAGTCTGCATCACTGAGAAGCGATTCCGTCTGACTCGTTCTCGCTCGAACTCTCGTAGCAGTGCTCCACAATTTAGATCGAGTTCGTCAATCCAAGTTGCTTCGTCATGATCCTTCCAGCGGACCAGATATTCTCGGTGGGTGCGACAGAAACGCGTCTTCTTGCCCGATCGGACATATAGCACATTTTCCACCTCGAATTCGTCCTCTTCCAATGGCCTTTCCCAACTGTCTTCCGGCAGCAGAGCTTCTCAAAATCGAATCTCTCCGCTTCGTCCACCAGACAGGGTATTTTAGGCCGATCGGGGAGCTCTCTGAAAATCTTCAGTTTGGACACATGCACGATCGGAAAAACTTTATAATCCGTGCCTATCGTGATCAGACGGGCATCATGCTCACCGATAAGTTCTGCCACACGGAAAGGACCGTGCCACATATTAGCCAACTTCTTTGCATAGCCTTCCTTGACCCGATCGAGGTATAACCATACCCTCGCCCCTGGTTCAATACCATGAGGGCGGACCTGATCGTTGTTCCGATCTGCTCGGTCTTGCGTGGCCTGACGCAACTTTTCATTGACGACTTCTTTCGCATGCTGATAATGCTTCTGGACCTGCATGCGCCAACGACGGGCATCGCGATCACGGGTATGAGTGCAGCCGATCGGTATCGCCGCTTCAAGTGTCGATCGAGGGTCCCATCCATACGCCAGGTAGAAAGGCGTTTCTCCTCGGACCCGATCGGTTGAAGAGTTGAGTGCGAATACCAGTCTTTCTGCATACTCATCCCATTCACGTTGGTCTGGATCGGCCACATACATCTTAATTGCCCTTGTTATTGTCTGCACCATGCGTTCAGCCGATCCGTTCGCTTGCGGACGATATGCCATCGTCGCGCTCTGCTTCTGGCCTAGCATGTTATTGAACGATCGGAACACCTCAGACATAAAACCGGGTTCCCGATCGTGTCTAATAACTTCGCTGGCGCCGAACCTTCTGAACACGCATTCCTCATAACTCTGGGCGATCTGCTCCGCAGATCAGGATGCACTAGCTTTTGCGATCACCATACCAGTGAATAGGTCGATCCAGATCAGCAGCTCAGTGTTGCCGCGTGTCGATCTGGGCAGCGACGGTATGTGATCCATTGCTATAACCTGGAAAGGGTAGGTAGCCTCGATATTTCCGGGCGATCGGCCCTTAATTATCGGTCTGCCCTTTCCGGTATCGCAATCTGTGCAACAGCCCACATATTTCTGCACGCTCCGAAAAAGTCCTCTCCAGTGAAAGTGGGCCCTGATCCTGTGGTATGTCCTGCCTATGCCTTGATGTCCCCCTTCTAGACTCACATGGTAGTGATGAAGGACATCCGGCTGTAGCAACTCAGTGATCACCGGTTTCGCTAGTCGATATCGATCGGCACTGTCTTAATCAATGTCACGGCAGTAATACAGCAATCCATTGTCGTCCATCGTAACTGTCCGCGATCTTCGTACACTCTTTCGCCTCATAATTTGTTAACTTGGACAGTTCACCGCGCAGATAGGCCTTCAAGTTGACGATCTACTCTTCTTCGCCTTGCGCCTTGAGGATCCGTTCCGCCCTTAGCTGTTGTACAACGTACTCACTCAGCCTTTCCTTTGGGAACGATCGGCGAGACTTCCAAGTTCGCTATCTTGTCGCCTCCATCACATGCACCTGATCAGGGCTGTCCTTGGGCTTGATCAACTCCGGGAGCCTGTTTATGTTCATAAGTTCATGTAGAACGGCCTCCTCGGTGATCGTCGCCCCGATCTGGTCCCGCATAGCTTGGGCCGCGAGGTGATCGGCGCTTCTCTTCCAATCCCGTTTCACGTGCAATAGCTCGTGGTTGGGATAGTCTTTCAGTGCCTTCATCACCCGAGCATTCAGCAACTTCAGCCTTGGCGCCTTACAGTCGATCTCCCCGGTGATCTGCCTTATCACTAGGTTGGAGTCACCACATATGATAATCCGCCCTTTCTTTTGTGATGACAGCAGATCAAGACATAGAAGGAGTCCCCGATATTCCGCCTCGTTGACCGTTATGTCAGGCGTGGAATCGTCGGCGGCTGCTACTATAGACTATTGTGGTAACTTCCACAGTATGGCACTGTAGGAGTCGACCTTCTTCTTCACGCTAGCCGATCCGTCGAAACTCAAGACCAGGAGTTCCTCATCCCGATCGACGATCGGTGGCGGCAGCGAGATTGACTGTCTAGGTTGCTTCCTTGGGGCAATCGCCATCAGAGCTTCATCCACTTCAGACCGAGGGGTGATACTGGCAGCCAATGTACCCAATATATCCTCCTCTCCCTTGGTGCACTTGACGACCTCGAGGGACCACTGTGACAAGATCTCTGACCATCTGCCGAGCCAAACGTCCATCCCATTGGCGGATACCAGCCAGGCCAATTTCGACTTTCTCGAAAGAACCTTTACAGATCGACCGACCAGTAGGTTATTGCACACATCCAAAATCCGTAGTAAAGCCAGAACTTCCTTTTCGACGATCTTATACTTTACTTCGTTCTGCTTCAACGTCCGGCTCGTAAAAGTGACCGGATGGTACACACCATCATGTTCTTGCCCTAGAGTGGCAGAAATTGCCCACTTACTAGCGTACACAATGACGATCGGCATTTTTTCCAGCTCAAAGTGTCTGAAAATCGGTGCCGTCGCCATCTTGGCCTTCAGCATACCGAAAGCAACCTTTGCACGCTTCATGTGATCTTCTGCCTCCACCTGCGGAAAATCTGCGGGAAGATCAGAGTCGCAGCCCTCCCGTAAAGTTTCCCGATCTCCTTCGCGCAACATATGGTAGTAGACTTCCCGGAGCTCGTACAGCACGGCCGCGTAAATCGCGAAGTCTTCAATGAAGCGGCTGTAGTAATTTAAGCTCCCTAAGAAGGACTGCATTGCCTTCAGTGATCTGGGAAACTGTAGGTTGCTCAGTGATTCCAGATCCTTGGGATTGGCCTCTAGCCCACTGATTGACACCATATGACCTAAATAGGCGACCTTGAACATGCCCCAAAAACTCTTCACAGCACTGATCGACAGGTTCCAGCGATCGCAAGTCTCCAACAACCGTTCGACCTTCTCGCACAGATCACTCCATGACGAAGCAGGGATCAGTATGTCGCCGATATACGACCGCCTCCCCAGAGCGGACGGTCTCCTCTCCCGATCGGGTTCACCCTCTGTAAATACATCATGGTTTTCGGTGGGGTCACGATCGGTGCTGATCTTGAAGTGTCCATACAATGCGTTGTCGATCAGCCTCTGGTAGATCTGGGGCGCGTTCTTCAAACCTAACGGCATACGATTCCACTCGAACAGACCGAACGGCGTAACAAATGCGGAGATCTCGCGAGCCCGATCGGTCATCGAAACCACCCAAAATCCACTTGCCATATCCAGTGAGCAATACCATAGGGTCTTGTCAAGATCTTCTAGCAGATCGCTGATCAGCGGCATCGGGTACACCATAAGCTTGGTCAACCGATTTACCAACCGATAATCGATACACAACCTGATGTCGACGCCGTTCTTCTTGATCACAATTACGATCGGTGAGGCCCACGGCGAGGTAGACGGCTTAATGATCTTGGTAGCAACAGTCCTTTAATAAGATCGGACAAATTTTCGCGGTACTGTGGCGCCACACGTCGGCATCGCTGGGCAATCGGCTTGGCATCACCCACGTCGATGTCACAGATCGCTCCGCTAGCAGCAGGGGTTAAGACGTTGCCTTTCCCGATCAGCAGATGTTTCTTTTCCCATATGATCTTCTTTAGCTGATAGATCTGATCGGGACTGTTGACATCCCGATCACCCACTTGCAGATCGTCCAAGGTGACTTCGGGCGGATCAGCAGAGACTTCAGGGAGGACTGCCATCTGGCTCTCCAGCTCCTGAATATATTGATCCCCGCCCTCATGGATACAAACTTGATCGTCTTCCGGGGAAATATCACCCAAACCGTCCTGATCGGTTGAACACTGCTATTCCCGATCGGTGGGCTGCCTTTCAGCGACATCGATATGCTTACGCGTGCCATCGTGGTCCTCCCCAGCAATGCCGTGTTTCCCTTCTTCTATTTCCGGATCCGCTGACGCCTGTTCTTGTGACGCCATCATGTTGACGAACCTTGGCTCATCTGCTTGATAGTCCACCGTGTACGTCGACTGAGGTGCCTTTCTTCGAGCTAACATCTTCTTTGGGGTTACATAGCTCGGTCGTTCGACCATAGGTGAGGAATCTTCTTCCACCGATCCATCATCGCTAATTAGATCGGTGGTCGCTTGGTATGCCAAGTTATACCACTCAACATACCGTCTCGATCCGATCGAGACGAACCCCATCTTTCTTGGCACCTTCCCTTCCGCTAGCCACATGCCAACAATAGTATTGTTGTCGGGCGTTAGCGGCTTGTCACCGATATTAGTGAGCCGAACGTAATCAAAACGGCCGGCGCTCTTCACAAAGGTCGGCACCCACCGGTCGCCCCTGGTCACCCATAACTTCCTTGATCGAAAACCTTTATCGACCGGGGTATCAGCGGATTGGCCGACTGGAATGGTGACATCTTGATCCCACCTGACCAGATCGGTGTGCGATCCGTATAGGGCCTCCGACCACCTAACTGGATCTGGACCTCATCCGGGAGTGTAAGCACTCCATGAGACAGATCAAGGCGAATACCTTCCGACACCATGAAATCCATGCCTAACAGGGCATCCTGACCGGCCATCTTTCCAACCCAAGCGCTGAAGAAGTAGACCAACGAACCCTATAGGGTGATCTTCGCGCGCGTCTTTCCTTCGGTCATGTAAGAACTTTCAAGGATTCCGACGTATTATTGTCTCTGGGTGTCGTCTATACGACATCCGACCTTACGAGCAAAGGCAGAGTCGATAATTGAGACTTCTGCCCCAGAGTCGAACAACATCGTTGCCTTCTGGTTGTTTTTATTAGCACAGGATTTCGCCTGCTTGAACCATCTGTCGGGCGCATGATACTTCCAGTATCCGCGAGACTCCCCAGGCAGCAGATCCAGCTGCATGACCACCTTCGATCGGGAATATTCATCGGTCGTGAGATTGTAGACCGGATTATCCCGATCGACGCAATTGAGAATATAACATGTATTGTCGGTTTTATTCTCCTTGCCGACATATGCATAGATGCCAAACCTAGATTGCTCGACTGGATCCAGATTCCAACCTGGCGTGCGTTCTAGTTTAACATCTTTTCGACGTCAGGTGGAAGCATCCCCGCGTGCTTACCCGGCACATACCACTTGCGCATCAGAATGAAGAACCCTTCGATATTGCACTGGACAGCCTCGTGGATCTCTCCACATGACTTGCACACGAAGAGGCAGTGATCGGTGGGATGGCCGCGTCTTTCGCACTTCTTGCATATCAGCTTCTTCCAGCAGTCCTGACCATCGTGCTTGCTTCACCCGCAGTGAGAACACTTCTTGCGAGGTCGGTCCGGATCGGACTTGTTTCCACTCCTGCCCTTCCGATCTGCCTGTTTAGGCGTCGATCTGGTTCTTGGGGCAGGTTCCGTGACGAATATGTGACGATATTGGTCCTCGTCTGTCTACCGACTGGACTGACCGCTACTTTCTTCTTCCGATCCAGTGCTGTCTTCAGTCGCGATCGCCTTAACATCACGAGCCGATCTGGTCAGGGGCCTCTTCACCGGATCGGTCTGGGTCTTAGATCTGTAGCGACCCGATCCAACGGAGACCTTCGCCCTCACGCTGCGTGAGTGTTGCAACGTCCGCAACGTCTGCTCCACTTCCCCCACATCTTTGAGGCGCAGAAGAGTGAGCTGATCTGCCAGCTCTTGGTCATCAAGGGTACTGATATAGTGACCCACGTGCTCCATAGCGGCACCGGTCAGCGGGTTGCCTTCCTTGATCACTATCCGGGCGCGAATTGCAGCCACGTTCAAACGGTACAAGTACTCAATCGGCGTCTCGTCGCCCCGCTTCTGAATATGATGGTATTTGCGGGCAGTAAAGAATCCGGAGTTGCAGTACTGCCCCTCAAATTCTGAACATAGCAGATCCCAGTCAGATCGGGCATCCCGACTCAACTGTTGGATCCAGTTCGCAGCCGGTCCTTTCAGCAGATCTCTTAATATCAAACATCGTTCCTTTTTTGGTGTATGATCCCGCAAGAAAGCAGACTTGACCCGACAAAACCACGATCTGGCTTGCTCCTCGTCGGCGTCCTTGCCAGCGATATCCATGAGATCAGTGGTCGTAGCCATGCGAATGCGTGGGATCTCAGTAGATCCAAAATCAAACGCGGTCGTAGAGGCTAGGTTATCCCTGCGCGTTCTGCCCGCAGCTGCACCTTCTGACCCATAGTGGTCATCCGGATCGCAGATCGACTCTATGTCGAAATCGCTGTTTTTGTTTGATCGGCGCGGTTGGGCTGGCTGCAGCTTGCGTCTTCCTCTGCCAACTGGTCTGCCACCTCGGGTAGCCTTATCCGTTGATGTCAATGACTCCATATCAACATCCCGGCAAGTATTGACATTTTGCCGGGCAGATAGGTCCTGTGCATGCGGGCGTGGAGGCTATCGGCGTCGGTCTCCCATGAAACGCTCCATCATTGCCTCAAACATGGCTTGGACGTTAGCTTGGGTCATGGGAAGCGTGTTGGCATCCTCCTTTGGAGGTAATGAAACCTGTGGGGGCTCCTGGGACCCCGCCCGGCATGCAGCCCCATGCTGCCGCACGTCCTTTTTATGCTCTCATGGGGTATGATCCGCCCCCATGGGCATCCGCTCAACACCAACCTCCAACTCCGATGAGCCATTAGAGGAAGGTGGAGACTGATACAGCGATTTATCATCCGAACACACGTCATCGTGTGCTGCCGTGGCCTCATCGACCTTCAATGCCACGGTGGGAGTTGGGCGGCGAACCGCCCCCACCAACGGCACCAAATGACCATGGAAGGTCGAAATCGACATCACAGCTTCCAAGTGTCCAGATCAAACAGCTTATGTACGTTGGCGAGGTTTTGCACTTTTTTGCCGACCTCAGCCAACATCGTCATCAGGTTCTTCACCAATAGCAACGGCCGATCGCTTTTGGATCGGCTCGATGGTGGGTTCGAGAAGGCGATCGGGGATCTGGGGGTTTAAGATCTGAATGACTTGGTCTTCACGAATAAATTGCTTTAACTCGTGTATGTAATACATCCTGGTCAGGTCTTCTTCCTTGATAACCCCATCCCCGACCTGCGACTTTTCTTCCAAGTCATCTTCATCGGGTGGCATTACCAGCCTTTGCTTGAAAACCTTGGGAAGGTGGATCTGCTGGTTCCAATCAGCCTCCAAGTCGTTTTTATCTTTTATTTTTTTATCAAAACGATCATTCAAATGCATAGGATCAGGACAAAAGTCCTGATCCTTTCCGGAACTATAGCAAGACTTGCTATAGTCCCGATCGGCTATGGGGAGGAAATAACTTATTAATCCCGATCTGGTCCTCCACCCGGCCAGATGGGACATCGCCATCCTTATCGACAACGAAGACGTAAGGCGATAGCCGTTCCTTATGTCCTCTCCAGAACGATTCCACATTTAATTCGTTATAATCAATCCTTGACGAGATATCATCTCGGTGATATCCGCGATCACCAAGTGATCCGGGCACGCGCACCATTGTGGTGGAGTCAAGTTCAAAATCGAACACAGTAGTGTCGAGAACCTGACCACCATCGTGCCCAGCCTTCCAACTGAAGGGGGGGGGTACCCCGCGAACCTTCGCCTACGATCCGATCTGATCGTCCGCTGCCAGCAGATGACCGATCATCAGCATAGGACGCCTTGTCCGATTTCTGCGTCTCAATCTCACCTTGGCACCCGATGAAATGGGCTGGCTACACACTTAGTGGATCGTCGCTGTGAATTGATTTGGTTCTTAAAATGTGAGACCGTGCTGGGTAGTGTACCCTGGGCGGAACTCTTCACCCTGGGTACGGGCAGACCAATTATACTCAGAATAAGTATACTCCAAAAGGGAAGATCGCTTAACCGATCGTAGAGCCCAACCAATGCGAGAATAAAAGACCAATATTCCAATATGAGATCCAACGAGAACGTAAAAGCTCCACGAACGATATCTCCACGTAACAATCCAAAACCTTACACGTTCCAAACGTGTGTAACTTGAGCATGCGAAGCCGACCAATGCGTACTTCCGTCGAGGGACTTCCGGCGGGCCAAGTGCTTCTGTAACGCGTCCCGTCCGGGTATAGTGATCTAGAGGGGATTACTCGACCCTCTGCTCCCAAACACTCCGCGGCGTGCAGAGGCGACTGATGTACTGTCAAAGATGCTAACGACTTCCGTGTTGTGAGTTAAAAGGCCAAAAAATAACTAACCAATCTTATCTCCCTACGGTCCCCAATATGTACAAACATGAAAAATGTAAGTACACGCAATATCATGTGACTTACCAAAATTTGAGTTCTTGACACTTCTTGCACACGATAGGCTTAAAATTGAATCCACTTCACCACAGCCGTAAGGTACGGCAGGGCGAAGTAGCATCTCCTTCAGGGTCGAAATGCGACCACGAAACTCCGCAGCGACAGACTGGAGAGAGTCAAGCCGCCTCTCGATGCGGTCAATCGCACTCCACTAATCGCGAAGTCCCTCCTGGACATCCCGGATGCGACGGCTGTGTCGATCACAGCGCTCGTGAATCTCACGTCGCAGCTGCGCGACCTTCTCCTCCCGTTCTCGATTCGGAGGATATTCCACATTACCATGTGGAGCGTTTGATGGCACGACGCCATCATCGGGATGAAACCCAGTATCTGGTGAAGTGGAGGGTTATCCACATTCACAGAGTTCGTGGGAGTCCGAGACTCCCCTACGACAGGATTTCCGAGACGTCGTTGACGCTTTCGAGCGGGAGAATCCCGCTGCGAGTCGACGACCAAGGGAGCGGGAAAAGCCTCTCCACTCTCAGTAGTTGGTAGTTCGACGGAGGCAGATGCAGAGTTTGCATTGCTCTCCAGCACCACATCGAGGGCACGGGCGCTAGCTTTGCGCGTGCAACAAGGGGCAGGTAATTGCCCCAGCACTTTGGCTCTGGCAAACACCAAGCGCAATGCCCTCTCTATCCGAACGTCATGATCGGAATAGCTGCTGTACAGCTCTAAAAATATAGGGACACGTTTCTCACCTTCCGCCCAAGCGCGGAATTTCCTCTCTGCCTCCTCGATATCTTCTCCTGGTAGGAGAACGAAGGGAACCTCGCGGAGGCTCTTACAACGGCACCCCGTGCCTGTTTCCCGAGGCAAGCTCGGTACGAGGTGACAGTGAATTGCTTCGGCGTGAGCAGTTTTGCCCGGAGTTGTTTCCGGCGTGCGACTTCACGAAGCTGTACAGACGCAGGGCCAGGGATATGGGAGGATAAACCCCTCTTTACCTCGTTTTTAGCCTTTTTTTTAGGGTCATGAGGACCTCTCCGTGCCTGTACGGCAAATTGGGCTTCCTGAGCTGCGTCCAGATCATTGGTGGTGGTCGCCTTCGGCGACCCGGATGCATCATTCGAAGTTGATAGGGGTGGCGCACGAGTAGGTGCATTTTCCTTCCCACATGTGGGGAACGGATTAGGCTGCCGACAACGCCGTTCGGCGTTGTCGGAGCAGTTATCCTTAGGGGACATATCCCCTAGGGCCTCCTCCTCCGAAATACCGGAGTCAGAGTAGTAGTAGTCCCCTTCTCGGGGAGAGTCTTCAGCACCACTAAAGGTGCTCATGGTAGGCCAGAGTTCTGGCAGTTGGAGTTCTCTAACTATAATTGATTATTGTGTGGCAATAGGCTTGATGGGGGAGGATGTAACAGGGTTACATTTGGTCACGTTGGTGTACGTAAATACACAACGGTTGGGGTCAAATATTGACCGGTCGGAAATGTTTGGATCTATTGGTTGTTTTAACCAATCAGGGCTAGAGCCCTTAGTGAAGGCGTGGAAGCCTGCCACGTGTTGGTACACAGGTGGTGTACATTACATTTCGGCTATGTACGAATTGAGTAAGTTCTACTTAGTATTACATATAGTTTACATTAGTTTATTATTTTAGACTAATTACTTATTAAATATAAATCAGTTTACAAAATACTCTAATACTGCTAGGCGCACGACCCCGAACGGTCGCGAGCGCAGTGAGTGTTGTAGCAAAAGGGAGCACCTCCATTAGCTACCCCCTTTCAAGGAAGCTTTGTAACAAGGCGTTAGTGTTTACTAACAGTAAACTCAGGGAATATTGGCCCTGAGTGAGAGATAGATCTCTTTCTAAGCCCTTATATAAGGGCGTATCGTCTAAGTAGCGGCGTATCGCCGCTTAAGGAAAATATTCCTCTGTGCGATAGCCGCACCGTGCGTGTACGCACCTGCTACAGGGTCGCGACGGCCAAATCGCGACGGCCAGATCGCGAGGCAAATCTGATCAATCAAATTACAGAGGGTAGCGACGGCCAGATCGCGACGGCTAGATCGCGAGGCAAATCTGATCAATCAAATTACAGAGGGTTGCGACGGCCAGATTGCGACGGCCAGATCGCGAGACAAATCTGATCAATCAAATTACAGACGGTCGCGACGGTAACTGTCCAGTATTGAAGTCAGCGCTGAAGTAACCAAGAAGTAGTGGGTGAGAGAAGTGATTGACTTTGATGTAAGAGTTGGTAACACTTAATAGAATCAAATTTACCCTGAACCCAAAGATCTTGGCGGCCTTCAAAAAACCTTCTTTACTGTTCCCATACTAAAATCAAGTGTAATACAAGGAAGTCGTTGAGCGAACGCCCTAACAAGTGGAGCAGCAGCCTTTAAAAGCTAGTGAGTGTTGGGGGCAGCCTGGAACTACCTTTTGAAGTGGGTGCCTAGTGTGTTTGGTTAATTTGTTGGTTCGGGCGCTAGTATTAAGTACCCGGGAAGTAAAGCAAGGAGGACTGGATTATTACCCCTTGTGCTGTTGATTAAGTGGTTTTGTTACAATTTCAACTCCTTCACGTCGCGCACTCCGTATACGGTCTCAAGGGTTTGGCGTTACCTAGATCGGGTCAAGAAATGGTATGCAATTATGGTGAAGTGCTTTCGGGAAAAACCCCAACGGTTATCTGTCAAAACCGCAGGGAAGAAATTACGTACGAGAAGAAGCTTCCCGGATGTTGTAATTAGTCAAAATTCAGTTGAAGTGATATG
This sequence comes from Peronosclerospora sorghi, assembly GCA_026184515.1. Taxonomy (NCBI): domain Eukaryota; phylum Oomycota; class Peronosporomycetes; order Peronosporales; family Peronosporaceae; genus Peronosclerospora; species Peronosclerospora sorghi. Next base: position 4,230,504 of record CM047591.1, read on the forward strand.
TATGTGAAAAAGATGTCTGATCAACCGGCGTTTGGAAAGTTACGTTAGTTGGAGAAGTACGGTGATGTTTAAGATGGATAGGGGATAGAGAAGCCGGATTAATTGTACACACAAGTACGGAAGATTTCCCGTTCAGGAGTGCCTGGAAATAATATCGACGGGAAGCTCGGAGTTTATATTGGAAGTGATCTGGCATTAAAAGCTGCCCGAACCAATGAATATTAAAGTAAGTGGTCAAGTGGAATCATTACCAAACTCGGATAACGGATAATGTAGCAGGTGCTTACACGCACGGTGCGGCTAGCGCACAGAGGAAGATTTTCCTTAAGCGGTGATACGCGGCTACTTAGCCGATACGCCCTTATATAAGGGCTTAGAAAGAGATTGCTCTCTTACTCGGGGCCAAGATTCCATTGGTTTACTGTTAGTAGAGACTACGCCTTGATACAAGCTTCCCTTAGAAAAGGAGTAGCTAAGGGAGGTACTCCCTTTGACTACAACACTCACTGCGCGCGCGACCGGTAGAGGTCGTGCACCTAGCAGTATAAGAGTATTTTGTAAACTGATTTATATTTAATATGTAATTAGCCTAAATCTTCATAAACTAATGCAAACTATATGTAATACTAAGTAGAAGTTACTCAATTCGTACCTAGCCGAAATGTAATGTACACCACCTGTGTACGAAAACGTGGCAGGCTGCCACGCCTCCACCAGGGCTCCTTCCCTGATTGGTAAAAAATAACCAATATGTCCGAACCTTTCGGACTGGTCAATATTTGACCCCAACCGTTGTGTACTTACGTACACTAACGTAACCAAATGTAACCCTGTTACATCCTCCCCCATCAAGACTATTGCCACGCAATAATCAATTTAGTTGGAGAACTCCAACTGCCAGAACTCTGGCATACCATGAGCACCTTTAGTGGTGCTGAAGACTCTCCCCGAGAAGGGGACGACAATTATTCTGACTCCGGTATTTCGGAGGAGGAGGCCCTAGGGGATATGTCCCCTAAGGATAACTGCTCCGACAACGCCGAACGGCGATGTAGGCAGCCTAATCCGTTCCCCACACGTTGGGAAAACGCATTAACTCGTGCGCCACCCTTACCAATGTCGGATTATACATCCGGATCGCCGAGGGCGATCATCACCAATGAGTTGGATGCGACTCAGGAAGCTCAATTTGCCGCACAGGCACGAAAGGCTGCGTTACACGCCCCCAAACGCCCGCCACGGCGACATATAATTTTGAGGGTCCTCGTGACCCCCAAAAGTGGGCTCGGACTGTGGTAAAGAATGGCTTAGCATTCTATATCCCTGGATCTGCGGCTGAACAGCCGTTTCAATACGAACGCCGAAACGACTCCGGGAAAAACTACTCTCGCAGAAGCAGTTCACTGGCGTCTCCTACCGAGAGCGCCTCGATAGACAGGCACAGGGTGCCCCTGTTGAGAACCTTCGCGAGGTTCCCATAGTTCTCCTACAAGGAGAGAATGCCGAAGAGGCAGAACAAAAGTCCGCGCTTGGGCGGAAGGGGCGAAACGTCTCCCTAACTTTTTAGAGCTGCACAGCAGATATTCCGATCATGACGTTCGGAAAGAGACGGCATTGCGCTTGGCGTATGCCAGAGCCAAAGCGCTGGGGCAATTACCTGTCCATTGTTGCACGCGCAAAGCTAGCGCCCGTGCCCTCGATGTGGTGCTGGAGAGCAATGCAAACTCTGCATCTGCCTCCGTCGAACTACCAACTACTGAGAGTGGAGGGGCTTTTCCCGCTCCCTTGGTCGTCGACTCGCAGCGGGATTCTCCCGCTCGAAAGCGTCAACGACGTCTCGGAAATCCTGTCGTAGGGGAGTCTCGGACTCCCACGAACTCTGTGAATGTGGATAACCCTCCACTTCACCAGATACTGGGTTTCATCCCGATGATGGCGTCGTGCCATCAAACGCTCCACATGGTAATGTGGAATATCCTCCGAATCGAGAACGGGAGGAGAAGGTCGCGCAGCTGCGACGTGAGATTCACGAGCGCTGTGATCGACACAGCCGTCGCATCCGGGACGTCCAGGAGGGACTTCGCGATTAGTGGAGTGCGATTGACCTCATCGAGAGGCGGCTTGACTCTCTCGAGACGACCTTTGCGGAGTTTCGTAGTCGCATTTAGACCCTGTCGGAGTTACTCCGCCCTGCCGCGTCTTGCAGCTTTTATGTCTATCCGCCTTTTCAACCCCCTCCAAGAGGGGACCCTCCTCTGGGTTCTGGTATGGCTTGATCATACCCACATAGAAGGTGGGATGCGTACGCATCGCCTTCGGGATTTCCAAGGTGTACGCCAAGACCTTTCGGGCTAGCACCTTGAAAGGCCCCACAAACCTGGGGCGCAGTCTGCTTCTCAAGACATTAGAAACTGAATGTGTAGGAAGGTTTTTAGCGTTTAATAAAACACTTTTTCCTACTTTAACGCCTTTTTGTTACACCGACCCTTGCGGTCGGCCTGTTCCTTTTGCTTGTCTTGGCTTTCCGCCATGGCGTCGCAAACGTGTCGTAAGACACTAAGGCGCGTCGATAAAAACTTATCGATGTGCT
>CM047591.1:4246628-4258262 GCA_026184515.1 Peronosclerospora sorghi
AAAAAACTCCACCACTTGTAGACTTGCGATCCTCTTTCGAGCCCGCGAAATCAGCATCACAATATCCTTCAACGCCAACCTCATCACTTTTATTAGATTTCGCGCTATCTCCATTCTCCAAGCGTAGCTTCATACCCGCCGTGCCTTTTAGGAAGCGCAAGATCCTCTTCGCGGTCATCCAGTCCAACTTCGAGGGCGCATGTGCCCTGCGCGTGGCCTTGTGGACTGTAAACGCAATGTCCAGCCTCGAACAACGCGCGATCCACAACAAACCCCCAGTTAACGACTGAAAGTTCTTCACCGTCGGCGATCCATCCTTTCCGCCACTTGGCAACATCTCTTGATCCTTCAGGTTCTGGTCCTAGAACTCATCTCCAATGGGCGTCTTTACTGCGTTAGCCTCCTCCATGCCGTACGTCTTGAGTAGGTCCTTGATCATTACCTCTTGATCCAGAAAGTAGCCTTGATCTTCTTTGTATTCCACACGCATGCCCAAAAACTTTGTTACTTCACCCAAATTCTTGATTTCCAGGTCTTATAATTCTTCGAAAAATTTCTTTACATGTTCCTGCTTCGTGCCTGTGACCAACAGGTCATCCACGTAAGCTCCAACCACCACTGTTTCACCACGAACTTTCTTAAAATACAGACAACCGTCTGTGAAGCTCTGTTCGTAACCTTGGTTTAGTAACTTGGAGTGCAGGAGGCGGTTCCATTGCCTCCTTGCCTGCTTTAAACCGTAAAGCCTTTTCTTCAGTTTTAATACCACATCGCTCGAAATTTCAACTTGTAGTTCTTTGACATTTTCAGGTTCCACCTTCATTCCATTAGGGGTGAACAAATAAATTTCATGTTCATCCTCCAACGCTTTCACGTAAGCGTTGGGGATATCCCCGTGCATTGCCCGTACTTTCCACTTCCGAGCTAGCATCAAAATGAACCGGACAGTGGTCATTTCCATCACGGCGGCAAAGGTTAGCTCGTAATCCACCACAAAACGCTGCTCATTTCCACAGGCCACTAACCTTGCCTTGTACCGTTCCACTTGTCCATTTGCATCCGTCTTAATTTTAATACACCCACTTGGAGTGCAAAGGCTTCGAATTTGGGGGTTTCTTCACGATTTCCCACACTTCGTTTGCCTCCAACGACTTTATTTCTTGGTCCATGGCGTCGACCCATTTTTCCGAGTCCTGGCGACCCATGGCATCCCGATAATTTCTAGGGTCGCCTTCCATCATCATATTGACGGTTTCTCCAATTTCGTTCGCGTCATCGTCACTTTCTTTTTTCCTTTCCGCCTGAGCCATGCGCTCGGCGTACTGGCGCGTAAAATGGCGGTCCCTCGTCCAACGCGGTTTCCGTGCCTTTTTCTTCCTTTCCACCTGCTCGACGCTTGCGGACCGCGTTGCTCCTTCTGACTCTTGGCTACTTGGCGGTCCATCCGACATGCATTCATTGTTATCCGAGAAACGAATTCTTGGTGTGATCTCCGAACTGCTCTCTTCGTCTTCTCTGATCTTAACTGGCGATTTTGAACGTCCGTGAGCGTGTCAACATTCTTCACGTGCTGCGTCACGGTCACCTTTCGCTCAGCCTTCAAGTAGACCTTAAATCCCTTTGTCTCCTCACTACGACCGGTAATTACGCCAACTTGCGCGCGGTGCGCCAGCGTGTTCTTGCCAGGGTTCCTGTACACCGTACATGGTGACCCAAAAGTAACAATGGCGCCCAAATATGGCTTGTTCCCTGTCAACAATTCGACTGGCGACATTCGTCTAGGATTAGCATTCGTTGGGGTGCGGTTCAGCACATATGCTGCGTATTCCGCCGCATCCCCCCAGAACGATAGATTTAATGCACTTCCAAACAACATGCACCGGGACATATTCATTACGGTCCGATGCATGCGTTCGGTCTTGCCTTTGCTCGCTTGGTTCCCGGCCTCGCTAATCTGTCGAGCGATGCCGGTACTGCGACAAAAATAATCCACATTTCGGTACTCGGCTCCACCATCAGTTTTCAGAACGTGAATCTTGCAATCGAATGTCCTTTCGAAAAACGCCAAGAAGTGTTCGAATTTCTTTTCAGCCGCGTCCTTGCTCTTCGCCAGAAATATCCTGGTATAATTACTTTTAAAGTCAATAAAGTTGACTAAGCAACGGTTGCCTAGACGATCCTTTGGTGTGATGGGATCTTTGAGGTCGGAACAAATAACACCACCGATCCGGTCTATAGGCGCGTTTTTACCGCTGTCCCTTTTTGCTTGGTCATTCTTCGTTTGTTTCCCCTGGTCGCAGGTGACGCAGTGCCTGCGCGTCTCATCCGTGATCCGAATTCCGTATTCGGCATCCTGCGCCAACTTGAGAATCGTTTCGAAATTCAGGTGACCCATTCGCACGTGAAAATGCATTAGGGAACCACTTTGAATGTCATCTTCCGGTACGTAATTGTCCTCAATCGGGTATTGTACCGACATAATCATCTCTTTATAAGTTTTCTTGAGACGATCCACTTCACCATCCACGCTGAACACATTGTTTACTGCACGGACTCGGGTAATCGGCGCGCGTGTGTCATGTATGACCAGCGTCCTTTCTCCATTCACGTAGTCAATCACGAAACCGCCCTTTTCGAAAGCTCCATACGAGAAAATGCTTCGAGCGGCTCCTTCTACGTAAAATACGTTCTTGATTTTCACTCGAGTCTCCACGTCTCCGTGCATAAAACGAATAAAAATGGTGCCCTTCTTGTTTAGGACGAATGGCTTTCCATCCACCTGGTGGCACTGTCGCTCGAAGGTCTTTACGTCGAACAAAAAAGTGATATCTGGTGTCAGATGTACACTTGCGCCGCTGTCGAGGATCCACGTATCTTGACCGGGCCCTATCTCATCACCAGCGATCATCAAAGCGTAATCCTCTTTCTGTACCTTTTTCTTCTTTGGGCAATCTCTTTTGAGATTCCCCCGCTGGCCACACCCGTAGCAGCCGCGACTTTTAGTTTGTAGAGCCTTTTAGGCTTCTCCACAATCATGTTGACCGTTCCGGTCCCGTGCCCTCTCTGACGCCGGCTGTTGAACTCAACAGCCGGCGCGAACTGGCAAATCTCTTCGGCTTGCCGCAGATAGTCCGTACGCAGGTGGTTATAGCGGGACATCAGCACGCTTGACAGCTCAGGCATGGCATGGTATATAATATTATCTAGCACCATCGCATCACAGTTTGACCCAACTGCGTCCGCCACTGCTGTCATATACAAGAAGTGGTCCGGCCAGCTTCCTCCTGGTGCCTTGCGCGCACCAAGCAGCTTCATTCCTTCTTCATGCGTTATGCGCACGCTAAATGCGGCTAGAATCTTGTTCATTATATGCCATAATGCTGGCTCTTCGTGCCACCAGCTTTCGGCAAACCGATCGTAATACGCTTCCGCTGGGCCAGCTAAATAGTGGCCCAGCAACTCGACCTTGATATCTTCGGTCCATCTGAAACCGCAACACTCCTCGGCGATCGATATTTGCCGGAAATACTTGGTGCCCCAGCCCCAAAAATCAGACCCAAGGCCCTTATACGCTTCGGTCCCGTCGAACGGCCGAAGTTTCAACTTCTTTTCCTTGGCCGTCGGCGGCCTCGGCATTCCATAGTGACTTGCGTGCACATTCACAGGCGGTAAATAAGCCTGCTGCACGTTACCGGGCGCTGTGTACGCTGCCTGGGCATTCCCCGGCACTGCATAAGCTTGCTGCGCATTCGCAGGCACTGTATATCCCGGCGGCGCATTCCTAGGCGCTACATACGCCGGCTGCGCGTTCCCAGGCGCTGGATATGCCTGTTGCATATTTATGGGTGCCAAACGCGCCCGCTGAAATTGACTCGCTGCATGGTGTTGCGTGAACACCTATTGCGGCTGGACGTAGGTGTTACCGGGGTTCGTGCCCCCACCTCGTGCAAACACGTCCTTCCCCGCCTTGCTAATATTTTTGAAACACACTTTTCCAGTGCTTCCGGCGTTAGCGTCCTCCTTTTCTTCGTCGCTGCCATCCAAGGAGGCCAAGCTCATCTTGGTGTCCCCCTTCGACGCAGGAACTGTAGTTCCTGCCGATGCGCCCTTAATCAGCGACGACTCCAAGTCGTCAAAACGACTCCTCAACCCCGCATACAACTGCATCATATCTTCCGGGGTGACTGTCCGAACCGTTGAGTTACTACCCCCATTTGGGCTCATAACCTGTTGAAAATCTTCGTCGTCCATATGTCTGCACGTACTCTTGCACGCAGGTTCCGAGTACCACGTACTGCTGCGTAATATTCCAGTACAAACGAAAGGCTAACTATTTGCGTAACAGTGAGTAATCAAGTACGCAACGTAATCCAATTCTCCACCGTCCTTTAGCGACTTGAACGTAAGGACCAGCAACTCAATCCACTATCCACGAGAACGAGAACGAGAGAAAAATTCCAGCTGCCCTTGCAGCGTACTAAAATCTCCACTTGTTAGTCAAACAATTCCAACTGCAGACAGCAGCGTACTTGTGCTCCACTAGTCCACGTGATAACGAAAAGAAAACAAATTCAGAAGTGAATTATTAGAATTAAGTATGCACCTAAAACTAATAGTATGCAAATATGCAGTGTTTTGTACCTAACCTAAAGTTATGTACAATACATCACCTTTTCACCTGAAAGTCGTTTGACAACCAAAACGGCGACGCTAGCTGCTGCGCAAAAAGCGCGCCCTTCCAACATATATTCCCGGTCGTATACATCTCGAGGCTCAAGATGGTGAATGTATTTTCTGGTTGGTGAATGCCAAACGTCCGTGTTTGAAGACGATGCAAGATTCACCTGCGATGAAGCAACAAAGTTGCCCTAAGATAATGAAGAAAGGGCTCTAGACCGGGATCAGTATGAAATGGAAAAGGTCGCTGAGGTGCAAATGATTCTCACTTTAATTACCCTGCCGAGACAGAGCAGGCAGCAAAATATGGAGCACGACACATGGATGAAAACCAGGTATTGTTGAATTCACGAAGAATTTGGTGTATTGGAAACGTGAACCAACCTGGAGCAGCTAGTCTGATCTGAATTGTGGAACCTTTTCTACAGGAGTTTGAGCGCTGACGCGAAGTCGAAACAAATCCACGTGATACTGATTCAAGAAGACGACAATCAAGTCTCCCAGTTTAATTTGCCGATATTCAATCGGGCAATTGAAGAGCAAATCGGATATCGATCCGATGTCAACCTGTGGATATTGACTGATCAGAAGACAGACTGGATATCGATCTGAACCAATCGCAAATGAAAGGAAGCAATGGATCTATCGGAATATTGTTTTGTTGTAATTTGGAGAGTTTTTCGGATCGATGAGGAATGCCTGTCGACCTATAGAGTATACTGTGATTGTATATACTGATACTATATTTAGCCGGACCGGAATCGGGTAGATCAGCTTATATCAATTGAATATTTAGATGATTGAACGAGGAACGAATTAGCATAAGAATTGAGCGGATGGATACGATCAATCATCAGTATAACCTTTAATGAACGCAAAAAATTATGGTACTGATTGCTCCTGGGATCCTGCCGATTGTTTTTCGTAGATAATTGATCAAAGACTGACAGCCATATTCGGGAACCGCAGCAGCAAAGCCACGCTTCTCGATCGAGCGGCGAGTTAAATGGAGAACACAGAGATAAATGAAAATTTTAGGTCGCATTTATCCGCTTCGATGCATGATAGGACAAATCCGGAAAATGAAAGCCTTGATTCCTATAATCGGCTACCTGGGTGTTCGCAATCCGCTGAAAGTAGATCTGATCGGGTTCAATCTTTCAGATTTTTGGCGGAATCGCGATAGTGGATTGACTACTAGATTGGTTTTGGCTTCTCATGTGCTTCGTGAGCTGTTTTAAAAACACTATGAATCAAGGATCGTTTGGAATGCATCGTCAGATACCAAACCTTTTCCCACGGTTTGGATCGGATCAGATCAGCAGCCACCAGTCCAGTGACCAAATCGGATCGCCATAAGGGCGTGGTCGTGAAGTTTTCCGGAATAAAGTACCTGAACCAGACGCCTTAGTCAGCCACGATCAACCGCCCGTCAAAACGTCTGGTCTTCTTCGGACTGATGAAGGTCCCATCATCGATCTGCAAGATTCACCGATCGACAATCTGGATGTGCCTGATACTTCTGCCGTTCCAGGTGATTGGTCTGATAAGAAAAACGATGCAGAGAAGGAAGAGAAGGAGATTGAGGGTTGTTCGTTGACTATTCCGAAGATCGACAATCAGGACCCCAATGAACTGCTTCCGATCGCTCGTTCATTCTTGGCGTCCTTCTTTCAAAACGTCCAGAATCCACATGATCAAGCTTTCAGTGTGTGAGAGAGATCGCTGCTCTGCCCCTTGGACACCTCAATAATTTCGAGATCTATAAATGATCCACTTGACAAACAAATGCTACCGCGCTTCCTCTCTCGTCTCAACCACAATCCGCACTTGATGAGACGCTGACGCTCAGTGGTATCTTGATCCGAGGTGCGCCACTTCCCTGTTGCTGCAGAATGGGCAGTAGTCGTTTCGTACGAATTTCCGAGTGGGTTGACAGGACTCGATCGTGAATCGGCTACGTTACATAAAGTAAAAAAAATGCTCAAGTTACCTAAGAATCGGGTTTTTCCTCTGAACGTTTGGGGTCTGGTCCACCGTTTATGTTCGGGTATCACCAAGTGATCTCCACTTTACCGCGCTCTTCTTAGTCCTTAATGGCTGTTGATCGTACGATGAGCCAATATAGACGTGATGTGCTCCCAACTTGGAACCTAAGATGAGTTAGCGCGTAAATTTGTCTTCATAGTAACTGTTCTTGATGCGACGAATCCAACCTAATTTCAAGGGCTCAGTGCTTAATGACGGTTGATCTTACGGTGAGCCAGTATGCACGTGATGTGGAGACCTACGAGGGGTTAGCACGTCAGTTTGTCGTTATAGTAACGTTTTATGATGAGAGGAATTTAACCTATTTCCAAGAGACAAAGTTAAATTCTATGGATCCAAGACTTCTTTTCAAACCTAGCTATTCAAAATACAAAACTCATCCCACGATTATTTATGGCGCTAAATTTGACCTTAATCCTTTCACTCTAGTTTTCTATTTCTTGATTCATCCGATCTTCCTTCACCAGACCGCACACTATGATAGACGAAGCCTTACTTCTCGATTGGTGTGGTGAAAAACATAGCTCGACGGTTTTTGTTGCATGGACAAGAAATGACGACGGAAATGTCTCGTCCGCCGGACGGCGGCGGGGGGCCGATGAATGATCATTGCCCGCACGACCATGCGCTGCCGACAGACGCAGAGGACGCGGCACAACGAGGTGGGGCGGAGGCGGAACCTGCTGCAGGCTCGAATAAGGCAATGGGGGTATCGGGCGCAACTCCAGTGAAGCCGGGAGCGGCGCAGGCAACTAGCGGCGGTGGTGCTGCAGGTCCATCAACATCGAGCTACAAAGACGCAGTGCGCAAAGGGGTAGAACAGCAAAGTCCTAACGACCGCAGCGCGGCTGCGTGCAGGTAGCTACTCGACCGTGGAAGGCGAAGCCGGACAACGATCTACGCCCGATGATCCCGCTGGAGGAAGAAGCACTCACGACGTGGTTAATGGGAAGCACCGTGCTCGCCGAACCACCTGGCTTCCTCGCGTGCACACACACTCGCGTTATGCGAGTGGCGATGCTCGAGTTCTTCGATTCAAACCTCGAGGGACGGGTGGTTGCTGTCATCCCGCCACTCGTGACAATGCCGCGCTACATCGCGGAGAAGACGCTTCATCTGCAGCTATTAGAGGATCGAGAAGGAAACCTGACAAAAGCGAGGCTCACAAGCGAGCTTGTGCGAATCGCAAAGTGAACATGCTACGATGCAGCGACGCGTCACATCACATTCGTTCTCGCCGACCGAGCTGCTGCGGCTAGCTGGCATACCAAGGCGATCGAGTATCGAGGCACTCAGCTTCAAATCCTCTGTCTGGCGTGCGAAGACTCGCTTCTCGCCTCCCCTGCTGGTTGATCCCTCGGAAGAGAGCAACTCCGATATCAGGTTCGAGTATTTGCAGCTGACTCCTCAGTGGGCACGGTCGAAGCAGTGCTGGCGGCAAGCGACGACTGTGCGGTGCTCTCAGTGATTCGTGCGCCGTGCAAAGGTGCAGCAGTATACGACTCGAACTTTTTCCTCGCGACGTTAGACTTTGATGTCTGCCCCGCGCAGCTCAGTCTCGTCACACACATAGAGGCACCTGGTGTTTCGATCTTCCTACACCTTCTCGGCAATTCAGCGTGTCCGGTGCTTTACGTGCTACTCTCCGCATCATTCGATTGCACGATGCGCTCAGAAGGAAGGCGACATGCTCATTGAACACCACCGCTCATTTGGGGCACCTACCCACTCGACGCGGCTAGTACCTGAACTAACGCTCAAGCACATCGAGGTCAAAGGCCGTCTCGAGCACGTGAAGGAGATCTCTGACGGAATGGCTGCCACGTCGACTCGGCTGCAGGCTGCCGCGCGCAAATCCCCAATTCGCTTGAGAGTGGAAGCTGCGCGGTCGGCTCTGCCCGTCTAGGACGGACCAGAGAAGTGCACATAAGACCCGGCAAGAACCATGGAGCGCAGCAGTGGTGCAGCTACAACGGAGATGGCGAAAAAAAAACATCGGAAGAGGATCAAAGCAATGGCGGCTGGTTCGATCCTGGCAATGAGAAGAAGTCCAAGAAGCTGCAGAAGGACGCGGCCAAGGTATCCCAGGCACAAAAGGGAAACGCCAACGTGACTGCAACGATGCCAAAGTCCACAAACATGAGCAAAGCGCCGAAGGCATCAAACAAAGTGCAGAGTGAGTGCCAGAACAACGTGACGAACAAGAAGCAGGACACGGCCAAACCAAAGAACGAGCCGCGAGCTCGGCACAGAGCCAGCGCAAGCAGAAGACGAGAACAAACAAGCAACCACGCTCTCTCATGCCGAGGCGCTCGCCAAACTCGACAACCTACGCAGTGGAGGAAGCCCGGAACCTGCTAAAACTAGCGAAGAGAACAAACAGACCGACGACGCTGGCGACGGCGGGGCGGCTGTGGCATTACATGTGTCTAAGGAGAGGTACAGGAAGCAAAGCACTGGGTGGACGCGCTGATCACTCAGGCCCATCAGACGAAGCTGCACGCAGCCGCCGCGAGGGCTCTGTATCACGAGGCGCGCGGTTGACTACTGAAACACGAGATCATACGCGAAGGCATGGAGGAAGGTGACATACCGGCAGAGTTGAGGCATGATCTGCCGAACGATGCGATGCGGAGATGGCAAGCATGGAGCATGACTACCGTACAGCTGACGCCGTGGCGAGAGACGCGGCTGCGGCAGCTGGTAAGGCCGAGAGAGTAACGCAGCACTTGCAAAGATGCTTGCGATGCTATCGCAAAAGGGACGTCTTTGACGGCGGAGCTGCCGCCGATCTACAAGGCAGATTAAGAGAACCAAAGCGCAACGCCGGACGCGAAGCAGAAGAACTTCGGAAGAATAGCCATAATACAATTCACCGGCTCCTCTCGTCCTACATTTCGAAGCGGCGCAAAGGAGCGAAGTCACCGGCGCAGCCGGAACCGCTCAAACCTGCCCAAGACACAGTGCCGACGCACGAGCCAGATTCTCCGCCCGACAGCGAGGAGACCAACTCCACAGACGAGGACATGCACGCGCCCGACGTAACCATGATCGGCAGCGGTGTATCTTTTAGTGATACAATGTGACTCGATGAGCTGGGTGACGGCGCGGTTACGCCGCCGATGCGAGCACCACGCATCCCGATTCCGGTAGAACTGGCCAATATCATCGCTGACGAGCTCGACAAGCGCGCAAGGATGGTGCCGAGGTGACAGAGCAAACATACACGCAGGAATGCGACCGAAGTTGTCTGACTCCATCATCGAGGCACGATACAGCGCGGCAGCGCAGTATCGCGCGAACAGTGATCATGCCGCTACTCTCGCCGGTACCCTGCCGCACAAGCGTCCAGCGGACGCCCCCGCCACAAAGATTGAGCTACCGGCAAGCGAAATCGAAGACAGGGCGAAGCGACTCGTGGCATCTATTGATGTCTTTCGCACGCTGAAGCAAGCGGAGAGGGATGAGCGTAAGCGACGGCAAATCGCAACCTTCCATGCGGTTGAGAAATAGAGGCGTGCGAGCCCAAGTACCGAGAAGCAGCCAACTCAAGCAACCGGCGATCTTGCGAAGTGGAACCAGACGCATGTGGACGCATTCGCTGAGGTCTTGCGCAGCCTCCCGTACCCCCAGGCAGCGATAAGATCGATCGACTATAACACAATATACAACATCGGGCATGTAGTCGGCAGTCAAGCACAGCTTCAGCTCATGAGCTATCACGCGACAGACGACTCGCCACCACCGGCAGTACGCAGACTCAGCCGCGATCAAGTAAGAGCCGCAACTGCGATGCCGCAAGGTCCGACGCGTTGGGCCATCACGACAGCGTTGAGTGGTGGAAACGCCTTGAAAACCACGACAAGACGCTGCTCACAGTCCTCACTTATTTGCAGCTAGATACCGATCCATGGGCGGTACTAAGCATCGCCAGCCTCGTGATTCCGTCGCGATTTGTGCCCGAGATAGTGACTGGCATCGTCCTGCCGGAGTCTAAAGCTGACGTGTGGCAGAAAGACCCAGAAGTGCTGGCTCTTGTCGCGGATGTGACGAAGACACAGCCATGGGCTCGGGAACTCACGTTGTGCGAAGTTTGCAGCAACAAGGCTTCGCCTCGCTATTAAGGGCTTTGCGGGAACAAACGCGAGTCGGCTCGTCGTAAGCGTCTCGCAACAGACAGTCCGACAACGCAAGCACACTCGCATCATTCTCAGAGATCTGACATGTGGCCTGGTCATACAGAACGTATGCGGCATCGGGGCGGAAGCAACAAGACAAGTCGCGTGGTTCTCGCACTTTCGGCAGCAACAAGAAGCACATTGTCTGCACACAGGAGACGTGTGTGCCGGCGGATACATCGGAGAGATCGAGAATAGATACTGCGGCGCGTGGGGCTACAAGGGGTCTGGGCTTCGGCTTTCGGCATGGAGCCAAAGTGCGGGGTGCTCGGGTGGAGTCGGGATCCTGCTGATCCGTACATCATGATCACACAGCTCACGCCGGTCCGAGAGTCCGACTGGATAGCGCATTGGATGGCCGTCAGGGTATTGCTCCACAGCGCTGAGATCGTGATAGTCAATTGTTATGCGCCGACCCAACTGGCGAAGCGAGAAGTGCTGTTCGACATAGGGCAGCTACCCAGACATGGAACCAGTGGGTAATTAATTACCCATACCCGGACTCACTGGGTTGGGTATGGGTAACGGCATTACCCAACCCATTTACCCATGGGTACCCAAGAGGTACGGTACATGTATTATGTACCCCAATAAGCGGAGCAATGGAGCATAATGCATTTGCAATGCACATGGTGACTGTAGATTGTAGATTAGATGCAAATTGTTGTGAAACAGCAACTGACCCATGCGACAGCAAAACGCTTACCCTGGACTCTTCCATTGGAATGTT
>CM047591.1:4258272-4294555 GCA_026184515.1 Peronosclerospora sorghi
CAAAACGCTTACCCTGGACTCTTCCATTGGAATGTTATTTACAACACAAATTTTGCATATAATCTACAATTTTGCATCTAATCTACTATCTACAGTCACCACTTCCCAGTCACCACTCAGTACTCAGCAGTCACCATCCACAGTTCCACACCCATCCATCCACACTTCCATCCCAGTGTCCTTCCATCCACCTGTCATCCATCTGACATCTATCCAATCCATGTGGAAGATAATCAAAGCCAATCCATTCACCCCAGTGATAGTGTCAGTGCAATCAGTTTAGTTAATCCTGCTACACAGGATGCTGGTGGTAGTATTAGTATGTCGGGTATCTATGCTGTGCAAAAGAAATCACGGTCCTGGTTTACGAATATTACACGTTGGAGAAAACTACAGATGAAAGAACCAGGGGTGGGAAGAATGTGAAGGCCGACTGGTACAAATGCAACCTTGAAAAATGTTCAAAAAAGGTCAAATGCATGGCGGGCACAGGGACATCCAATCTCATTCGACACTTGATAGATCAGCATCATATAAATCAAAATAGACCCATCTCCACGGGCAACATGACGTTGGATGGCTTTATCAACGGAAGTGGAAAAAGACTGAGAGCAACCGAGGTGGTACAGTTATCGGCCTTTTGGCTTTTGCCCTAGCGAAATCATGTTGATTCTTAGTATTTGACAATGACATTAATCTTTGGCACTACTAATCTAATATAATGTTTTTCACAGGATTGCCATACGCAGGAATCGCTAAAAACACGAATCATTGAGTTTTTTGCGGATGCTGATATTACCTGGTCGGTTGTCGAAAGGAAAACATTCAAAGACCTTCTCGCATCGTGTAATCTAAAGACGTCTAGCATGTTGATAAAGCACCAGGCGTTGGCAGATCACGCAGCTGCAATGCACGTTCAGATTTTGCAAAATCTTGTACAGGCTATTCAGTATGATCTGGAAGACTTCAATTCCGTTCACTTCACTACGGACTGCTGGACTACGCAGGGACAACGCAGTGGCTTTATGTCGCTTACCGGCCATTGGATTAACAGCAAGTTTCAGTTAAACCATACACTTCTTGGCCTGGAACACCTGAGCGGTTCGTTGCAGCTTTTTCATTGATAACAGAACGTGGCTAATGTTCCATATCTTTTTCAACAGGTTCTCATACTGGTGAAATTCTTGAAAAGTATTACTTCGATATGCTCGAAAAGCTAGGCCTAACAAAGCATCATGGTCGCCCTCTTTGAAGCCTTTGAGATGAGAGAAAACGTGAAGCTTAGCACCGAACAGATCATGCATCGATGTATGGCGCATGTGCTAAATCTGATTGCCCGAGATGGTCTGCATGAGTTTGGACATGTTGAAGATGATGAAGACAATGTCGAAGAAACTTAAATTATGAGGTAAGTTTTTCAGCCTTGTCCTGATTACTGATGTTACCATTTGAAATTTTACCTTCTTTTTCTTTTAGAATAGATGACATTGTAGGCAAACCGGATGGTGCTGATGTGCACATTGGAACGGTTTATGGGAGAATAAAAACATGGCAAAGCATGTGGCTGCAAGTCCTCAACGGCGGAAGGAGCTTTCTTGTGCCGTGACTTTGCGGCAACCAGGTAGCACGGTGGACAGCATGCTGAGTGATGTTACCACTCGCTGGAATTCAACATACCTGATGTTTAGAAGAGCTCTGCAGCTTAAGTAAGTGCGGTCATCCTCAAGGACTTGATGATAGTATGACGGAGAAGTCCCGCAATCATTCTAATTTCCATATGCAACAGAAAAACGATCCTCCATATGACAGAAAGCTTGGATGACTACGATAAATTTCATCTAACGAAAGTGGAATGGGACAAGCTGGAACAGGTCTGCAACTTTCTTTCACCACTGCATTGGGCAACCAATGAGATATTTGCCTCGAATTTCCCGACCCTGAGTAAAGTTATTCCTCTTTACTCGTCCTTATGGCACTGGATTGAGAAGGTACGCATCAAAAATTGTCAAATGTTTTATTTTAATTTTCGTAGGTACATGATGTTGAGCAATTTTATCCTTTTTTATTTTTTCTTCGTAGGTGCATTCCACCTACGGTGCAAGGCAACTGCAACCAGTAGCTGTTGCAATGCACAGCAAGCTGAAGAAGTACGTGAAGGTTGTGTTTGAACAAGACGCGAACTACTTCGCAACCATCCTCGATCCAAGATGTAATATTGGTTCGTTCAGGGATCAGCAACTTTGGCCACAGAAATCTTGGACGATGGGCCACAGTACCGACGCCACCGACCAGATGTTCACCGACGCAGCAGACAAATTTAAGAAATTGTCGGAGGAAGACACCTCCCCGCCGCCACCATTAGCCAACAACACTCTTGAAGCAATGATGGAGGATATGGAGATGCCGAACATCTTCCCGGTATCCCGCTAACGAGATCAAGCAACTCTGACACAGGTTGGTGAGGAGTTGGAGCGATACTTTTCACTTCCACTGGTGAAGAAAGAGGAATCACCATTGGAGTGGTGGGCTGTGCACCAGCTGCAATTCCCGACTCTTGCGAGGATGGCCCGGTTCTATCTTGCAATTCCGGCGTCCTCGGCACCGTCCGAAAGAGTATTCTCTCAAGGAAGACGGACGTACCGTTGGGATATAACGTCACTGTCAGAAAGGAACCTGGAGCGGCTGCTGTGCCTAAAGGACTGGATAAGAACGCAGCAAGATGTTGTTCAGGCATCCATCCGTTCCTCTGAATAGTATTTTATTTTTTTTGCTGTATAAATGTTCGTTTGCCCGCTTGAACTTCCCACATGGGAGACGTAAAGTGATGATGTTTTTCACTTTTTTTTCTTTTTTCCTACTTCTTTTCTTGAATTCAACGACGGCGTCAATCTGCTGCTCTAACACCACTCATCATCCTGAATCATCGCGGGTAATTATCGGTTATTACCCACGGGTATGAGTCCGAGTAATGGGTACTGAAATCTGAACGAGTCCGAGTCCTGGGTAACGGCATTACCCAACCCAGGACTCATGGGTAGCTGCTCTAGTTCGACATGCTGCGTGAATTGCTCGCCGACGAACCAGGGCCGGTATTCCTCGGGGTGACTCAACCCTGTGGTCGATCGATGGCACCTGTCGAGCCGCCGCTTAAATGACTCCAAATCTCTCCCGTTGCTGCTCCGGGAGCGTGCTCTCGTCAGTACCAAGCAGGACGAAGCCGACAGAGCGTTGCAGGAACAGGAAATGAACGAATTCCACGCGCAACATCACACTTACCACTACACGCGACCCGGCGGTTGCAGCGCAAGCAGTCTCTTAGACCGTTGGTACAGCAGCATGGAGTGGGAGGATTGGGTTCGGCTCGTTACCACCTCTGTGCTGGGACCGTTCTCGGACCATGACGGAGTTGTGTGGCGAAGCGGAAGCTATATTTACAGCATATAGGAGATGATCTGTGGTAGTTTTCGATTCATGGCATATTTTATCTCGCCAAACTCTACACTCTAGCACGATGTCGCTTTTTACGCTGGTGATTTCTTCAACACTGAATATTAGTGACAAAGATTGTGTTGTGCCTTCAATAGGTGAACAATATGAACACACAGTGTAACATGGTGCTAGAAGTGCGATGCTTCTGTCTTCTATCAAGATGCTTCTATCCATCACTAGTGCCAAGTGATGCTTCCCGCATTTTCACAATGTATCGGCACATTTGTTTTGGATCTAGCATCATGGCAGTAACGCTAACGCTAAGTTGAGCGCCTTCAGCTCCATAAACTGTCTGATTTGATGTTCAGCAACTAGGTGCGCTAGGAAGCATGAGGTAACAAGGTAACCAGACTAGGAAAACAATCCATCAGCATCACCAAAGAAAGTCAAGACATAGGCACAACTTACAAGCACAACGGCAGATTCACTCAGGGCGGCAGAGCCAACGAAAAGTCATGCGCCCTCGGCTACTCAAGTTGATCGGCTCAATGTCCCTGGGTGCTCTCAAATAGATAAGTATTTTAATTTTGGATGAGCAATTTCGACCAATCAGCATCGACCCGCGACGGCCAGATCGTGACGGCCAGATCGCGAGGCCAATCTGATCAATTAAATTACAGAGGGTCGCGACAGTAACTGTCTGGTATTGAAGTCAGCGCTGAAGTAACCAAGAAGTAGTGGGTGAGAGAAGTGATTGACTTTGATGTAAGAGTTGTTAACACTTAATAGAATCGAATTTCCCCTGAAGTGCTAAGATATCTGGCGACCCTATAAAACCTTCTCTACTGTTCTCATACAAAAACCAAGTGTAATACAAAGAAGTCGTTGAGTGAACGCCTAAGCAAGTGTAGAAGCAGCCGTTTAAAGCTAGCTAGTGTTGGGGGCAGCCTGGAACTGCTTTTGGAAGTGTGTCCCAAGTGTGTTCGATTGATTTGCTTGTCCGGGCGGTAGTATTAAGTACCCGGGAAGTAAAGCAAGGAGGAATGGATTATTACCTCCTTGTGTTGTTGATTAAGTGGATTTATTACAATTTTCAACTCCTTCACGACAGTTGAGATCCGCATAGCTGCGCCTGACAAATTGGTCCAAGTGAAGAATCCGCGACAGGTCTAACCGCCACCGCAATACTTTGCGGCCTCAACAGCGCGTGTCACGGCAGACGTTTTCTTGACGGCAGATTCTGATATCGAAGGTATAGAGTCATCTTTCAGTGACCCGACGGCACGTGCGAAGGTGTAGGCTTTGTGGTGGGACGATAAGAAGACCAGTCTTCGCATATCGTATCTAGCTGTAAACGATGCAAGGATCAAAGAGGCAGCAGGGTACCGACAGAAGCTTGAGCGCCTCCGCCTCACTATCAAGCTCAAGGACGTTCTGCTCGAAGCGCGCAACCAGGCCACGCCCAACACTGTTGGTGACACGAGCGCTGAGCGAGTGCAGTCGCTGCGAAGAGCGGTCGCCAACCGAAGAGCCAAATGGAAAACGTCGAATCGGAGGAGACTGGTGCGGAGTTACACGTACGACTCGCCACGCTCGACACGAACGTTCTACCAGAGGTTGTCGAACAAGTTCCTCGACAACACGGTATATTCTCTCGGTGGACGGGTGCAGCATGACCCCACTCGCTCGAGAGAGCTTGCCGAGGACATGCGTGTTGGCTGGCAAGCCGTCATGCAGCAACCGGAAGCAGAAAGCGACAAGATCGAGGATATCATCCGCTCACTGCCACCATGAGCGCCAGTTTCCGAGCTGCAGCGACTGAACTGCGTGAAGACACGGCTCGAGGTTCGGAAGTCGATCCGCAAGTGCAACGCGGCAAAATGTGCGGACCCGACGAGCTGGGCAACGACTGGTATCGCGATCATATCGATGAACTTGTCCCTCTGCTCACACGGGTGTTTAACTGGTGGACCGAGGGCGAGTCGGCGCCGAGATCATTCGGAGACTCGCACGTTGCAGGCATCAATAAGAACCGGAGTGAGGCGCGGCCTCTTGATTTCCGCCCGATCGCGCTCCTTAACTCGGACTACAAAATCTTCACGCGATTGTACGCGACCTGTCTACGAGCCTTCTTGCCTTACACCCGGTGCAGGCGGGATTCGGGCCAAACAGAGAGATGTGCACCATCCTCGATCTGTTTGTGGCGGTGAAGATCGCTGCTAGAGAGGATGAGAACCTCGCTCAGGGACTAGCGATGCTACTCAACATCGCGAAGGAATACAACTCTCTCAGCCTGCGTTTTTTCTTCGCGGCGCTGCGATACCTGGGATTCCCCGACAATTTCGTGCGGCTTGTGGGAATCCTGCACGAGAACACGATATGGCTCTTCCTAGTGAACAGCTAACTGTCGAGCTGGCTCGGCGTCACGTGTGGTATTCGGCAAGGCTGCCCACTCGCACCGCTGCTCTTCATCTTTGCACTAGAGCTACTCTACGAGAAGATCGAGAATACGACAGAACTCGAAGGTGTAATCCTCAGTAGCCGATCCAAACAGATCAATGTGAAGATTTGTGGGTACGCCGACGATACGGCTGTCTACGTCCGGTCTCCAGAGAAATTCAGCAGGGTTTTGGAGATCCTAGCACAGTTCGGCACGGCATCCGGACTCCGAGTCAACGACAACAAGTCCATGGCTATTCCTCTCCGCAGTGGTGCCGTCATTGATCCTACATCTCTTTGTGAAGTAAAGCTCCTGCGCAACGGCGACCACTGCAGGTACCTCGGTATTCAAGTCAGCGTTAGTGACGCGATGAAGGCCAACTGAGAAGCGTGTATCAGCTCTATCAACGCGATATTGCACCTCGCCCGGGCCAATACTAACAAAGTAGGACAACGAGCCGCACTGTCTGCAGCGGTCATAGTACCAAAGTCGTCTTCGTTGCCATACACATCTGGCCACCTATAGCAACTTTCAGCCAACTACAGCAACTCGTCAGACGCTTTGTCTGGGGCAAACGAGATAGAAAGCAGGTTCGAGCTTGGATGGGCGAGATGCAGTCCGATCTACCCCTTCTTGAAGGCGGGATTGAAGTTCCGAATATTCATGCGGAGCTTCTCACCATGGTGGCAATGGCAGTTGGACGGTGGGCGTCGGGATCGACAGGAGCCGGGACGATCATCGGAGACACCATAATGGGAGGGCGGCAGGGCGCTGACGTCTATCTCACCCCGAGGTTCGATACAACCGCGAAAGACGCGAACTACTACGCCTCGACGATGTGGGCATCCGGAGCAGCAGTCGTGCGGTCCGTGCACGGCGGCACCTCTCGGCAGCGGAGCATCGTTGTGCGGGACGCCCGCGAGGCAATGCGAACCAGCCTCGGTAATGCACGGTGGAACGATGGCGAGATCGTATAAAGCATCGATGCCACCACGATGACGAGAGTGGCGGATCTGGTGAAGCGATGGGCGGATCACTGGGGAGCCTTTTGCGACGAATGGCTCCGGCACGTGACTCTGGATACCGCGACCTGTCTACGCAAAGGTCATGTAGCTCTGTTTAAAGTGGCGACTTTGCACGATCGACAGACCGTCGGCGAACGCTAGGAGACGTTATCGAGTGGTCGTGGAGCAGGAGAGGCGAGATCACGTTCCAGATGCTACGGATCCACGGCCGTCGACTAGACGGGAAGCGGAGCGCCTTTGTGAAACACTCTTGATCAACTTTCCGCAGCGTCCCTACCGTCCGAACACACCGACGTTACTGAGACCGGTCAATGTGGAGTTTCAGCAGCACCACACGTGGATACTAACGGACGACGGGGACAGCATCATCTAACCGGACGCTCTATTGCAACATTATCCACTTGCAGTGGAATCGATGAGCTACTGCGAGCGTGAAGCATCGGCAGACGTGCTGGGCGGTAGTACAGTCACGTTCCAGGGACATCCGGTACTCTCGCGGCTCGTGAGTTTCTACAGTGGTGAAGGGCGGTGGCGAACAAGAAGCAAGCAGTACAGGTGGATGGTAACACGAAGACGTCGAGAGGGTAGAGAAGGCACGCGATGTTGCGCTGGCCAGACAGGCAAGCAGCATCTCGACTGTGTTTGATGAAATGCGGCAGATCAAATGGACCGAGACGCAGCGAGTTCCCGGACTTTCTCTATACGCAGCGCAGACCGTTTTCCGGCTCAAGGGGAACAAGATCAACCTATGTAACCAGGATAGCAGCAACCTCACGTGCCCACACTCCTCATGCAGCGACGTTGAACACACCAACGTCAAGCACGTTTTCTGGGACTGTCCAATCGCGGCGACGGCGTGGAGACCTCCGCGCACGCTGGCAACAACTAGGCGAGAACGTCATAGACGACACACCACGTGTGTGTTTTAGCCTCGAGATGTCTGAGACACCCGAGCGGGCTTGGAATGCTGTTCGTGCCACTCTGGGTGACAAGGAGGACGAGGACCCGTTGCGCGACGAGCTCTACCCAGTGGCCAGCCTACTCTGGCGGCACATGGCGGTCGCAACTCAGCATACCATCTGGTGTGGATGACTCTGACTGCGACACGAACCGACCGCCTCAGCGACTATGAGAGCCGTATTCACGCCTCTATCCACAGTGGACTCATTTTTCTCGGACACCTCATGCGAGACTTCGACAGCAATGCGCACCGGACTCCGAGAGGGAGGGTGATGGCGGTGCTCGTGGTCACCCTTCAGGAACTACTGTCGGAACGCGACCGCGACCGCACATGTACACGAACCACTCCCGTCGCGCTCCGTGTTCTTGTTTTTTTCGATGGCGGATCGAGAGGCAACCCAGGTCCAGGAGGGTCAGGCGCGGTCATCGTGCGGCTCGACATCGACACGCATGCCACAAATATCTGCTGGGCGTCCGGTATGTCGTATGCGCGATTCGTCACGACAACAACACGGCCAAGTACTGGGGGCTCATCCATGGACTACGGCGAGCCGCGACGGCTCCCTATCGCCCGTTCTCACGTGATCGGAGACAGCAATATGATCATCATTCGACAGCACCAACGCCACAGGGTACCGAAACAGCCTCGACTGCGTCAACTCTATCTGAAAGCGAGACGATGCGCGGACGGGCTCGGCATCCGAAGCTGGATGCATCATTACCGCGAGCATAAAAAGATGGCCGACTTAGTAGCCAACATCGCGATGGACACGGCTCTCTCTCAGAAGACGAATGCAGAGGACGGACGTCCAATCATCATGGAACTTGCAGAACACCCGAACAACGATTGTTTGAAAGTGGATTACAGCGCGCCAAACAGATCTGAATGAAGTCACGCTCGTCGCCACGTCAACAAGAACAACGCGAGAGCATACACTCGCACTCCGGATCCTCGTGGACCGGAATGCTCACCAGTGACTGCACGATCGACCGAGATCTGCCTCCTGTAGGACTGCATAGTAAATATGACACTAACGCGGCCATAGGGATATCTATAAGTATCTCAATGTACCTCACCTTCTCACTCATGATAGACGAAGCCTTGCTAGATTGCACCCAGGAAACAGTCGCGGCAGGTAATACATATGTTATCAACATGTTGAATTTGAAGGTGGTTTTCAGTGAAGACAAAATTCTATGAAAATCCATAGTAAGCAATTTTATTGTGGTCCACTACATATGAGATTTGAATTAAAATATTAGTCGAATTTTTTTTAATATCAAATAATATATATATACGAGTTTAAGGCCATTTAGCAAGCTAAATAATGACGTCGATAGACTTTGAATTAACTGAAAAAATGGCTCGCCATTTAGCAAGCTAACTGATGACGTCGATATACT
The DNA here is from genome assembly GCA_026184515.1 of Peronosclerospora sorghi. Taxonomy (NCBI): domain Eukaryota; phylum Oomycota; class Peronosporomycetes; order Peronosporales; family Peronosporaceae; genus Peronosclerospora; species Peronosclerospora sorghi. The sequence continues at coordinate 4,267,531 of CM047591.1, forward strand.
TTTGGGAGCGAAAATGCAGCCAATCACAGTCGAGTTTAAGGCCATTTAGCAAGCTAAATGATGACGTCGAAAATGCAGCCAATGACAGTCTTGTAAGGGAAAAATCCAGCCAATCACTAATTTTCGTGACACCAATTTTTTTTATATAAGTAGATACTTTTACTTTAAAAAACATCAAAGCACGACTCCAGCCTTGACCAAGGCTCCTGGTAATAGCGTACGAGGATACGTGCTTTAACCAATCCAGAAAAAAGTCGTGTGCACGCATTAGTTTGTTAAAACCCCTCTGTATTCCTACACGTTATCAGCCCAAGACATCTGGTGTAACAGGAGGTTTAAATTGTACACTTGCGTGAAGAACCGCGATATATAAATAAAACAAACGCAATTTTTTCTAATAGTAAATCTTATACTAAATAAATTTAACTATACATATTGCTAATTTGGTCCTAAGCATAAATAATTACTCATGTGCTAGACGGAAGATTGAAGAGTAAAATATTATGAATCGTTTAGATTTACTAAGAATGTAAAACTAAATAATATACAAAACGTGTAGTAAATTTGCTGATTCAAATATAAAATTAAATCCCTCCGGTTCGGTTAAGTGACCCGAATCAAATTTAAAATTGTATCAAAAGAATTTATGATTGAAATATTCTTTTTTGGACCAATGAAAATGTTCAAATCAGAACAATCATATTTCAGCTTAAGTATCATTGTTTCTTATGTAATAGAGTCCCATTACATCACTCACTGCTAATCAGAGGAAGGCACTTGTTGGTTTTTGGAATTTTCAAACTGACACAACACAACGCTCTATCTGTTTTCAGAATGAGCGAAAAGAAAGGCGGTGTCGGAGCAGCTGCCGAACGAAACTAATCTCATCAGCGGCTTACACTTAAGTGCAAGCTGAAAGCTTTAATTGCCAGTACGGATGCTCAAGAAGTATCTTCAACTGGGATACTGCGACACCTGTTACAGATGTTGCTAAAGCAACAAGTAGATCCTCACGATCTGCTCGCAAGAAATCGACAAAATCTTCTATGACGATTACGACAAATATCATGTTAATTGTAGCGACAGTGATGCCGAGATGGGCTTGTTATGTAGAGTCTTAAAGGATTTGCGACATCGTAGTGTGTGCAGAATTTGAGTGAAGATTATGTGCTAAGTGTTGGTTCGCATGTTGCTTCCGCTTCAAAGAGGAAGCTCTCAGATGTGGAAGCAGCCGCTACTGCTTCCATGTGTGCGGAACCGCGTGTTCCGATCAAGGTGGGTTATTGGAGCCCTGCTTTGGTACTCGCACCGCGCTGTGGGTGTAAACATAGCCCCCATCGACATACTTTAATCGATTTCAAGGTTTGGAGGATTGTGCATGCTTTAGCGCTAAGAGATTCGTTCGATGAGTGATGCGATTGCAACATTATTGATGGCTCATATACTTAATCATCAATTGAGCCATGTATCGATGATAGACCATATGTCTGCCATGGAATGCTTTTTTGATGACAATTACAACAAAAGTCCATAAGATTATTTGGGCAAGGTGCGAACCTTGCTCAAAACGCTTTTTAAAGCATCCGCTGTGGAATGGCTCCACTATGACTAGGAATTCCTTATGGAGTTTCCGTGCATTTAAAATGTCCCTGCTGTTCAAGCAGATCACCCCGCAGCACCGAAGACGAATACGTGCGTACTGCGTAACAGCAATAGCAGATCACGTTGCCTACTGTTGATCTACTTAACGCGAAGATCCGTAGTGCTACAGAATCACTAGGTTTGAGCTCGAGCAAAGGCCTGCCGCTCGAACTTTTCAAAATCTGAGGCGTCGGACATTAATTCCTCGAGTTTCTTCCAAGAGACAAACTTGGAAGTAACAAAACCAGCGTACCAAGTACTCGGTACGCTGTTCAAATCCTGTTCGACATGAGCGTTTTACCATCAATCCCGCGAGAATATAGCGGGTATTTCCCCTATTATCAAGAACAGGGGATGTGGAAGCGGAAATGTACGCTGCCGTCGATGAAGGGAAGCACGAGAAGATTTTTCTTGAACTTGAGAAAGGTCATTCTGACCTCAGCAAGATCTTGGATTCACTCGATGCCGATTGGGCTCGATAGATAAGTCCCACTTTTCTCTTCCTGATAAAAATCGTGATTTGTTCTAAGCAAGTCTTGCCCTTCAACTGAATGGTAAATGGCAGCAGACGGAACTTCAGCAGTTTCTCGAGTTCTCACGACCAATTAAAATCTGATTATCGGTTACTTCTGACCGATCGACTTGCCCCAACACTCGTTGCGGAGAATTTTTTATTCACTCGGTGAGTCGAAGCATCAGGTTTAAGGCACCTGGCATCAAATGTCAGGTGCAGGCGCCGCTGGGAATCTCAAATGTGTAGGTGTTCCCCCTGATACTTTTGAAAGTTAAAGGGTCCAATGAACTTAGGCAGCAACGTCCAAGTAGGGAAGTTGCTGATTGCATTAGTAGGTCGATTAACGATAGATAAAATCACTAATGAGGCTTGTTTGAGTGAATTTTTTTCGTACGTTCCTATCCGAATTAGTGGATCTTTTTTGTAAAGTACTACAACTTGATGCTGTAATACAAATTCGTTTACAGCTTAAATAGTGGTAGATTTATCGCTTACTTAATGTTCCGATTCCGCAGCGGATGCGTATTCAGTGTTAATAGCCCCAGCCGTTTCGGCTGAACTTAAGATGCTTACATCATTTTAGAACTAGTTTCGAGCTTTTGTTTCAGTTTCTATTCCCGTCTCCTGTCAATATAACGGAAGCTGTGGGGGTACAAGTGACATTCTGAAAGAGAAGTCGAGGCTCGTCTATTGATTAGTTATTAAACTATCAATCATCAAAGAAACTCGAAGAACTTCCAGAGTTCCTACGCCCGAGCGTGCATTGCTATCGAAAACACGATTGTCTGCTGGTATATACCTGAGACAAGGAAAATGAAAGTAGCATAGTAGTTTCCAACGCTGATGATCTCAAACACGAAATCATGTTCGAGTATCATTATGCAACGATTTAGGGCATCGAGGTCGGTAGAAGACATACGTTTCTATCCCACGCGACGTCTACAGGCTAAGTGGGTAAACAAATACGTGTTTGCTTGCGAGATTTGCCAGTGCGTAAAGTTTGCGCAATGTGAGCAGGATCCCCTTACCTGTGGTTCAAGCAGAGTTAATTTTCATGGCCCTTTTTTGTCTCTCCCTGATAAAAGTTGGGACATAGATATTGATCTTTGTAGAATGACTTAATATGTTATTGTAGTGTCGGCAGATATCACACACTCAAACAGCGCGAATATTTGTCGATACGGTATTCCGCTTCCACGGATGACAGAAAACATTGTTTTCCGAGGTTGACGGGAACAAAGGGGGGCATCCAGTTGAAAATGTCAACCGCAGACTATCCGAAAACGGATGGTCAAACAAAACAAGCCAATCGCGTTCTAGGCGACATGCTGCGTTCTGAACGCATGCCTTCAACCAGTGGAGTGACTTTTGCCACTCAGAGAGCTTCATATAATTAATTCGGTGCATGGATTACGTGAGCTCCATCCGGCTTCCACGCATCACAGATTTATTGGTGGTACGCCAAATCGAAGTGGGGAAGGAACCCACTCGAATTTTATGCGGGTTATTGCAAAAAAAAACTAAGCAGCGGCAACTTACGAAGGCATGTTGACCACGCATACTGCTAACATACCAATAGGCATTGACGATACCAATCCACCTACGGCTGAGACAGCAGTAGATATACCCAGTACAAGGGGCGAAGCAGGTGCAGCGCAACGGACCGTGTTTGCACTTGTTAAAAGTATTCATAATACCGGTTTTTATTAAAGACGGGTATGATAGATATTTTTATTAATAGCAATATTCTTATCGTACTTATTAGTAAAAAGCTCTATGTATTTGTACTCTCATATGAGTACATATGTCGCTATTATGCTATACAACCTTGCTATGGATGAATACGTCATCAAAATAACTCGGTGTGAAACACGCAACGGGCGTAGCAGATACGTGACCAATTTGTTGAATATTGAACAGGCGTTCTTCAACATCTGTCGCATAACTCACTCTCAAAGCATTCCGCTTATAGCGCCAACTGGCATGAGTGGGACATCTTTCTCAAGCATGAGGATTTCATAAAATATATCCTTTTTTTAAATTGAGAGCACTGAAGCCAGTTGTACTGCTAACGCAACAATGATGACATCCCCGTTGATATCGGAGTGATCCGGTGCCGTAGTCTTACCTATTATAAATATGAATGGCTTACTAGCCTCCTGTAAACTTATTAACATAGAAGGTTGTGTTGGTGTGTGGTGAGGTCAACTCTAGCACGTGACCTGCTTTACGATGAAAGAACTCGTCGATTTGTTTTCCCACTACCACTATGTGGTGGAGTAAAGTTCAAAATCGAACACCGTAGTGTCGAGAACCTGACCACCATCGTGCCCAGCCTTCCAACTTACGGGGGGTGGGGTACCCCAGAGGACCTTCGCTTGCGATCCGATCTGATCGTCCGCGGCTGGCAGACGACCGATCATCAACAGAAGACGCCTGGTCCGATTCATCTTGCGTTTCCATCTCACCTTGTGTACCCGATGGAATGGGATAGTTACACACTCGGTGGATCGGGATCGCAGATTGATCTGATTCTGTCTTGAATATCGGAGACCGTGCTGGGTAGGTGTACCTAGGGTGGAACTCTTCACCCCGGGTACGAGCAGACCAGAAACACTTCCAATAGATAAATTCCAATGGGTCGATCGTCCAATCGATCTAGTCCCAACCAATACGAGATAATAGAGGGTAGACCACTCAACCGGTCTAGCCCCTGACCAATATGAGAGAAGACCAAAGCCGAACTAAACTCCAACCAATGTTATAGTAAACCAATATGTCCACGTAAAGATCCAATATGCTCGTGAATTCCACAAACGATATCTCCACGTAAAGACAAATCCACTTGTTAATACGTTCCAAACGTACGTGACTTAAACTTGAGGAAGTCGACCAATGCGTGCTCCCGTCTAGGGACTTCCGGCTGGCCAAATGCGCGTGTGGCGCGTCCAGACCGGGTATAATGAGCTAGAGGGGATTACTCGACCCTCTGCTCCCAAACACTCCGCGGCAGGCGGAGGCGACTGATTCACATAGCAAAGGTTTAAACGACCTCCTGTTGAGGTGTTAGCCCGAAGGCAAAACCAAAAGATTCCAAACGACTTCTTCTCTTTTAGGCAAATCCACAACTCTAACGAATACTACCTCCCTACGGTCCCAATATGTACCCACATGAAAATATGTAAAATACCCAATGTCAGGTGACTCACCAAAACTTGCGTTCTTGACACTCCTTGAATCTGATAGGCTAAAAAGCCCCCCTTGCTTAGACCAATCCGAAATTCTACCAGCTGCCTTGACCAAAAGTGACCGAATTTATGGTACACTTCACCACAGCCGCCCCTGAGTCCGACCGTGTCGCACAACGATAACGGTCTGACCTCATCCAGCACTTGACCAACTGGACCTTGGTCGCTCACACTTCTTCACCATGGACAAGCCATATTCGCCACCTGCGCCAGGTACTTCCCTTACTGCACTCGATCCTCTTATGCTTCCTCTTGACACTTGTTCTTGTAGAAACTCTATGTGCCGAGTCGCCCTACATTGCTTCACCTGTTCGGTCGGCCCGGTATGACAGCCCACATAATTCTCCTGCACCTCAAACATCGGATGGGTGTCAGACTGGAGCCGAATCCGCCGGAAGCAGTTGAACGATCAATTGGACAAGACTTCGCTGCGCATGCAAGGCGACGATCTTGATCGACACCATACTGAGCTCCAAGTTTCGGTCCAAGACCAGACAGGAAAGGTCCAGTCTTTTCAGGACCGGTCGGACGCTTGGGCGCAGGAATCGGGTCGTCGTCGGGTGGCGCTAGACCAGTGCCACCAGCGCTTGACGGACCTGCTGTATCCGCGTTCGGCTGCTGCCTCCATCGTAGACCGATCTGCGTCGGCCGCCCTGTTCGACTTGCACCAGGACCAAGACCGGCGCCATCCATTGGCCAAAATTCCACAGTCCAATATTTTACAAAATTCCAAGAAGCGCGAAAGCGCGCCGGGTGGCTCGAGGGCGCGGGGCATAGAGCGCGACCCCGAACTAGGGGGGAAGTGTGCGGTGCCCCATAAGCGAGCCAAGACGCAGGCGCTTCTCGTGAACCCAAGATTGGACGTGAGTGATGCCTGCAATCCTGCCAAAACTCAAGCGCCCTCGCGCCCTCGTGCAGTCCGTACCGAGTACACAGGGATATCGTCCGGGGAGGACTCCAGTGAAGATTCCGGCGACTCAGAGTTCATGATCGCCATCCCGTCCAAGTCGCAGAGGTGTCGGCGTAAAAGTTCCGTCCAAGCGGCATCGTCATTGGGGTCGGAGCAGAAGACCAGTCTGCCAGGTGACAGCACGCCAGCATATGGGTCAGCGAAATCGGCTCCTTCGTTCCTGCCTGGCACGTCTGGACTGCACCGCCACGCCCGGCTAAAAGATATGGCAATTAGAGATCTCCCACTTCCGCCGCGGACCTCGGACGTCACCTTGCCCTGATCGTCGGGGCAGATCGGTAGCTTGCACCGGTCCGCCCTGACCAAGCAGATCCTGTTCCGGTCTGCATCAATACCGAGATCGGCGCCATTCAAAGAGGCGCGAGGGCGCGTCGAGTGGCTCAAGGGCGCGGGGCGTAGCGCGCCGCTCCGAACACGAGGAGAAGCAAGCGCCTTCCCACTAGAAGCCAAGAAGCAGGCTCTCCTCATGAGCCAAAAATCGGATGCAAGTGATGCGTTTAGCATCGCCAAATCCCATGCTCCCTCACGCCCCCGCGGGCGCATTCAGGTGGTACGATTTCCCAGCAAAATTCGGGCGGAAATTCTCTCCATTCTTTGGCTGAAATTCCGCCCCCCAAAATTCACGCACGCAATGAGAAGAGCAAGGGCGCATGAGGAGGCACGAGGGCGCGGGCCCTTGCGCGCGACCTAGAGCACGAGAAGAAATCGGGAATGGTTTTAATCACTAGCCAAGATACGGGCGCAACTCCCAAGTGCGGTGAAGGATGCAGTTACGGAGAGGAAGGACTCCAAAAATCGCGCGCCCTCGACCCGTTTCGCCGCCCAACCGGGCTCGGGTGTATTATCGTGCCGCTCATTGGCTAAAAATCCGCCCCACGAAATTTACAAACAAAATAGGAAGCGCGAAGACGCGTAGAGTGGCGCGAGGGCGCGGGCTCTAGCGTGCGACCTGGAGCGCCAAAAAGAAGCTCAAAGCGGTGCAAACGCAAGCTAAGACGCGGGCGCAACTTTCAAAAGCGGCGGGGGATCCAGTTGTGAAGAGGAAGGCTTCGAAAAATCGCGCGCCCTCGACCCGCCACACCGTTCGGTCCAAGTCGGTATTGGTCTCGCCTGGGGCGGCTTCGGAGGGTGGATCGGTGGGTTCAGATGATCTCCTTCCCGCTTTATCTCAATCCCGATCCACCCAGCATCGTCGATCCGCTGTCGCAGTTGAAGAGCCGACGTCAGAAGAAGACCAAGTGGCGCACTCGGAGGGTGACATCATAAAGGGTCGTCGAAACTGGCTGTCAACGCGCCCAAACCAACTTTTCTGCCCGGGACTTCTGTTCGATATCGTCATGCTTTGTCGTGTGCATTGAAGGTTGACGTGACTTTTCCTCTTTCTGGTCTGGCCACTGCCGACCCTCGAAGGACCCGATCTGGTCTGGCCACTGCCAAGGCGTCGCGTTGAGAAGAACAGGTTGTTAGCGATGACGGCATATGGTACCCCGGTCTTGATTGCGCTTAGCCGGTCGCGGACCTCAAGGATGCTTTGGTCAAGCTTGACCAGAAGGAACCCTGGCGCAACCAATTTCAAGACCAAGTTGCAGGCCATCCGGCGCTGACCATCGGCCGCCTGTGGGGTGATAGCGAATGAAGTCCCATGTAGTCGACCAGATAGCTCGTAATACATGTCATCATTTCTTTTTCACATATCTGATCATAAAATCACTTGAACTAATTTCACCACTTTTTCAGAGTTGCACCAAACACGTTATCATAAACCGTTCCACCCACATCGCGAAAAATAATCATCGCGTTCGTCACTCCACTACTCCAATTCGTCACAGTTCATCACATTTTCACAACAACTTCGGACCTTCCACATGCTTACACCGGTTGGACTGACCGATGCTATTGCGTGTCTTGGTCTTCATGAGTCTGCATCACTACGAAGCGATTCCGACTGACTCGTTCTCGCTCGAATTCTAGTATCAGTGCTCCACAATTCAGGTCGAGCTCGTCGATCCAAGTTGGTTCGTCATGGTCCTTCCAGCGGACCAGATATTCTAGGTGGGTCCGGCCGAACCGGGCCTTCTTGACTGTTCGGACATCTAGGAACTTCTCCACCTCGAATTCTTACCCTTCCAATGGCCTCTCCCAACTGTCCTCCGGCAGCAGAGCTTCATCAAAATCAAATCTCTCTGCTTCTTCCACCAGACATGGCATTTTAGGCCGATCAGGGAATTCTCGGACCAGCTTCAACTTGGACACATGCACGATTGGAAAGACCTTATAATCCGTGCCGGTCGTGATCAGACGGGCAGCGTGCTCACCGGTCAGCTCTGCAACACGGAAAGGACCGTGCCACATGTGAGCCAACTTCTTCGCATAGCCCTCCTTGACTCGGTCGAGGTATAGCCATACCCTCTCCCCTGGTTTTATACCGTGGGGTCGGACCTGGTCGTTGTTTCGGTCTGCCCGGTCTTGTGTGGCCTGACGCAACTTTTCGTGGACGACTTCTTTTCCATGCTGGTAATGCTTCTGGACCTGCATGCGCCAACGGCGAGCATCGCGATCGCGGGTCCGAGTGCAGCCGATCGGTATAGCCGCTTCAAGTGTCGATCTAGGGTCCCATCCATACGTCAGATAGAAAGGCGTTTCTCCTCGGACCCGATCGGTTGAAGAGTTGAGTGCGAATAGCAGTCTTTCTGCATACTCGTCCCAGTCACGTTGGTCTGGGTCGGCCACATACATCTTGATCGCCTTTGTTATGGTCTGAACCATGCGTTCCGCCGATTCCAGTCTGCCTGGTTAGGCTTCGACCTGGTCCTTGGGGCAGGTCCTGCAAAGCAGACGTGGCGATACTGGTCTTCATCCGATGACTACTGGCTGGATTTACTGCCACTTTCTCCTTCCGATCCCGTTCTGTTTTCAGTCACGATCGCCTTGACTGCCCGGGTCGGTCTGGCCCAGGGTCTCTTGACCGGATCGGTCTGGGTCTGGGTCTTGGATCGATAGCGACCTGATCCACCAGCGCTCTTCGCTCTCATGCTAAGCGACTGCTGTAGCGTCCGCAGAGTCTGTTCAACTTCACCCGCATCCTTAAGACGCAGCAGAGTAAGCTGGTCCGCCAGTTCTTGATCGTCAAGGGTACTAATGTAGTGACCCACATGTTCCAAGGCGGCACCATTCGGCGGGTTGTTCTCCTTAATTGTTATGCCGGCTTGAAGTACATCCACGTTCAACCGATGCAAATACTCGATCGGTGTCTCGTCGCCCCGCTTCTGCATATGGTGATACTTGCGGGCACACAAAAATCCCGAGTTGTAGTATTGCCCTTCAAACTCTGAACATAGCAGGTCCCAGTCAGACCGGACATCCCGACTCAACTGTTGGATCCAGTTGGCAGCCGGTCCTTTTAACATGTCTTGGAAGATCAAACATTTTTCACTTTTGGGGTCTGGTCCCGGAAGAGCGCAGACTTGACCCGACCGAACCAAGACCGGGCCTGGTCTTCATCAGCATCCTTGCCGGTGAAGTCCTTGAGGTCGGTCGTCGCGGCCATACGGATGCACGGAATCGCGGCAGATCCAAAGTCGTAAGCAGTCGTGGAGGCTAGGTTAGCCTTGCGCGCCTTGCCAGCGCCTGTACCGTCTGACCCACAGTGGTCGTCAAGACCGCCGACCGACTCCATGTCACAATCACTTGTCTTATTTGGTCTACGCGGTCTGGCCGGTTGCGGCTTGCGCTTCCCTTTGCCGACTTGCTTATCACTTCGAGTAGGCTTATCCATAGATGTTACCGATTCCATATCCACATCCCGGCAAACATTGACATTTTGACGGGTAGACCGGTCTTGGACATGTGGGCACATAGGTGGTCTAACCCGTTCTTCCATGAAACGTTCCATCATCGTCTCAAACATGGCTTGGACGTTATCTGGAGTCATGGGCAACGTGTTGATACCCTCCTTTTGCGGAACTGAGGCCTGTGGGGGCTGCGGGAGCCCCGACTGGCAAGCATCCCTTTGCTGCCGCATGTCCTTTTTTTTGTTCAGGCTGGGCATGGTCCACCCCCATGGTCATCCGCTCGACACCGGTCTCCAACTCTGATGAGCTGTTAGAGTCCGGTGGAGACTGATAAACCGATTCGTCATCAGAACCAATGTCGACAAGCGCTGTGGAGGCTTCGGCAACCTTCACTGCTGCGGTGGGAGTTGGGCGGCGAACCGCCCCCATCGGTGGGAACAAATGATCGTGGAAGGTCGACATCGACGATTTCAGGCTCCAAGTCTCAAATTCAAATATTTTTTGGACATCGGCGGGGTTCTGCATTTTAATGCCAACCTCCGCCAACATAGCCACCAAGTTCTTCACCAACAGTAATGGGCGATCACTCTGGATCGGCTCGGTAGTGGGACCGAGAAGAAGGTCGGGGATCTGGAGGTTCAACACCCGAAAGACCACTTCATAGCGAACGAACTTGTTCAACTCAAAAACATAATACATCTTGTTCAGGTTTTCTTCGCTGATGCCTCCATCTCCGACCTGCGACTTCTCTTCGAAGTCGTCTTCGTCGGCCGGCATTCCCAACCCTTTCTTGGGAATCTTGGGGACATTGGGGACCTTGGGGAGGTTGGTCTGATATCTCTGATCAGCCTCCAAGTATTTTTCGTCTTTCAATTTTTCATCAACTTTTTTATGCACATACATAGGATCAGGACAAATGTCCTGATCCTTTCCGGAACTATAGCAAGACTTGCTATAGTCCCGATCGGCTCCGGTGGGAGCCTTTTGGGGAGGAAAAAATTATTAATCCCGATCTGGTCATCCACCAGGCCAGATCGGACATCGCCATCTTTATCAACAACGAAGACGTAAGGTGATAGCCGTTCCTTATGTCCTCTCCAGAACGATTCCACATTCAATTCATTGTAATCAATTCTTTTCTGAATATCGCTGCGGTGATATCCACGATCACCAAGTGATCCGGGCAAGCGCACCACTGTGGTAGAGTCAAGTTCAAAATCGAACACCGTAGTGTCGAGAACCTGACCACCATTGTGCCCAGCCTTCCAACTTACGGGGGGGGGGTACCCCAGAGGACCTTCGCTTGCGATCCGATCTGATCGTCCGCGGCTGGCAGACGACCGATCATCAACAGAAGACGCCTGGTCCGATTCATCTTGCGTTTCCATCTCACCTTGTGTACCCGATGGAATGGGATAGTTACAAACTCGGTGGATCGGGATCGCAGATTGATCTGATTCTGTCTTGAATATCGGAGACCGTGCTGGGTAGGTGTACCTAGGGTGGAACTCTTCACCCCGGGTACGAGCAGACCAGAAACACTTCCAATAGATAAATTCCAATGGGTCGATCGTCCAATCGATCTAGTCCCAACCAATACGAGATAATAGAGGGTAGACCACTCAACCGGTCTAGCCCCTGACCAATATGAGAGAAGACCAAAGCCGAACTAAACTCCAACCAATGTTATAGTAAACCAATATGTCCACGTAAAGATCCAATATGCTCGTGAATTCCACAAACGATATCTCCTCGTAAAGACAAATCCACTTGTTAGTACGTTCCAAACGTACGTGACTTAAACTTGAGGAAGTCGACCAATGCGTGCTCCCGTCGAGGGACTTCCGGCTGGCCAAATGCGCGTGTGGCGCGTCCAGACCGGGTATAATGAGCTAGAGGGGATTACTCGACCCTCTGCTCCCAAACACTCCGCGGCGGGCGGAGGCGACTGATTCACATAGCAAAGGTTTAAACGACCTCCTGTTGAAATGTTAGCCCGAAGGCAAAACCAAAAGATTCCAAACGACTTCTTCTCTTTTAGGCAAATCCACAACTCTAACGAATACTACCTCCCTACGGTCCCAATATGTACCCACATGAAAATATGTAAAATACCCAATGTCAGGTGACTCACCAAAACTTGCGTTCTTGACACTCCTTGAATCTGATAGGCTAAAAAAAACCTTGTTTAGACCAATCCGAAATTCTACCAGCTGCCTTGACCAAAAGTGACCGAATTTGTGGTACACTTCACCACAACTCGGTAAAGGCCATTGCCGCGTGACGCAATACTTAGTAAGTCAAAGAACTCGTCTATTTCTTTCCCTCTATCACTCGGCAAAATTCACTGCTGCATGGCGCAATACTTCGTGACTGGCACGAACTCTGTCTCATGTCGACTCCATTTATCTTTTGGGAGCTCTCGTGGCGCTTCCTCTGGGAATACTTCAGTGTAATTCCAAAGCACATTGAAACAAAGGGATAACACCCTAAGCGACTCCAAGCCCTGCATTTAAAGCACTGAACTTTGGTTTATCATAGGGACTCGTTCTCGATGCCACGTTCTTATAACGTAAATACATGTTCGTCTGTATCCACGATTTGGTCATTTGTATCGATTATATAGATCGGTTCTGTATGATCGTCGCGTAAGTTCTTTTTGAACATCTTTCCCGGTAAGAGCTAGAAGATCCATCACCTCCGAACACAATTTTGAAGGGCAACGGAGTGTTAGAGACGGGGTAGCTAATCTATCTTTGTTTGCGCTAGGACATTAAACGTCTCAACCGGCTCCGTAATCGAGTGAGCTCTTTTCCGACATGTGGCTTCTTCACGGTTGCTAATTTCTACCGTGGTAACGTTATCCGCCTACCGCTCTTTACGGTGGCTATCGCCTACCGTGATTGTGTCTTTCTCACGACGACCGTCATCTGTCTGAGTACTCCAACAAGCCGGTTTTTATCGCCTGTGCTGGCCACTTCTTCATGCAGCTGCTCGGCTGCTGCTTGGGCAAGTCCGACCGAACTATGGTCAAAGGATGCACTATCCGTTGCAATAGTTTGATCAGAGCTGGTGATGCCATCGCTACTCACCAGTCTTTATGACGGTTTGAGTGATTTGCCCACAGGATTATCTGTTCGTGCATCATTGCCTCATGCAAACGATAGGTTATCCCAGTCGATCGCCGGTTATTGATTGGACATTACATATAATACCCAAGATAACATCAAACCTAGGCGACGATGAATTCACCCTCGAACGACATTTCGTCCACTTCAAAGCGTGTGTGTATCACGCGCTTTCCCATGTACCTTTTGCTAATCCAACTGACAAAAGTGTTTACACTTCCACGAAGTTTATCGACGCTAAGATTTTTTCTCTCTCAAAGTTTTTTAATGCGCCAGAATTAAACAACGCACGCATGGATATATAGGTCCCATGCGGCTTAACCTTCAGGGTGACGAGCGAGCGTTCTTTTGCATTACGCTGCACACATTAACCGTCTGGGGCTATCATTCTCACATGCCAGCTGTCAGCATGCGAAAAAACCCTTCCAGTACGGCATGAAGCCCTACTTGTTGATCACCTTTATTAACCCCAGGCGCCTACCCCTATTGATTACGTTATCTTGCGGGCTTACCCGTCCGCTTGCTGCGTGGTGCCGGCCGCATCTCCATGCAGTTATGGATACAGTGTTCCATGCTCTCACATATTGCAGCGAAGATTCTTCTGTGCGATTTATTCGGTGTCGAAGAAACTGCAACCGATATATTCATCGGTTCTGGGCCCCCGCCCCTACTGTGTCGTGATTGCAGTACGGCGACCCTCGCCGCTGATTACCACCGTGTGGCACTTGTTGCCGCACATTAAGTCGAAGAGCTCGTTCCCTGTTGGATTAACACCAGTATGCCCGTATATTGAAAAAAATCCTCCTGGATGATTCCGAGATAGCATCCTGCAAACCCTTCGGCTGATGTCAAAAATATTCTGCTTGATGAGACTGTATTCAGTCCCTTCATGTATACAGCCACTTGAGTAAAGGTTCACTCACAGTATTTGATAGCAAATATTGGACCTTCTGCTAGTAATTTTGTACCCAGATACCGATCTAATAATTCAGATCGACATCTAAATCATTTTGATGAGGCTAAAAGGTGAGCTTCAACTCATCTTTAAACGGTCGTAGCGTATCCATCACAGACGGGTTCCCTCGAGCCAATGCCTTGGCATGGCCGCCGAGACATGTAAGGACCAAGTGTAGGATATACTTATATTTCGCGACTCTTTGGATGTCTCTAAATCGAGTATCCATCGCACAAGATGTTCTCTGTTCCCCTACGTCGGCCTTAAAGGTCTTAGAATTCCTCATGCGTCGGTCTCTCCAATGTTAACCGAGACCGATTATGTCAAACCCTTCGTGTTCCTGCACGAATCATCATAATATTTTTCCCTTTGGGTCTTTTTCTTCTTACGGCTTGATTTTTGTACACGTTATTCCAATTATTTCACATCTTTACTTGTCTCAGTCAAATTTGGTGATTTACCAGTTTTACATTTTAATTCCACAAACTTCCATTCCTTGTCTTCGGCTGAGACTTACCGCGAGCATTCAGCTCCTCTTCGATGTCACCTTCCAAATTCTTGGTGATCTTGTCGCTTGTACCCTTGTTAAGTGTTTCAATTTCCGTGGCATTTCTGGTAACCGTGCCCACTCTGGCCTTGAGGGGAATAACCTTGTAACACTTTATTTCGTCCCTCTTACAAGGATTAGCGTGCATTCTGCATGCCTCCTTACAGCCTTCTTCTTGGGGTCCCTCCATACCATCATGGGTACCCGAAAATAACAATGTCTGTTAGCACTGGGCGCTTTCTAGTTAATACATCAACCGGCAACAGCCGCCCTTGATTTTCCCTTGTCGGAGTCCCGTTGGGTATGTAAGTAGCATACTCAGCCTCCTCCGACCCAAAACCCAACGGAACACCGGAACCGAATATCATGCACCGGACCATATTAAAAATGGTCCGGTTCATCAGCTCAGATTTAGCGTTCGAGCTGTATTTCCAGCCTCGGTAATCTGTCGGCGAATACCAGTCTTTTTGCACAACAGATCCACATTCTGGTATTAACCGCCACCATCGGTCCTCAGTACATGCACTCGGCAGTGCAATTCATTTTCAAATCAAGCAATAAACTGTTCAAACATTTTTTCGCCCTATCTTTCGTACGGGCGACAAATACTCGCACGTAATTAAAGAAATAATCCACGAAACAACAAGAAAGTGATTTCCACGTCGATCACGAGGAGTGATTGGACCCTTGAGGTAACTATAATCACCCCTCCGATCCGAACAATAGGGGAATTTCTGCCCGAGTCTTTCTTGGATTGTTTTCTGCGAGTGCCTTGCCTTCGGCACAGGTCAGGAAATTCGGCCTCTTGTTGTCCGTAAGGAGTATGACTGACCTGGGGTACCTAGCTAGTTTTCAACTGTTTCATAGCTAGGTGACCCAAACGCACATGGAAGTGGTGGATACTTTCTTCATGACCATCATTTGACGCTTTTTCTCCCACGTTATTCAAAATCATGTTCGTGAATCCGCTTGTAGAGTCATTTCTTGAGCAGTCGTCAGATTTTCCACAAACACAGAGCCAAAAGTAAGAATTTGAAATAGCTTCTGTAAATTCAAAATTATATGCATCGGGTGACCATTGTCCGCAATGATGCACCCTTTTTCACGCAGTCCTCCAAGTGCGATTAATTTGTTTTGCCAACTTGGTGCATAAAATACCTCGGTAAATTCAATAACCGTCGAAAACTCTAGTTTTGCTCTCAAAGTTATTTTTCCAACTTTGGTAGACTTTAGAGTACCGCTGTCAGAAATGGAAAATGTGTCGTTTGGACCACACACCCTTGCATCTCTAATAGATCTGCGTTCGACACTAGTGTCTACTAGCTCCGATTTTAACAATCCACATGTGTTGTTCGGACATTCCATCAAGACATGCATTTGCTTCGCCGTCGAGCGTAGTCTCCATCGTCGAAAGAACTACCCTTTTCGGCCAGCCATTACCATACTTCTTGGTCTGTTCTCGCTCTAATTGTTTCCTCTTCTGCGGCGCCTTTCCGGGAAATTTCTTATAATATGCCCTTCCCATCCATAGGTATATCACCCCGCCTATTTTCGTTTGGTACCACCGAATTTGCGTGAGGTCTCGCGGGGGGGGGATTCTCCATGCGTCGTCCTCCAGTTCTTGATCCCAGGCAATAAATTCTTGGGCATTAAACAGGTAGTCCTGCCTCACAGGATGATACCAGACCATCAGCATAATCTTGATATGCGGTGCCGCAAACTTGACCATATTTTCCACTATAAACTCATCGCTTGATCCACTGTAGCCGGTGCGTAAACGCACGGTGCGGCTAGCGCACATATGAATACTTTCCTTAAGCGGCGATACACCGCTACTTAGCCGATACGCCCTAATTAAAGGGCTTAGCGTGAGATTACTTTCTCGCTCGGGGCCAAGATTCCCCCAGTTTCCCGTTAGCGTACGCTAACGCTTTAGCCTTAGGCTTCCCTTAGTAGGGAGTAGCTAGGAGAGGTACTCCCCCGCTACGACACTCACAGCACGCCCGACCGCTCCCGGTCGGACGCCTAGCTGGATCTAGTGTAATTGGAAACTGATTTATTTAATATATAATTAGCCTAAATTATTAAACTAATGTAAACTATATGTAATACTAAGTAGAATTTATTTAATTCGCACCAAGCCGAAAATGTAATGTACACCACCTGTGTACCAACACGTGGCAGGCTGCCACGCCTTCACCAAGGGCTCCCGCCCTGATTGGCTAAAACAGGCAATAGGTCCGAAACTTTCGGACCGGCCAATACTTGACCTTAACCGTTGTGTATTTAAATACACTAACGTTACTAAATGTAACCCCGTTACATCCTCCCCCATCAAGACCATTGCCACGAAATAGTCGATTTTAGTTGGAGACCCCAACTGCGAGAACTCTGGCGTTGATGAGCACCTCTATAGGTGGAGATCATTCTCCCCGAGAAGGGGATGTCCTCTACTTGGACTCCGATATCTCGGAGAAGGGGGCCCTTGGAGATATCTCCCTATGGATGACCGCTATGACGACGACGAACGGCGACGTCAGCAGCCTAATTCTTCCCCACCACGTGGGGAAAATGCGCTATCTCGCGCGCAACCATTGCCAACTTCGGATGACAAATCCGGGTCGCCGAAGGCGACCATCACGTCCAATAGTTTGGACGAAGCTCAAAACCTTGATCATGCCAAACCGGCACTATGGGCTGCATCACACGCCCCCAAACGCACTTCAAGGGCGGAATATCGTTTTGGGGGTCCTCGTGATTCCCAAAAGTGGACTAAGAATGCGGTAAAGAGGGGTTTAGGCTTCTATACCCCTGGCCCTGCAGCTGAACAGCCGCGTCAAATCGAATGCCGGAAGCAACTCCGGGGAAACTGCTCACGCAGAAGCAGTTCACTGCCGCCTTATACCGAAAGCGCATCGGGAAACAGGCGAAGGGTGTCTTTGTTGAGAACCTCCGCGAGGTTCCCTTCGTTCTCCTCTGAGGAGAGGATGCCGAAGAGGCAGAGCGTAAGTTACGCGCTTGGGTGGAAGAATAGAAACGTCTCCCTGACTTTACAGAGCTGTACAACAGCTATGCCGAACGTGATGTTCGGCTGGAGAGGGCATTGCGCTTGGCGTTTGCCAAAGCCAAAGCGATGGAGCGATTACCTGCCCCTTATCGCACGCGCTATGCTAGCGCCTGTGCCCTCAATGTGGTGCCGGAGCGCAGTGCAAGCTCCGCATCTGCCTCCGGCGAACTGCAAACTACTGGGAGTGAAGGGGTTTCTTCCGCCCCTTTGGTCGTCGAATCACAGCGGGATTCTCCTGCTCGAAAGCGTCAACGACGTCTCGGCAATCCTGCCGCAGGGGATTTTCGGACTCCCACAAACTCCGTGAATGTGGGTAACCCTTCCACTTCACTAGATACTGGGTCTCACCCCGGTGATGGCGTCGCGCCAGCAAACGCTCCACATGGTAATGTGGAACCCCCCCCCCGAATCGAGAACTGGGGGAGGTGGTCGCGAAATTGCGACGTGAGTTTCATGATTGCTGTGATCGACACAGTCGTCGCATCCTGAAAATCCAGGATGGAACCCACGATGGGATGGGCGCGATTGACCGTATCGAGAAGCGGCTTGACTCTCTAGAGTCTGCCCTTGACCGCTTTCGCCGTCTATAGGGAAAATTCGAAGCTTCCGTTGCGGAGATTCGTGGTCGTATTTCGACCCTGTTGGAGATGTTACTCCGCGCCTTACGGCTATCCGCCTTCGCAACCTCCTGCAAGAGGGGGACCGCCTCCGGGTCCTGGTATGGCTTAAGCATACCCACATAGAAGGTTGGATGTGTACGCATCGCCTTCGGAATATCCAAGGTATACGCAAAGCCTTTCGGGATAGCACCTTGAAAGGCCCCACAAACCTGGGGCGAAGTTTGTTTCTCAGCACATTAGAAACTGAATGTGTAGGAAGATTTTTGGCGTTTAATAAAATACTTTCTCCTACTTTATACGCCCTTTTGTTACACCGACCCTTGCGGTCGGCCTGTTCCTTTTGCTTGTCTTGGCTTTCCGCCATGGCGTCGCAAACGTGTCGTAAGACACTAAGGCGCGCCTATAAAAACTTATCGATGTGCTTTCGCACATATACAGGGCTGACATCGGGGAATCCTCCCCCCTTAAGCCATGGGCCACACACACGTGGCATTTACGGAACCCTCGGATTCACTAATCCGTTCACGTAAACGGGGTAAACCCCGTAGATGCATGGACCGAATTGTTTATAGCAAATTCAACCATCGGAAGCATCTCACTCCAACTATTTAGAGAATCCGGACATAAACTCCGGAGAATATCGTCAACAAAGCGATTAACGTGTTCCGTTTGTCCGTCCGTCTGCGGATGATCCGCAGTGGACATGAGAAGCTTGGTGCCCAGCACCTTAAATAACGCCCCCCAAAACTGTCCCGTAAAACGGGGGTCCCGACCCGACACAACTGAAGACCATGCTGTCGAAAGACACGGTCTAGGAACACTTTTGCTGTTCCTTGTCCATCAATGGTCTCTGGCACCACCGCCAGGTGAGCCATCTTGCTTAAACGGTATACATAGACCAATATGCCGGTGTTACCGGCCTTATCCTTCGGAAAACCGAAGATAAAATCCATACTAATGGATTTCCAACACTCCGTTGGAACGGATAAGCTCGCCAAAGGCGCCGCTGAAACTTTAGAGGGTTTGACCCTCTGACACGTCTCACAGATGCGAATATACGCACCGACCCACTTATACATCTTGGGCCATCAATACAAAGCTCTTAAAGCGCTGTAGGTCTTATCCCGACCTAAATGACCCCCGGTAGGGGCTTCATGTGCCTCAAAGCGGACTTTATACTTTAGTTCCTCATCATTAGGAACAACCACACGCGGAGTGTCCTACGCGCTCGTGCTATAATATAGCAAACCGTCACAGTAACTGTAACGGTGAAAACGAGCTCTAGCTCGACTTGACAGGGTATGCTCAGACGATCCAAGTCCCTTTCCACCGAACGCGCTGATAAGCGCCGTACATTGTGGATCTTTCCCATACGCCTGTCGTATGAGATCCACCACAGACGAGGTGAAGAATGTCGCGTGAGCGAGCTCGTAATCGGGACGACGCGACAACGCGTCTGCAAGTACATTCTTTTTGCCAGGTTTGTACTTTACCTCAAAGTTGTACTCCGCAAAGAAGGAGAGCCAACGGGCCATCCGTTGGGAGAGATGAGGCGACTTCGTCGCTGTACGTAAGGACGCGTGGTCTGTATAAACTACGAACGGATTTGAGCCGAGTAGGTGAACCCTAAAATTTGACAAGGGTATACTTCATAGCAAGTCCTTGTCATGAACGGGATAATTCCGTTCCGCAGCTTTTAAGCTGCCTCGACTCAAACGCGATAACGCGTTCCCTTTTCTGCATCGTCTGCTTGTAACAAATCACAT
Source organism: Peronosclerospora sorghi (assembly GCA_026184515.1). Classification (NCBI taxonomy): domain Eukaryota; phylum Oomycota; class Peronosporomycetes; order Peronosporales; family Peronosporaceae; genus Peronosclerospora; species Peronosclerospora sorghi. The sequence goes on from CM047591.1 coordinate 4,287,778, forward strand.
CCGATTGCGAAATCGAAGGCGTCGCAGACGACGCTAAATTGTTTCCCAGAGTCTGGGAGAGCAAGAACGGGGACTTTTAACAATCTACCCTTAACCTCTTCAAAAGCGTTTTGGTGTTTGGTTTCCCAACACCAATCAACATCCTTCTTAAGAAGGTCCGTAAATGGCTTCGCCATTTCAGCGCAGTTCTCGCTGTATTTGTGGAGATAATTGGCTAATCCAAGCCCCTTCCGTAAATCTCTAATATTTACAGGCGAAGGCCACTCCACAATGGCTTTCACCTTGCGGGATACGCCCGCACTCAATCCTTACCGAATAAGCATCCGAGGAAAGGAATTTCCTCAGCACCAAAAAAACATTTAGATGCGTTTTCATATAAATTATGCTCCCGCATACATTCGAGCACCGCTCGAAGATGTATCAGATGCGTCTGAACATCAGACGAGTCGCCTTCCGCGCGACTATGAACGAATTTATCGTCGAAGTACGTCTGAGCGTACTCTCTATGAGGGCGGAAGAGTTGAGTCACCAAGCGATTAAAAGTCGCTGGTGCATTCGAAAGCCCCTGTGGCATAACAAGCCACTCCCACAGAATGTCACTAGGCGTGCTAGCGCTGTCAGCGGAATATCTAACGCTCGCATGAGCACCTGATAATACCCGTCCACCAGATCTAAGGCACTGTACACAGTAAAGCCCGACATATTGTTCTGGAGGACAACTTTCCGAGGAATCGGAGTCTGCATTGTACAGTAGCTGCATTCAGCTTGTTGTACGCATGCACAATGCGCCACATTCCGTTCGGTTTACGAACACAAAAAGTGGGAGATGAGTGGGGAGACTTGCTCTCCCGTACCATCCCTGCCTCTTCTTTCCCCTTGAAGAATGCGTCGATGACGTCGCATTGTTCCTTGGGGAGAGGCCACTGCCTAGTGACGCAGTATTTGGTTCCAGGAACCAAATCAATTTCATGTCGGACTCCCCGATCCGGTGGTAACCCCATCGGCGGGTTGTCACTAATGACATCTCCGAATTCCTTTAACAAGGAATGGTAAGGGTCCTCAGGATCCGAAAGGATCTTGAGACCGCTTCGGGCATTCAATGCCTGTTTAGTTTGCACCAAAACTGACTCGTCCATCGTGGATGAGTTTTTTTGTTTAACTACCCTTCCGGACGCAACATGACGATCTCGTCGAGCTCACCTGCTTTTACAGCAGTCTCAAACTAGTTGAAGGACATCTTCTCCAACTACAACAGTTCGCCTACCCCAGGCAACCGTTTCAGGTTTACGCCTTCCGTGACAACACCTGTCACGCTATTCAGCATCCGATAGGACTGCTGACTACTGGCTTCGGGACTCATCCCGGGACCCAGATGGGGGGAGTCAATTGCCCCATCTATGGAAGCGCATCGCGTCTATCCACAGAGGTATTTACCTCTACCACCGGTGAATCGCCGGTCTCACCTTGTACGGCGTGGTCTGAATAAATTCCGACGTGCGAAAGATACGAACTTCGGGTCTCTTTGCTTGGAAGCGCCTTGCGCTTAACCACAGAGGAATCCACCTCTACTACAGGCGACTCAACAGTCTCGCCTATAACGGCGTGGGGATTAACCACCGAATCCCCCTCGTCAAGGAACACTTCCTTGACCTCATTGGTACTGATCATCTCAGACATCCCTATCTCTGGCATCTCTCGCCAGAATCGCTTTTGCGATCGAGCAAAGGTGGGTTCATGACTCGCCAATGCTTCACCCGATCGCGGGTGCGTTGAGCCAATGGACTTAGACTTCCATTCTATCCATCGCTCGTGGCGTTCCTGTAACCGGGTTACATTCTGGCTACATTTAGTTATGTTGTGTACGTGAGTACACTACGGTTGGGGTCAGTATTGACCGGTCCGAAAGGTTTGGACCTATTGGTTATTTTAACCAATCAGGGAGGAGCCCTTGGTGGTGGCGTGGCAGCCAGCCACGTGTTGGTACACAGGTGGTGTACATTACATTTTGGCTAGGTACGGATTTATTAAGTTCTACTAAGTATTACATATATATTACATTAGTTTAAATTAATTTAGGCTAATTATATATTAAATATACATTCAGTTTACATTTCAGTCAAAAGACTTCAGGACGCACGACGGCGACCGGTCGCGCGCGCAGTGAGTGTTGTAGTGTAAGGGGAGTCCTTCCCTTAGCTACCCCCTTAGTAAGGGAGCCTTGTGTTAAGGCGTAAGCTCGTGCTAACTTGTAAACCAAAGGGAAATCTTGTCCCCGAGTAAGAGAGTACTCTCTTAATGAGCCCTTTTATAAGGGCGTATCAGCTAAGTAGCGGCACACCGCCGCTTTAGTAAAGTCTTCCTCTGTGCGCTAGCCGCACGGTGCGTGTTCGCACCGGCTACATTTGGTAGCACTTGTAGTCAATCCAACACCTGTGTTGGTAGGATACGGTATCCTCTGCAAAGGATGAATCAGGACGATTGGGAAAGGTTAACCCTCTCCAGCAGGAAGCCTTTAACAGGCTGTTATCCTTACTGAATGACGAAAGCATGCAGCTCCTAGTGAAGCAGAGCATTGAGGCCGTAAAGGCGAGGGTCAATGCCCTCATTGCCCATGAGGCGAGTTTTGGTGGAAGTCGTTCCACGGGGGTGCGCCCTCTGTTATCCTTTAAGGTGACAGAATTCACCGGTGAAAAAGGTGATAACCTTTATGTGTGGCTTCGCGTGGTCGAAACGGTCTTCGCCACAGCGAACGTGATCGCAGATCACTTGCAAGAAGGACTTGCACTGACCCAGCTTCGGGTAAAATCCCGTGCATGGGCTTTTACATGCTCGGATTCGGTCATGGACGTGTTCCCGACCTGGGAAGTCCTTAAGAAAAAGCTTATGGACATGTATGCCACGCCTGATATGGTTTTCCAGAATCAGCTGGTGTTTCTGAGGTGCCGTCAGGGCACTAAAGACTTGGAAACATATATCCAAGAACTTAAAACCCTGTTGGCAGGGATGTACGCGAAAGCGTATTCGGACGATGTGTCCGTTCCCGTGTTCATGGGAGGCCTAAGAAAAGGGCCAGCACGTTCGGAGCTATTCCGAAGCCGTCCGCAATCCCTGCGGGAGGCATTTAAGATTGCGTTTAACGACTAGAGGAACTTTCGTTCCTCTAAGGTGGGCCCCGAACCCATGGACCTGTGTCAGGTCGAAGCTGAAGAGAAAGCTTCCGCTAATAGTCACGTTGAATCTGCGTCACTGTGTTCTGAAGCGGAGCTCCAGGAAATGATGCAGCGGCGGGGACCGCTGAGATGCTTCTTGTGTGGAAGTGCGGATCATCTGCGGAAAAGATGTCCGCGGAACCCCCAGCGAGATATTCGCTTTAAGGGGACGAGGGTAGGATAGAAGCCCTCGCCCAAGCCGTCGGGAAACGACGGCTCCCAGTAGGTGCAGGGCGCCCTACTGGGGGATCCCTCAGTGCTGTTAAGCCCCAGGGTAGGGGACGACAGCACAAAGCCCCGAGGGAAACGGTGCTTTCTAGCACCGAGTTGGTGTACCAGCCAGGTTTGATGGTCGTCCTTGCGGACGTGAAAGGCTTTGATAAGCCTTGGAGAGTCTTGCTAGACTCTGGAGCGTCTGAAAATTATGTCAGACGAGCTTCTGTTGAGAGGAGTCGGCTGTATGCCGAGGCCCTAGAGGCACGTTCTCGTGACGTTGTCACGGTCCGTCTAGCGACGGGCGTAAAGGTTTCTGTACCCAAGGTCTCGATTGACCTTAATCTGAAGTTTGAAGACTTCGACAGCTTAGAACGTTGCCTAGTAGTGGATTTGGTTTCGCGGTATGACCTCATTATGGGCATGAAGTGGCTGGAACGCCACGAGCCATGAATGGACTGGAAGTCTAAGTCCATTGGCTCAACGAACCCGCGGTCAGGTGAAGCATTGGCGAGTCATGAACCCACCTTTGCTCGATCGCAAAAGCGATACTGGCGTGAGATGCCAGAGATTGGGATGTCTGAGATGATCATTCCCAATGAGGCCAAGGAAGTGTTCCTTGACGAGGGGATTCGGCGGTTAATCCCCACTCCGAGATAGGCGAGACTGGTGAGTCGCCAGTGTTAGAGGTTGATTCCTCTGAGGTTAAGCGCGAGGCGTTTCCTAGAGAAGAGACCCGTAGTTTGTCTCTTCTTCAGGTCAGAACTGATTCCGACCACGCCTTGTTTGGCGAACAAATTGCGACTCCAGTGGTAGGGGTAGAGACCCCTGTGGTTAAGAGCGAGGCGCTTCCAAGCGAAGAGACCCGTAGTTTGTCTCTTTCGCACGTCGGAAATGATTCCGACCACGCCTTATTAGGTGAGAGAGGCAAGTCACCGGTGGTAGAGGTAGAGACCTTTGTGGATAGGCGCGATGCGCTTCCAATAGATGGGCAGTTGACTCCCCCCATCTGGGTCCCGGGATATGTCCCGAAGCCAGTAGTCAGCAGTGCTATTGGATGCTTAATAGTGTGACAGGTGTTGTCACAGAAGGTGTAAGCCTTGAACGGTTGCCTGGGGTAGGCGAACTGTTGCGTTGGAGGAGATGTCCTTCAACGAGTTTGGAACTGCTTTGAAAGAAGGTAAAATAGACGAGGTTGTCGTATTACGTCCGGAAGAGGAGTTGAACTCCTCCTCCACGATGGACGAGTCAGTTTTGGTGCAAACTAAACAGGCATTGAATGCCCGAAGCGGTCTCAAGATCCTTGCGGATCCTGAGGACCCTTACAATTCCTTGTTAAAGGAATTCGGAGATGTCATCAGTGAAAACCCGCCGATGGGGTTACCACCGGATCGGGGAGTCCGACATGAAATCTATTTGGTTCCTGGAACCATACGCATACGTCACTAGGCAGTGGCCTCTCCCCAAGGAGCAATGCGACGTCATCGACGCATTCTTCTAGGGGAAAGAAGAGGCAGGGATGGTACGGGAGAGCAAGTCTCCCCATTCATCTCCCACTTTTGTGTTCGTAAGCCGAACGGAAAGTGGAGCATTGTGCATGTGTACAACAAGCTGAATGCAGCGACTGTAAACCCATGCAGACTCCGATTCCTCGGAAGGATGTCCTCCAGAACAATATGGCGGGCTTTACTGTGTACAGTGCCTTAGATATGGTGGACGGGTATTATCAGGTGCTCATGCGAACGTCCGATATTCCGCTGACACCGGTTAGCAGGCCTAGTGGCATGCTGTGAGAGTGGCTTGTTAATCCACAGGAGCTTTCGAATGCACCAGCGACTTTTAATCGCTTGGTGACTCAACTCTTCCGCCCTCATAGAGAGTACGCTCAGACGTACTGCGACGATAAATTCGTTCATAGTCGCGCGGAAGGCGACTCTTCTGATGTTCAGACGCACCTGATACACCTTTTAGCGGTGCTCGAATGTATGCGGGAGCATAAGTTATATGAAAACGCATCTAAATGTTTTTTTGGTGCTGAGGAAATTCCTTTCCTCGGATGCTTCATCGGTAAGGATCGAGTGCGGGCGTATCCCGCAAGGTGAAAGCCATTGTGGAGTGGCCTTCGCCTGTAAATATTAGAGATTTACGGAAGGGGCTTGGATTAGCCAATTATCTCCACAAATACAGCGAGAACTGCGCTGAAATGGCGAAGCCATTTACGGACCTTATTGAGAAGGATGTTGATTGGTGTTGGGAAACCAAACACCAAAACGCTTTTGAAGAGGTTAAGGGTAGATTGTTAAAAGTCCCCGTTCTTGCTCTCCCAGACTCTGGGAAACCATTTAGCGTCGTCTGCGACGCCTTCGATTTCGCAATCGGATGTGCTTTGTTACAAGCAGACGATGCAGAAAAGGGAACGCGTTATCGCGTTTGAGTCGAGGGAGCTTAAAGCTGCGGAACGGAATTATCCCGTTCATGACAAGGAGCTACTTGCTATGAAGTATACCCTTGTCAAATTTAGGGTTCACCTACTCGGCTCAAAGCCGTTCGTAGTTTATACAGACCACGCGTCTTTACGGACAGCGACGAAGTCGCCTCATCTCTCCCAACGGATGGCCCGCTGGCTCTCCTTCTTTGCGGAGTACAACTTTGAGGTAAAGTACAAACCTGGGAAACAGAATGTACTTGCAGAAGCGTTGTCGCGTCGTCCCGATTACGAGCTCGCTCACGCGACATTCTTCACCTCGTATGTGGTGGATCTCATACGCCAGGCGTATGAGAAAGACCCACAATGTACGGCGCATATCAGCGCGTTGGGTGGAAAGGGACGTGGATCGTCTGAGCATACCCTGTCAAGTCGAGCTAGAGCTCGTTTTCACCGTTACAGTTACTGTGACGGTTTGCTATATTATAGCACGAGCGCGTAGGACACTCCGCGGGTGGTTGTTCCTAATTATGAGGAACTAAAGTATAAAGTCCGCTTTGAGGCACATGAAGCCCCTACCGGGGGTCATTTAGGTCGGGATAAGACCTACAGCTCTTTAAGAGCTTTGTATTGATGGCCCAAGATGTATAAGTGGGTCGGTGCGTATATACGCACCTGTAAGACGTGTCAGAGGGTCAAACCCTCTGCAGATTCAGCTGTGCCTAGGCGAGCTTATCCGTTCCGACAGAGTCTTGGAAATCCAATAGTATGGATTTTATCTTCGGTTTTCCGAAGGATAAGGCCGGTAACACCGGCATATTGGTCTTTGTAGACCGATTGAGCAAGATGGCTCACCTGGCGGTGGTGCCAGAGTCCATTGATGTACAAGGAACAGCAAAAGTGTTCCTAGACCGTGTCTTTCGACAGCATG
>CM047591.1:4294955-4327092 GCA_026184515.1 Peronosclerospora sorghi
GGGGGGAGGATTCCCCGATGTCATCCCTGTATATGTGCGAAAGCACATCGATAAGTTTTTATCGACGCGCCTTAGTGTCTTACGACACGTCTGCGATGCCATGACGGAAAGCCAAGACAAACAGAAGGAGCAGGCTGACCTCAAGGGGCGGCGTAACGAAAGGTGTACAAAGTAGGAGAAAGGGTTTTATTAAGCGCTAGGAGTCTTCCTACACATGCAGTGTCCAACGTGTTGCGGAACAAACTGCGCCCATGGTTTGTGGAACCTTTTAAGGTAACTAGCCCGAAAGGGCTTGGCGTATACATTGGACATCCCGAAGGCGATGCGTACGTATCCAACCTTCTATGTGGGTATGCTTAAGCCATACCAGAACCCGGAGGCGGTTCCCCTCTTGGAGGAGGGTGGTAAGTCGGATAGCCGAAAGGCACGACAGGTCGGAATCTCCGACAGGGTTGAAATACGACCCCGAAGCTCCGCAACGAGAGACTCTAGGGAGGCAAGTCGCCCCTCGATGCGTTCATTCGTACTCCTCTCGTCGCGGAGTCCCTCATGGGCATCATGGATGCGACGGCTGTGTCGGTAGCAGCGCTCGTGGAACTCACGTCGCAATAGCGCGACCTCCTCCTCCATTTCTCGATACGGAGGGTACTCCACATTACCATGTGGAACGTCTGATGGCACGACGCCACCATCGGGGTGAGACCCAGTACCTGGTGAAGTGGAATGTTATCCACATTCACAGGTTCGTGGGAGTCCGAAACTCCCCTGCGGCAGGATTGCCGTGACGTCGTTGAGGCTTTCGAGCGGGAGAATCCCGCTGAGAGTCAACGACAAAAGGGGCGGAAGAAACCCCTTCACTCCCAGTAGCTGGGAGTTTGCCGGAGGCAGATGCGGAGCTTGCACTGCGCTCCGGCACCACATTGAGGGCACAGGCGCTAGCATAGCGCGTGCGATAAGGGGCAGGTAATTGCTCCATTGCTTTGGCCTGGGCATACGCCAAGCGCAACGCCCTCTCTACCCGAACGTCGGGTTTGGAAAATCTGTTGTACAGCTCATCAAAGTTGGGGAGGCACTTCTCCCCTTCCGCCCAAGCGTGGGATGCCCGTTCTGCCTCCTCGACGCTTTCGTCCCGAAGGAGAACGTAGGGAACCTCGCGGAGGATCTCTACGACGGCAACGCGTGCCTGTTTTACGAGGCGCGCTCGGTAGGACTTGACAGTGAACTGCTTAGGCGTTAGAAGTTTGTCCCGGAGTTGTTTCCGGCGCGCGATTTCACGCGGCAGTACAGCCGCAGGACCAGGGAAATAGGAGGCTTAACTTCTCTTCACCTCTATCTTAGCATTCTTTTGAGGGTCACGAGGACCTTCCGTGCCGGTACGGCATGTCGGGCTTCATGAACCGTGTATGGTCCATTAGTGATGGTCGCCTTCGGCGACCTGGATGCATCATCCGCAGTTGGTAGCAGTGGCTCACGAGTTAGCGCTTTTTCCCCACGCGTGGGGAATGGATTGGATGATCGACATCGCCGTTCGGCGCTGTCGGAATGGCCAGCCTTTGGGGAGATATCCCCAAGGGCACCCACCTCAGAGTAATCGGAATAGTCTACCTCCTCTTCTCGAGGAGAATCCTCTGCACCACTAGTGGTGCTCATGGTTAGCCAGTGGTACTGGCAGTTGTAGTTCTCCAACTAAATTGATTTATTGCGTAACCAATAGTCTTGATGGGGGAGGATGTAACATGGTTACATTCTGGTTACATTTAGTTATGTTGTGTACGTGAGTACACTACGGTTGGGGTCAGTATTGACCGGTCCGAAAGGTTTGGGCCTATTTGTTATTTTAAACAATTAGGGCAGGAGCCCTTGGTGGAGGCGTGGCAGCCAGCCACGTGATTGTACACAGGTGGTGTACACAACATTTCGGCTAGGTACGAATTTATTTAGTTTTACTTGGTATTACATATAGTTTACATTAGTTTAAATTAATTTAGGCTAACTACATATTAAATATACATTCAGTTTACATTTCACTCAAAGACTGCAGGACGCACGACCGCGACCGGTCGCGCGCGCAGTGAGTGTTGTAGTATAAGGAAGTCCTTCCCTTTGCTACCCCCTTAGTAAGGGAGCTTTGTGTTAAGGCGTTAGCTCGTGCTAAGCTGTAACCAAAGGGAAATCTTGGCCCCGATAAAGAGAGTACTCTCTTACTGAGCCCTTTTATAAGGTCGTATCGGCTAAGTAGCGGCACACCGCCGCTTTAGGAAAGTCTTCCTCTGTGCGCTAGCCGCACCGTGCGTGTTCGCACCGGCTACAGTTCCAGCCACTTCATGACCAGAATGAGGTCATACCTCGAGTTCAAATCCAGGACTAGGCAACTTTATAAGCTGTCGATGTCTGCAAACTTCAGATTAAGGTCAATCGAGACCTTGGGTACAGAAATCTGTACACCCGTCGCTAGACAGACCGTGACAACGTCACGAGAACGTGCCTCTAGGTCCTCGGCATACAGCCGACTCTTCTCTACAGAAGCCCGTCTGACATAATTGTCGGAGGCTCCAGAGTCTATCAAGACTCTCCAAGGCTTATCAAAGCCTTTCACGTCCGCAAGGACGACCATCAAACCTGGCTGGTACACCAACTCGGTACTAGAAAGCACCGTTTCCCTCGGGGCTTTGTGCTGTCGTCCCCTACCCTGGGGTTTAACAGCACTGAGGGATCCCCCAGTAGGGTGCCCCGCACCTACTGGGAGCCGTCGTTTCACGACGGCTTGAGCGAGGGCCTTTTACCCGCCCTCGGCCCCTTATAGCGAGTGTCTCGCTGGGGGTTTCGCGGACATCTGTTCCGCAGATGATCCGCACTTCCACACAAGAAGCATCGTTTCGGCCCACGCCGCTGCAACATTGCAAGAAGCTCCTCTTCGAAGATCTGCGAAGTAGAGTCAGAGTGACTCTTAGCGGAAGGTTTCTCCTCCGCTTCGACCTGACTAAGGTCCATGGGTTCAGGACACTCCTTTGAGGAACGAAAGTTCCTTTCGGCGTTAAACGCAATCTTAAACGCCTCCTCCAGGGATTGGGGTCGGCATTGGAAGAGCTCCGAACGTGCTGGCCCTTCTCTCAGGCCTCCCATGAACACGGGAACGGACACATCGTCCGAATACGCTTTCGCGTACATCCCTGCCAACAGGGTTTTAAGTTCTTGGACATACGTTTCCAAGTCCATAGTGCCCTGACGGCATCTCAAAAACGCCAACTGGTTCTGGAAAACCAGATCAGGCGTGGCGAACATGTCCATACGCTTTTGCTTAAGGACTTCCCAGGTTGGGAACACGCTCGTGACCGAATCCAGACACGTAAACGCCCGTGTACGGGATCTGCCCGTAAGATGGGTTAATGCAAGTCCCACTTGCAAGTGACCCTCGATCGCATTCACTGTGGCGAAGGCCGTTTCGACCTCGCGAAGCCACAAATAAAGTTTATCACATTTTTCACCGGTGAATTCCGTCACCTTAAAGGATAACGGAGGGCGCACCCCCGTAGACGCGGAGTAACTTCCGCGAAAACTCGCCTCATGGATGATGAGGGCGTTCACCCTCTCACGCACGGTATTAAGACCCTGCTCCACTAGAAGGCGCATGCCATCCTGACACAATATGGGTACCAGCCTCTTAAAGGATTCGTGTTGGACGGGGGTTAGCTGACCCCACTCTTCCTGGTCCATCCCTCTTTCAGAGGATGCCGTCTACCAACACAGGTGTTGGATTGACTACAAGTGCTACCAGATGTAGCCGGTGCGTAAACGCACGGTGCGGCTACCGCACAGAGGAAGACTTTCCTTAAGCGGCGATACACCGCTACTTAGCCAGCTGATACGCCTTAATGAAAGGGCTTAGCGTGAGATTAGTCTCTCGCTCGGGGCCAAGATCCCCCCAGTTTCCCGTTAGCGTACGCTAACGCTTTAGACTTAGGCTTCCCTTAGTAGGGAGTAGCTAGGGGAGGTACTCCCCCGCTACGACACTCACAGCACGCCCGAACGTTCCCGGTCGGACGCCTAGCTGAATCTAGTGTAATTGGCAATTGATTTATTTAATATATAATTAGCCTAATTTAATAAACTAATGTAAACCCTAAGTAATACTAGGTTGAACTTATTTAATCCGTACCTAGCCAAAAATGAAAGGTACACCACCTGTGTACCAACACGTGGCAGGCTGGCACGCCTTCACCAAGGGCTCCCACCCTGATTGGCTAAAACAGGCAATAGGTCCGAAACTTTCGGACCGGCCAATACTTGACCTTAACCGTTGTGTATTTACATACACCAACGTAACTAAATGTAACCCCGTTACATCCACTCTCACGGGCCAAATATGACATCTTGGTCTACGTGGACGGAGCGCCTCAAGGTTAAAAAATTGGTGGGCATTTGGAAGAAACAACCTCTGTATACTTCCACTCCAACATCGGATCGTGGGGGCAGCATTCGTCACACCTACATTTTATTTTGGAGCAAATGTGGTTGGGATTCAAGGTTAATATATCCCATCACCAAGCGGCTATGTGTTTCGCGGCTGAAAAAGACACACGATGGACTTGAACGCAACACTATCTTTACCAAGAGGATTTCTATGGCATCCATAGAGAGGTAAGCCCACTGTTTAAACCCGGCAACTAAGCTTGGGTAAACTTCGTTTCCGGAGAAGTCCTCCATGGTCAACTTTGGTATTTTAAGTATACCTTGACCAAGCTGTGGCATATGCATCTGCCCAGCGGCTGCATTTCCGCTGCCCACATCCGGGACGCCACAGGTGCCACATGGGGTGTTCCTTCTGTATTCGCGCGTGGCACAGCTCCAACTGTCATGCCTTCTTCCTCGCCAAAATCATGCAGAGTCATATGCTGGCCGAAAAGAAGGTAATTTCCTAAAATTTACCGTAATTTATTTTCCTTGACACGTACTGGGAAGATCTTCCTCAACCAAGTCGACATACTGAGTGCTTGCTTTGTGCTTCATCAACTGACACTAACGCGCTTGGACATCTTTCAGTCCGTCTAAAATATCTTGCAGGACAATATTCTGTCCTGTCACCTTTTCATCATCATATCCCTCCATAATTTCACGAAAAAAACACTTTCTCAATCACTAGACCACTTCACTAGCCCTTAAACAAGGAGACTTTCCACTAGCTTCACGAAAACTTAACGAGAAGACTCAAACAAACTTAAAAACGAGAGCGTCCACACTTCATCCTTTCAAACCTTGTTCTCATAACCTGTACGAATTTACCATTCACTTGTTTTCACTGTGGTGAAGTGGCTGAAGTTTATGGTGAAGTGTATACGGAAAGTATACATAAAGAGTATACGGTGTCGTAGTCGGCCATGAAGTGAGTTTTCGGTATTGAAGCCAGTGCTGAAGTAACCAAGAAGTAACAGGGTGAACAGATACTGGAGGTAGATATAAGATTTCTTAATACTTTTAATATAATCAAATTTCCCCCTTACGAGCAGTCGTCTTACCAACCAAAGAAACCTTTTCAAACCTATACAAAAAACTAAGTACAACCCGAGGACACCTTTAAGTGAACGCGTGTTAAAGCGTGATAAAGATCCTCTGCGATTACCTAAGTTAAGGGGCAGCCTGAGTGTTACCAGGAAGTGTCCATTTTCAGTAACTTTGTATTAAGGTTCGGACGTAAGTATCAAGAGCCTGGGAAGTTTAAGCAAGAGAGGTGTATTGTATCGCTTCCTTGTGTTGTTTTTGAGTGGAAACCTCGAAAGTTTAAGTTCCTTCACGACATCACTACAGCGATCTTATTGCCTCCTAAAATAGCTAAGCAAAAAATAACCTAGGATACTACCTCCTGGTCTGATAATTTTTACCAGGTAGAATCTCGCGTCACGAAGGACTTATTCGTGACCCTTGCCACTAAGGAGGCGTTCAGGTCGGTGTGTTTGCTTAAAAGTAATACGAAAAGTATATTATGTGAAGTTACTTAAGTCAAATATAACCATACTAAAATGTTAAACCTGAACTGTAGCTTGAAAATGTACATATACATTTCAACCAATGGGGATTAACCATCATGAAAAGACGTAAAAGCCAAAATTGTTTCATGTATTTCCAATAGAACTTTCTCGGGAACGGTCATCGTGACCAAGTCTTCCCGCATTTTGGTTTTCCTTGTTAATCGTTCTGCTGACTATTTTGTTGCCATTGGGCTGTTGATCTCGCAGGTTTTCTGCTGTACTGATCGTTGGTTCTGTTGAAGTTTCAAGTTGATGTGTATAGTCTGGCATGAGACTATACAAACTTCAAGTGAAACGCGACCAAAGTGGTCACTTATGCACTTTAGCTGCTTTGGAATTTTAGGTTAGTTTCTTAAGTATGCTTTTATATTAGTGTATTTTTTACTCTAAAACTGAAAGAACGCTTACTTGCTTCCTGTGCGTCCCTACGCTGATCATTTAGGGTGCGCTTCTCACAGAAACTTATTTCCAGACTATTAGGATCTAACGGCCGGTATAGTCACCACAGACAATTGGCCTTGCCCCCTACTCGTGTTAAATTCCTACAGATTCCATTCGGATCTGTTAGTGGTCTGTTCATCTTTTGGCGTTTCGACTGACGCTCGTCCGGTAACAGCGTTTCACCGCTGTCTACGAACATCACGCTTGTACGTGTCGTGAAGATTGTCCAACATAATCTGCTTCATGTTGATTTCGTTGACCTCGTAGCTATTTAAATCCAAACGGATTACGGACATCTTTAACGGGTGGATTGTCCACATCACGGGTTGCGAGCACCTGAGCTCCTGTAGCTCATACGACTTCTTAAGAATCTCACTTTCCGGGATCATTGGACCCGTATATTTCATTCCTCTTTCTCGTTTTTGCACGCCTCGCTTGGGAGCATAAGGCCCTTGCGATGTTGATGGTATAAGAGCAACTGATCGATTAGAGTCTGTCTCTTGTTCAATATCCATTCAAGACGAGGGCACCTCGAGCCCGACAAAGCTGTTGTGGCTCAAGGTCCGATTTAACCGTCCCCTGTCGTCTAGATAACATATCCAGATTGTCGTTTCCAACAAAAATAGACTAAATGGCTGGAGTCGCATTTCAGACCGAATATGACCAAAAATGACTTGCTCAGCCCATCCTAAATCAGGAAAATATAGTAAACATGTGTCTTATTTTTGGTGGACTAGCCCGTGTTGCAACCTTGGCTCCTCTCTGTTCGAGTCAGACCAAAAAGGAAATAGGTTCTGGGTCGTCACAAATAAAACACGGAGGAGACCAAAAAACGCGTTCTTGACGCCACACGCGATAACAAGGACTATCATTCCGAGAAATTAACTTCATCAACTATGGAAATAAAACACTTCATCGATGTCGGCTAACTTCATCTGGTCCTTAGATCTACACCCGGCTGCTTGGATGATGAACGACCTACAACTTCCTTAGCAACCACCTGCTGGTCCCTCATCTTCATCGGCTTCTTCTGCCACTTTTCTCAGGTAGTCCATCAGAAGAGCAGCGCTCTAAGGATCAGTCCGGATACACTCGGAGATGCGCAGCTAGATTAAGTTAAAAAGATCACCATCAGATGTAGGCACAAAACGTGAGTCGGATCTGTGTGGATGTAGTTATCGTTCTGTCCGGTTCGGTTTTGACTTCCTTCATCAGTAAATGCGATATGGTTCGGCATTTAGCCAGTTACGGAGACCTGTTTACTTTCTCTGTTAAGTAAAACATATGGCGAGGTACCAACAACTACATTATTGGAGGGGGCGCGCAAGAGCGAAACCAAAAAATGATAGAGCCAAACCAATCGCGCTCCCGATTTACTTTTTGGCTAAATGTCTTCCTTTTTAATCAGTAGCAAGCCGTGACTATTATTGTGCATCTTTCTGAGTTCTAACAAATTGTAAGTTTAGCCAGGCCCGCCAGTTTAGTGCCGCCGGCGATCTGAGTCGGAGTTTGAATCGGACAATTGTCAGTCTGTCAGTGGATATATACATAGTTTTTCCAGTTGATTGACGCCGTGGACTTTATCTCGACCAACCAGTTTTACTTCTGAGAGAAAGTAGATGTGAATGAAGGGGCCGCGAGGACGTTGGATCGTCTCAAGAATCTCCGCGTCTTGGCCGCGGCCAAGAAAAAAGACCTTGTCATCCCGGAGGTGGGCTGGAGCTCAAGCGGATCGGATCCAGATGCGAGCGTCGCGTCGCCGGTGGTGCGGGCGAAATTCTTTGCCGACTTTTACCATGTGGCACGGACGCAAGGGTTGAACTACTATTGGTTTATCGCGTTTGACTCGAAATGGCAGGTGACCAATGGTGGCAAGGAGGTGGAAGCGGACTTTGGCGTGTTCCAAGAGAATGACGTGATGAAGAGCAACTTTCAAACGTTGACGGACGATTAGATTAAAAGCGCCCCGTGCGCTCCGGAACGCCGGCTCGAAGCGAGTGCTCTCGGAGACGGATCGCAGCGTGTACATGTCGAGCCGCTCGAGCGACTGGTTGGTCCAGACGCAGCAAGTGTAGTTCTTTGATTCAGGACGCAACAAGTGCGCTCCAAGAGCAGTGACCACTGTCTCGATGCGTACGAGACCCGGGACGGCGCTTTCGTGCGCGTCTACCGTTGTATGGACAACGAGGTGAACCAGAAATGGACGTACGAGAGTGCCACGGGTAAGCTCAAGCATCTGCAGCATCAAGGTTTCTGCCTCGACACGGACCCTGCTCAGAACCATTAGGTGCAGCTGCAAGGATGCTCAGCTGGCAATGTCAACCAGCAGTGGATGATCATTGACCCCGCGACGATCTAGAGAGAGCATCATGTCCTCACGCATTGATTGAATGCCCCTACTGCGGATAAATAGAAAGAAAGAAAGAAAGAAAGAAAAAAAGTTCATCTACATTTAAAAGAAGTCATTAGCCAAAAAATAAATCGAGAGCGTGATTGGTTTCGCTCTAGCGCGCCCCGTCGTCAATTTTTGGTGTCCAGTTAGTTTTAATCTCAATGTTGACGCTACAATCGTAAATGGAGTGTATACGTACGCCTTCATCTGCATTAAGGCAGTGCTTTCGTTCGACTGTTTTCTCTCAAGGGTTAAGCGCTGGGATATGTTCACTTATCGAACGTAAGTGATCTTTACCCTCCTTTGAGTTATCATTGCTATTTTTTGCCATGATACATCGGTGCTAATGTATCCTGATGGTAGTAATCTTTCATCATGTTTAAGCTGGTAACAATTCTTCGATTTGTTCTTTTTCTTACAAAATGTTTCTACACTGAAATACTATGGCACGGAGGCAGCAATGGAGTTTGTGGAGATGACTCGAAATCGAACTTACGCGCACTCGAGGTGGCCACACCATCTCTCGCACCATTATCATCATTCGCACTATCCCTTTAACTTGCTCTGTAAAAAAATTCGACGAACCCAAAATCCACTGATAAAACCCAAAATTCACTGATAAAACCCAAAAACGACTGATAAAACCCAAAATCCACTGATAAAACATAAAATCCACTGATCACGTGATCACTCTTGACCGATTTTGGAAAGAACTGGTTATGTATTCAATTCCACGTTAAGATACGAATAGACACGTTTGGCACCCAAAATATGTACCGTCGAAGCAAGATGCTTGGCCATATTCATCAAGCTTCCTGCATGTGCAATAAGACGAGCGCTGACAAGCTCACCGACCATGACGGTAAGGTTGGGGGAAATGGTACTCATGCGATTCTTCAAGTAAAAATAAGCTGAGCACGGTACCCGGTCGGGGAGATGACGTGCACACAGAGCCGAGATGTTGGTCACATCCTCCTCGGAGATGTCCGTTACCATCGATAATCTCGCACACCTCGCGCATGGAAGCCTCAACATCGTCGGATAAAATGTCGGAAAAGTCGAGCGACTTAACATTTATGCGTATACCCATCATAAGCACGCTTTTGCGTATTACAGATTTTCCGTGACGATCTTTTCCATCTCGGGGAAATGCCATCCAAAACACTCGCGCACGCGCATCGAGTACGTGTTGATTTCCTTGTCCAGCTCGTCCATAGACCAATAGCTTGCATGATCATCGTTCGACTTTATCAGCGCTAAACTTGAGCTTATAGCGCGAAATCGAGTGAGATAACAAGAGCGTCATGGTCTTTAAGTCGTCATCTTCAACCAGAGATGAATATGTCCATGTTAGCAAGATTCCACGCATTACTCATTCACAGCGATGTCGTTGATACATGGATGCTAAGCTTCTCCTTATCAATTAGCCCTGTGCTTTGTCCGAAACAGCAAGTTTATCGTTAATTCAGGCATCGACAACATTCTTCTTAATGAATTCTTGACCGTCTTGCCCATCTCGACGTCGACAATGTACGTGGCAGCTGCCAAGGCCTCGGTTGTGTCTAAACGGCGCTCAAGCCCTTGGGTTCCAGCACTTTCTAGGTCTTTCGGGCTTCGAAAAGTGCTTAAACACATCATCAGTACTTGCCAACATGGCTTCATCGTGCACTTTAAAAAGTGCGTGGCCATCAGCCGTCTCTAAAAGAGAACCGGCATCGTAAGAATAAAGAGATGTCGCTTTGTGTAGCCAGTGCGTACACGCACGGTGCGGCTAGCGCACAGAGGAAGACTTTCCTTTAAGCGGCGTTCGCTGCTACTTAGCCGATACGCCCTTATAAAAGGGCTTAGTAAGAGAGAACTCTCTTACTCGGGGCCAAGATTCCACTTTGGTTTACTAGTTAGCACAATCTAACGCCTTAACACAAGGCTCTATTAATAAGGGGGTAGATAAGGGGAGAACTCCACTTACGCTACTACACTCACTACGCGCGCGACCGGTCGAGGTCGAGCGTCCAGTAGTCGTTGCGTGAAATGTAAACTGAATGTATATTTAATAGTAATTAGCCTAAATTAATTTAAACTAATGTAAACTATATGTAATACGAAATAGAACTTACTAAATTCGTACCTAGCTAAAATGTGGTGTACACCACACGTGTACCAAAAACATGGCTGGCTGCCACGCCTCCACCGAGGGCTCCTGCCCTGATTGGTTAAAATAACCAATGGTCCAAAACCTTTCGGACCGGTCAATACTTACCCCAACCGTAGTATACTCACGTACACCACATACTAAATGTAACCAGAATGTAACCCTGTTACATCGTCCCCCATCAAGACTATTGCTTACGCAATAAATCAATTTAGTTGGAGAACTCCAACTGTCAGAACATCTGGCTAACCATGAGCACCACTAGTGGTGCAGAGGATTCTCCTCGAGAAGAGGAGGTAGACTATTCCGATTACTCGGAGGTGGATGCCCTTGGGGATATCTCCCCAAAGGCTGACCGATCCTACAACGCCGAACGGCGATGTCGGTAGCCTAATACATTCCCCACACGTGGGTAAAATGCACTAACTAGTGCGTCCCCCCTGCCAATGTCGGATGATACACCCGGATCGCCGAAGGCGATCATCACCAATGAGCTGGACGCAGCTCAAGAAACCCAGTTGCCGCACAGGCACTAAGGGCTGCGTTACGCGCCCCCAAACGCCCGCCACGGGCGGCATATAATTTTGACGGTCCTCGTGACCTTCCAAAGTGGGCTAGGCGTGTGGTAAGGAATGGTTTAGCATCCTATACCCCTTCCCCCGCGGCTGAACAGCCGTATCAATGCGAGCGCCGGGAGAAACTCCGGCAACAACTGCTTACGCAAAAGCGGTTCACTAGCGTCTCCTATCGAGAGCGCCTAGACAGGCAGGCACATGGTGCCCCTGTTGAGAATCTCCGCGAGGTTCCTATCATTCTCTCTCCGGTAGAAAATGCAGAAGATGCAGAAAAGAAATTCCGCGCTTGGGCGGAAGGGGAGAAGCTGCTCCCCAGCTTTAATGAGCTGAACAACAGCTATTCCCGTCGTGACCTTTGGGTGGAGAGAGCGTTGCGCATTGCATTCGCCAGAGCCAAAGCGATGGAGATATTACGTGCCCCTTATCGCACGCGCTACTCCAGCGCCCCTGCCCCCACCGCGGTGCCAGAGGACAGTGTGAGAGCCACATCTGCCTCTGGAGAACTCTCAACTACTGGGAGTGAAGGGGTTTCTCGCGCCCCTTTGGTCGTTGACCCGCAGCGGGATTCTCCCGCTCGAAAGCGTCAACGACGTCACGGCAATCCTGCCGTAGGGGAGTCTCGGACTCCCACGAAATCTGTGAGTGTGGATAACCCTTCCACTTCACCAGATACTGGGTTTGACCCCGATCATGGCGTCGCGCCATCAGACGGCCCACATTATAATATGGAGTACCCTCCGCATCGAGCATTGGAGGAGGAGGTCGCGCAATTGCGACGTGAGATTCGCGAGCGCTGTGATCGACACATCCATCGCATCCATGATGTCCACGAGGGGCTCCGCGGTGAGTGGGATGTCACTGAACGCTTCGACAGGCGGCTTGCCTCTCTCGAGACGACCGTTGCGCAACTTCGTGGTCGCATTTTAACCCTGTCGGGCTTCCTCTGCCCTACCGTGTCTTACGGCTCTTATGACTGTTCGCCTTACCAACCCCCTCCAAGAGGGGACCCGCCTCCGTGTACTGATATGGCTTAAGCATACACACACACAGAAGGTTGGATGCGTACGCATCGCCTTCGGGATGTCCAAGGTATACGACGAGCCCTTTCGGGCTAGTACCTTAAAAGGCCCCACAAACCTGGGGCGCAGTTTATTCCGCAACACGTTGGAAACTGCATGTGTAGAAAGACTCCTAGCGTTTAATAAAACACTTTCTACTTTTTTGTAAACCTTGTCGTTACGACGCCCCTTGCGGTCAGCCTGCTCCTTCTTCTTGTCTTGGCTTTCCGCCATGGCATCGCAGACGTGTCGTATGACACTAAGGCGCGTCGATAAGAACTTATCGATGTGCTTTCGCACAGATACAGGGCTGACATCATGGAATCCTCCCCCTCAAGCCCTGGGCCACACACACGTGGCTTCAACGGAACCCTCGCATTCGCTAATACGTTCACGTATAACGGGGTTAACTTCGTTGATGCATGGACCGAATTGTGTATAGCAAATTCGGCATCGGAAGCATCTCACTCCAATCCTTTGGAGAATCCGGTCATAAGCTCCGGAGAATATCCTCAACAACGCGATTAACGCGTTCCGTCTGACCGTCCGTCTGCGGATGATCCGCAGTGGACATAAGGAGCTTGGTGCCCAGCACCTTAAACAACGCTCCCCAGAACTGTCCCGTAAAACGGGGATCCCGATCCAACACAACGGAATCGGGTAGACCATGCTGTCGAAAGACACGGTCTAGGAACACTTTCGCTGTTATTTGTCCATCAATGGACTCTGGCACCGCCGCCAGGTGAGCCATCTTGCTCAATCGGTCTACAAAGACCAATATGCCGGTGTTCCCGGCCTTATCATTCGGAAAACCGAAGATAAAATCCATACTAATGGATTTCCAACACTCCGTTGGAACCGACATGCTCGTCAAAGGCGCAGCTGAATCAGCACAGGGTTTAACACTCTGACACGTCTCACAGGTGCGTATATACGCACCGACCCACTTATACATGTTGGGCCACCAATACAAAGCGCTTAAAGCGCTGTAGGTCTTATCCCGACCTAAATGACACCCGTTAGGGGCGTCATGTGCCTCAAAGAGGACTTTATATTCAGTTCCTCATTATGAGGAACTACCACCCGCGGAGTGTCCTCCGCGCTCGTGCTATAATATAGCAAACCGTCACAGTAACTGTAACGGTGAAAACGAGCTCTAGATCGACTGGACAGGGTATGCTCAGACGATCCACGTCCCTTTCCACCCAACGCGCTGATATGCGCCGTACATTGTGGGTCTTTCCCATACGCCTGTCGTATGAGATCCACCACAGACGAGGTGATGAATGTCGCGAGAGCGAGCTCGTAATCGGTACGACTCTATAACGCGTCTGCAAGTACATTCTGTTTACCAGGCTTGTACTTTACCTCAAAGTTGTACTCCGCAAAGAAGGAGAGCCAGCGGGCCATCCGTTGGGAGAGATGAGGCGACTTCGTCGCTGTCCGTAAAGACGCGTGGTCTGTATAAACCACGAACGGCTTTGAGCCGAGTAGGTGAACCCTAAAATTTGACAAGGGCATACTTCATGGCAAGTAGCTCCTTGTCAGGAACGGGATAATTCCGTTCTGCAGGTTTAAGCTGCCTCGACTAAAACGTGATCACGCGTTACCTTACCTGCTTCGTCTCCTTGTAACAAAGCACATCCGATTGCGAAATCGGAGGCGTCGCAGACGACGCTAAATGGTTTCCCAGAATGTGCGAGAGCAAGAACGGGAGCTTTCAACAAGCTCCCTTTACCGCTTCAAAAGCGTTTTGGTGTTTGGTTTTCCAACACCAATATACGTCCTTCGTAAGAAGGTCTGTTAATGGATTCGCCATCCCAGCGTAGTTCTCGCTGTATTTGTGGAGATAATTGGCTAATCTAAGCCACTTCCGCAAATCTCTAAGATTTACAGCAAAGTACACTCCAATGGATTTCACCTTGCGGGATTCGCCCGCACTCGATCCTTACCGATGAAGCATCCGAGGAAAGGAACATCCTCAACACCAAAAAAACATTTGGATGCGTTTTCATATAAATTATGATCCTGCATACATTCTAGCACCGCTAAAAGGTGTATCAGGTGCGTCTGAACACCAGACGAGTCGCCTTCCGCACGACTATGGACGAATATATCGTCGAAGTACGTCTGAGCGTACTCTCTATGAGGGCGGAAGAGTTGAGTCACCAAGCGATTAAAAGTCGCTGGTGCATTCGAAATCCCCTGTGGCATAACAAGCCACTCTCACAGAATGTCACTAGGCGTGCTAACCGCTGTCAGCAAAATATCGGACGTTCGCATGAGCACCTGATAATACCCGTCCACCATATCTAAGGCACTGTACACAGTAAAGCCCGCCATATTGTTCTGGAGGACATCCTTCCGAGGAATTGGAGTCTGCATGGTACAGTAGCTACATTCAGCGTGTTGCACGCATGCACAATGCGCCACTTTCCGTTCGGCTTACGAACACAAAAAGTGGGAGATGAATGGGGAGACTTGCTCTCCCGTACCATCCCTGCCTCTTCTTTCCCCTAGAAGAATGCGTCGATGACGTCGCATTGCTCCTTGGGGAGAGGCCACTGCCTAGTGACGCAGTATTTGGTTCCAGGAAGCAAATCGATTTCATGTTGGACTCCCCGATCCGGTGGTAACCCCATCGGCGGGTTGTCACTAATGACATCTCCGAATTGCTTAAGTAAGGAATGGTAAGGGTCCTCAGGATCCGCAAGGATCTTGAGACCGCTTCGGGCATTCAATGCCTGTTTAGTTTGAAGCAAAACTGACTCGTCCATCGTGGAGGAGGAGTTTAACTCCTCTTCCGGACGTAATACGACAACCTCGTCTATTTTACCTGCTTTCAAAGCAGTTCCAAACTCGTTGAAGGACATCTCCTCCAACGCAACAGCTCGCCTACCCCAGGCAACCGTTCAAGGCTTACGCCTTCTGTGACAACACCTGTCACACTATTAAGCATCCAATAGCACTGCTGACTACTGGCTTCGGGACACATCCCGACACCCAGATGGGGGGAGTCAACTGCCCATCTATTGGAAGCGCATCGCGCCTATCCACAAAGGTCTCTACCTCTACCACCGGTGACTTGCCGGTCTCACCTAATAAGGCGTGGTCGGAATCATTTCCGACGTGCGAAAGAGACAAAATACGGGTCTCTTCGCTTGGAAGCGCCTCGCTCTTAACCACAGGGGTCTCTACCCCTACCACTGGAGTCGCAATTTGTTCGCCGAACAAGGCGTGGTCGGAATCAGTTCAGACCTGAAGAAGAGACAAACTACGGTTCTCTTCTCTAGGAAACGCCTCGCGCTTAACCTCGGAGGAATCCACCTCTAACACTTGCGACTCACCAGTCTCGCCTATCTCGGAGTGGGGATTAACCGCCGAATCCCCTCGTCAAGGAACACTTCCTTAACGCCATTGGGAGTGATCATTTTAGACATCCCAATCTCTGACATCTCACGCCAGAATCGCTTTTGCGATCGAGCAAAGGTGGGTTCATGACTCGCCAATGCTTCACCCGACCGCGGGTGCGTTGAGCCAATGGACTTAGACTTCCAGTCTATCCATGGCTCGTGGAGTTCCAGCCACTTCATGCCCATAATGAGGTCATACCTCGAGTCCAAATCCAGGACTAGGCAACGTTCTAAGCTGTCGAAGTCTGCAAACTTCAGCTTAAGGTCATTAGAGACCTTGGGTACAGAAACCTGTACGCCCATCGCAAGACGGACCGTGACAACGTCACGAGAACGTGCCTCTAGGGCCTCGGCATACAGCCGACTCTTCACAACAGAAGCCCGTCTGATATAATTGTCAGACGCTCCAGAGTCTATCAAGACTCTCCAAGGCTTGTCAAAGCCTTTCACGTCCGCAAGGACTACCAGCAAACCTGTCTGGTACACCAACTCGGTGCTAGAAAGCACCGCTTCCCTCGGGGCTTTGTGCTGTGGTCCCCTACCCTGGGGCTTAACAGCACTGAGGGGTCCCCCAGTAGGGCGCCCCGCACCTACTGGAAGCCGTCGTTTCCCGACGGCTTGGACAAGGGCTTTTTCCACACCCTTGGTCTCTTGTAGCGAGTGTCTCGCTGGGGATTTTTCGGACATCTGTTCCTCAGATGATCCATGCTCCCACACAGGGAGCATCTCAGCGGCCCACGCCGCTGCAACATAGCCAAGAGCTCTGTCTCGAAGCTCTGTGAAAAAGAGTCCGAATGACTCTTAGCGGGAGGTTTCTCCTCCGCTTCGACCTGACTCAGGTCCATGGGTTCGGGACCCACCTTAGAGGAACGGAAGTTCCTCTCGGCGTTGAACGCCATCTTGAATGCCTCTTCCAGGGATTCGGGTCGGCATCGGAACAATTCCGAACGTGCTGGCCCTTCTCTCATGCCTCCCATGAAGACGGGGATGGACACATCGTCCGAATACGCTTTCGCGTACATCCCTGCCAACAGGGTCTTAAGCTCCTGGATATAAACCTCCAGGTCCTAAGTGCCTTGACGGCACCTCAGGAACTCCAGTTGATTCTGGAAAACCAGATCAGGCGTTGCGTACATATCCATAAGCTTCTGCTTAAGGACCTTCCATGTTGGAAACACGTCCTTGACTGATTCCGAGCATGTAAACGCCCATGTACGGGCTTTGCCCGTAAGATGGGTCAATGCAAGTCCCACTTGCAAGTGATCAGCGGTCATGTTCGCTGTGTCGAAGGCCGTTTCGACCTCTCGCAACCAAACATAAAGGTTGTCACCCTTCTCTCCGGTGAACTCCTTTATCTTAAACGATAATGGAGGGCGCACCCCCATGGAATGACCTCCACCGCAACTCGCCTCATGAGCGATGAGGGCATTCACCCTTGCCTTTACGGACTCAAGGACCTGCTCCACTAGGAGCTTCATACCTTCTTCCCCCGTTAAGGGTAACAGCCTTTTAAGGGCTTCCTGTTGGACGAGGGTCAAACTATCCCAATCGCCTGATTCATCCTTTGCAGAGGATGCCTAGTCTACCAACACAGGTGTTGGATTGACTACAAGTGCTACCAGATGTAGCCGGTGCGTATACGCACGGTGCGGCTAGCGCACAGAGGAAGGCTTTCCTTAAGGCGGCGTTCTCCGCTACTTAGCCGATACGCCCTTATTAAGGGCTTAGTAGGAGAGAGCTCTCCTACTCGGGGCCAAGATTCTCGGGTTAGTTTACTATAGCCTGTACTAGTGCCTTAACGGCAAGGCTCCCTTACAAAGGGTGTGTCTAAGGGGAGGGCTCCCCTTACGCTACGATACTCACTACACGCACGACCGGTCGAGGTCGTGCGTCTGTACTACGGAGTGGAAAGTAAACTGAATATATATTTAATATGTAATTATTTAAACTAATATAAACTATATGTAACACTAAGTAGAATATTCCTAATTCATACCTAGCTAAAATGTAGTGTACACACCTGTGTACTGACACGTGGATGGATGACACCACCACACCAAGGGCCCATGCCCTGATTGTTTAAAAAAAACAAAGGTTCGAAACCTTTCAACCCGGCCAATACTGGCCTCAACCGTGGTGTACCAATGTACACCAACACTCAGTGTTACCCGAATATAACCCCGTTACAGTAACAGCAGTTACGAGATTAGGTTGCATTAGGGTTGGATAGCTACTTAAGTTACCATACATAATATATCTTACTTTCCGTTTTGCATTTACATTAGGAGTACACGCACTGAGCTCTCTGTGGTCACTACGCGACGCACGCCTCTACACACCTCCCGCTGATCCTCCCGCGCTGAAACTTTGTCAGCGGGTGAGTCTAGATTTCGTGAAGTGCACGCAACTATTTTGGTTGAGTTTTAACAGGTTATGAGCCCAAGTTGCGTCAAGTAATCTCGTGGAGTTTTCTTGGTGATTGGAGTGTGCTCTTTTGGATATTTTCTCGTTGTTACGTTTCGTGTAGCTTGTGGAAAGCCCCCATCGAAGGGGAAGTGATTGACGAACGTGACTGAAGGTTTTGTATTAAGTTTATGATGATTGATTTCGATGGAGACGATGTGCCCTCTGCGGATGAATTTCAGGAGCTGGTGCGCAGTTTGCGGGAAGTTGCGGCAACTTCGAACGCCCCAGATGCAGGGCAAGCCAGGCCAGCATCCCCGAAGAGATCCCCCGAGCGTAAGAGGGAGGCATCGGTGCGTATACCGGAGTCAGAGCTCCGTGAGAGTCTCCGGAATTACCGTCCGTTCGGCCCGCAGATGTCGTTGGACGACCTGGCCGGGGACGAAGGGGTAGAAGCTGGCGCAAGGACACGCCCACGTGTACATGAAGCACCTCGCAGGGCGCCCACTGCGGCGCAAGTTGCAGGCGGTGCCGGAGTGCCCGCCGCGCAGGGAAATGTACCGGTGCAACTCACCGGTACAAAATACCTAAGTTAAGTATTGACACGAACTGTATCCCGGTCTGGGTGCAGGCTACCGCCAATGGGCCTACCTGTTCATGAAGGCAATCGAGATTGCAGAGATGACTTCTGGCTTCCAATGGAGCGAACGGTTAAAGGTGAACAAATTTGGCGAGCATTTGGAGGGCACCGCCGCGGAATACTACCGGACAAATGTTGCATGGTGGTGGCGGGTACGTCCGACGCTGATTAAAGTGATGGAACAGATGTGGTTGGGATTCAGGACGACTATATCCCACCACCAAGCTGCTACAAGGTTTGCAATGGAGAAAGATCCGCAGCATAGCTGGACGGAACATTATCTGTACCTAGTAGCTCTGGCTCGCGGAAGCGGGTCGAGTGAAAAGTTAATCGTCGAAAACATCGTCAAGTATGCTGCGCCGCGCCTGAAAAAAATGTTGATGGCGAGATACGACCCAAGAAGGGGGGATATATATCAGCCGTGCGCAAGAGTTGATCGCCTGGGCGCAGGAACTCGAGGACGACGCAGTGAAGTCGAAGCCCGCCCCTAAGTTGAACGTGCATGCAGCAACATCTGGTAAGGGGCGGCGCGTGTGCTACGCCTGTGGTGGCGAGGGGAACATACAAAGGTATTGCCCCGAGAAGCAACGGAAGAGTGGAAGTGATCGCACTCAAGGGAAGGGCCGTGGTGGCAGTGAAAGGTCGTCAAAGAGTTTCGTGCTTTCGACCATGGATACCACTTTAGGTGCATATGTAAATGCATGTGGAAATGAAAATTACATTGAAAATGTTTGGATTATCGATATTGGCGCTAGTAGACACTTGGTGTCGAACGCGAATTTATTGGAAGATGCCAAGGACTGTGGTCCTGATGATAGTTTAGCCTTGCCAGATGGTGGAACCCTACAGGCAACCAAGGTCGGACGGCTTACGTTGCGGACGTGCGACAAAAGTGAAACGGTCGTTGTCTTGACCGAAGTATACTTCGCACCGCAACTAGCCAGAAATCTGATTTCACTTTGTCGGTTGCGCGAAAAGGGTTGCGCAATAGTTGATGATGGCCGCAAGCTGCGCCTAATGATTAAAGGCGAAAAATTATTTGATATGATGACGTATGGATTCGTTTTTGTCGCTAAGTTGAAAGCCGAGAGGGCGCATAATTTTTCGAAGGATCTCGGTGACATGGTTGTCAATAGTGTGTCGAAGATGTCGGTCCAGACGTTCACACTGGCAGCCTGCACCATTTCCACATGCGTCTGGGTCAACTGGCCTATGACACCATTGAAAGGTTGGCCAGGGACCCGAGATCTGGTATTGCTTTGACGGACACGAATAGACCAAATTGCCTTACGTGTGCCGAAGGTAAAGAAACCAGAAAGGTGCAACCGAAGGTGGATTCGAGCAGCAACGCCCCGATAGAGCTCATCGGAGGAGTGATCTGCAGTGATCTCAAGGGTCCGAACTCCCCGCGACAGGCGAGGTAATCGGTATTTGGTTGTTTTTGTCGATCACCATTCGAATTATGTCAGGGTTTTTGCGGCGCGAACCAAGGATATGGCAGCAAAAATGTTTGGACATTTCATCGCTTGATTCTAGAATGAGTTTTCGTGCATAGTGCACGTGTTGCGTACTGATGGCGGCGGAGAGTACCGGAACGTTGATCCGTTTTGTAAGCAGACCGGTATCCGCCGCCAAGTGACTGAACAAGGAAATCCGGCTTCAAATGGGAAGGCAGAGCGGATGAACCGGACCATTTTTAACATGGTCCGGTGTACCCCTCATGTATTGGTCGGAGGCGGCTGAGTATGCTGCGTGCATACTCAACCGTACTCCGAAAAGGTCGAATATCGGGCGAATTTCGCCTCTGGAAGTGCTGACCGGCAAGCGGCCGGAAGTAAACTACATTGTGGTTTTCGGGTCCCTGTGCATGGTTTGGCGGGACCCAAAGAAGAAGACACTGGCGAAGCACGCCGAGCGGTCCCTAATTTTAGGGAGGAGTGACTAAACAAAAGGTTTCAAGGTATTATTGATGAAAGACAGGGTGGTCGTGGTGACGCGGCACGTCACCGCGATCGAGACGCTTAGTGCTGAGACGAGCGACAAGGTGAACAAGATGTTGGAAGGTTAACGCAGCCAAAAACTCGAAGAAATGGCCGAGTCGCGTTCGAGAAACGCTGTTCCAAATACGCCAAGTACAGGGCGCGAAAGTGACGGAACACCGGAGGCTGCAACCAAGCCGAGGCACGTCGAAAAACCGGTGCAAGGCACTAGTAAGACGCGCAGGAAGTCGAAGAAGACAGCGAAAGGTCAAGAATATGATGCGTCGAGGGCCAAAAGGGCCGCGTCAAGTGATTAAACTCAAGAAAAAATTGATGAAAATAACGAAAATGTGGAAAGCGTTTTATGCGTGTATGCAGTGTGTGAGCATGGTTGCGATCCACCTAGTGGTTCAACGATGCAACCATATTCAAGAAACTATCGTGAGGCGCACGGCGGCCCGCAGACGAAGATGTAGAAACAGGCCGAAATGGAGGAGCTCAAGGCCCTCCAAGATCTTGAAACGTGGGATATCGTGTGCCGCCCAGAAGGAAAGGTACCTCTCCCGACCAAGTGGGTGTACAAGACTAAAGTCAGTTCAAACGGGTCGGTTAAGAGGTACAAGGCGAGGGTGGTCGCCAGAGGCGACAAACAAATTTTTGGAGCCGATTATTTTTTCACGTTTTCAACCGTCATGAAGTTGAATAACGTCAAGTTGATTCTTTTTTTGGCGCAAGTGTGGGGGGTAGCGGCACGCCACGGCGATGTGCCAAGTGCCTACCCCAAGGCCAAATCTGAGGACGATGTGGAGATTTACATGCAGGTACCGCAAGGCATGGATATCACGATGGATACATTGCGTGATTTCGGTGTAAAATCACCAAAGGAGCTCGCGCTGAAATTGAAGCGCAACCTGTATGGCTGGAAGCAGGCTGGGCGCATGTGGCACCAATGCCTGTGTGAAACGTTGTTGAAGTTTGGATTCACGCAATGCGTCACGGATACGTGTATTTTCGTCAAGCACCAAGGAGCCGAAACGGTGGTAGTCGGTGCATATGTTGACGACCTCCTGGTTACTGGAACCAGTGAGAGGATCGTCCTGGAATTTTTTGCAAACATGCAAGTGTTGGAATTAAAATATTTGGGCAGTGTCACCAAGTTTCTGGGCATTCGGATTCAAGGTGATCCGAAGAGCTGTTACGTGCTGGATCAAGAAGGCACGATCAAGGAGATACTGAAGACGAACAGGCTGGAGAAGATGAACCCAGCCCAAACTCCGGTGCTGTCACTGGATGAAGTCAAGGAATATCAAGAACTTTTGTTGGTACAGCCGAAGGAAAATTTACCAAGCATCAAGAAGTTTCAATCGCTTGTGGGCAGTCTGTTATGGGTCGCCCGGTGCACGCGTCCTGACATTTCGTTCGCCGTGCACCGAGCCACACGTAAGACCCTTGCACCCACGCTGGGCGATTACAAGATTGCGAAAAGAATCCTCAAGTACCTGAAGGGAACAGGCGATCTGAAGTTGGTTTTGAAACACTATGATGACCTACCCATGCCACTCCGGATTATGGTCTACAGCGATGCGGATTTCGCCGCTGATAAGACGGACCGAAAAAGTGTTTCGGCGATGGTGTTGTTTGTGAATTGATTCTCGTGAGTTGGGCCTGCAAAAAGCAGACGGCGGTTCCACTGTCAACCGCGGAAGAGGAATTTGTTGCGGCAGCTATGGACGGAAAGGAGGCGTTAGGGTTGCGAGAGCTGGTTGCCGAAATTGGCATGCATGCCAAGACGCCGCTTGTTTTTTAAATGGACAATCAAGCTGCGATACGGCAATTGGAGGATGAAGCGAGTGCAGCTAATTCCAAGCACGTGGACATTAAGCTGAAATTTCTGAAGGATTATACCAAGAAGGGCATCGTTGTGGCGAACCACGCGCCGAGCGAGGAGATGTCGGAGGATCGGAGGATTTACTGACTAAGGACTTGGTATCGCAGCGTATACAAGTGTTGCGTGCAGCGCTAGGACTGCAGTGATGGTGTCACAGCCTCCGGTCTTCCAGGAGGAGTGTTGGAAGAGTGTGTATCCATTTTGGACTTTGCACTCTTCCGTATAGTGGAATCCCATTGGCTGTTCAGTTAAGCCATACATTTATTGCATATAACAGAAGTTACGAGATTAAGTTGCATTAGTACTGGATATTGACTTAAGTAACTATACATAATATATATTACTTTCCGTTTTGCATTTACATTAAGAGTACACGCGCTGAACTCTCTGTGGCCACTACGCGACGCACGCCTCTACGCACCTCCCGCTGATCCTCCCACGCTGAAACTTCGTCAGCAGGTGAGTCTTGATCGCGTGAAGTGCACGCAACTATTTTTGGTTGATTTTAATAATACACACCTTGAAAATTGGTACACACACATCAAAATGGATGAAGGGACCATTTGGGCGAGTGTGAATGCGCTCGTATCAGAGCATAGCGGTGCTTTAGCTGTCTTCAATGTGATGCGATCGATGGCACAATGAGTACATGAGAAATGTCGTTTACAAGGAAGTCTTATGAGTTTTATCACTACAGTATAGGTTGTATCAAGTATGTGTATCACAGTAATTGACCACTCTTCCATAAATTATTATCTTCAGTCGTATTTTGATCCTGCACTTCAAGTGAGCGGCGTTCTCTAGTAGATCACTAGTAGCCTGCACGTGCTACGCACGACTGTACGAAGGATCAATAGCGCGACCATAGGTTCTGCATAAGACATACATGTTGTACTGTAGACAGATATAAAGAGTTTGTACAGATCCCGACTTCCGTTTCAAAATTCATTGGGCAACAATGCTTCTTGGTAGACAATTATTTCTCGTGTAGATTCATGAGTATGATTTATAATTATTTTAAGGGTTATTCTTCGCACATACCAAAGGAAAAAAGATGATTGGTCAAGCCAATTTCACGCACACCATCTGTAGTAAGGATGTGGATAGGTCAGATTAATTGTTCGTACACTCGGTCCTCATGACGTTAAATTGCTCTATGATTGATCCGTGATCCCTGAGCCAAATGGGGTAGATTCTTGTAATATTCCACGAGGATCTTGCCCTCGCACGTTTTGAGTTTCCCATAGGTTCAATGTGCGTCTATGATATTATCGAATATTCGGGTCCCAAATTGGCCAAGGCCTCGAACGTACGTAAAAATGCATAAATAAAGGACATCGCAGGTGCATGAAAACTACAAAGTGACTAGAGAACCGATGTTATCGAAATATAGGGAGGTCGGGAATGGGGAATTCGGGGGGGATGGGAGCATCGTATGTGTAAAATGACTTATCTATTCCTACGAAGCGCGATGTCCTTAATGCAGGTCCGAATTTGGACTGGTGCGCAGGAAAAGTTTTGGACCAATCAGAGGCGTTCATTTGGTGTGCGGGAAATTGGATTGGCCAATCATCTTTTTTTCCCTGGTGTCTACGAGGAATTTCCGTATTTTTATTACTATCATTATACCTTTTTAGGTAAATTTGAAATTTATTTAAGGGAAATGTTAAATCTCCTCCCCCCAATTGTTAATTCGACCCCCCCCCCGCCCATTTCTACACATCGATGTAACAATGCCCTTTTTATATTGTAAATAAGTTAGAGCTACTTACTCACGCAATTTAACAGTGCAAGGATATAACAGCACGCCTATTACACCTGTTAGCACTGTGTAGTCCTTCTTGACGACCACTGACAAGTTTTGCTAGTTGTCTAGCAGAGCGTAGGGCGTAAAGGAGGCCTTGGTTAGGATGATCCAGCCCAAGTACCTATGTGGGGTCACTCGTGACGAGCTGCCCGGTTGCCGGGTCCTCACTTATCACAAACGTGTGCTGTTGCAGCATGGTTCCAATGCAAACTAACTTATCACTACCACAATAATTAGCGCTAATTGAGTTCCGAGTGAACTTTGCTCGTTCCATATTCATTGAAACAGTTGTTGAATTTCATCTCGGACTGTTAAGCCAAAATTTTCTCGTATCCTTTGCCTAAGCTCCTGAGTGTTTGCTTTAGTTGTGACTCCTTCCTGTGTACTTTGCCATTGAAAAAGAGTTAGTATTCCTTCTTTATGCTCTTCTTCCACCCTTACCTGCTTTATGCGTCTCATAACTTGTGTCTCAGTTAACAATAAACTGGTACTATCCTTGTGTCCCGATGTGTGTGGTTATTTCCCGCCTGTAATGGGGTGCCATTACATAATTGATATTCAAGTTAGAATATCACAGTTGAATTTCAGACGCGTTGTCTGAAATTCAAATAATAGATTATAAGTTATTATAATCTACGAAGGAAAATTCGATTCGGTATAAATACCGAATCATGCAGGTTGACTAATAGTAAAGTTAGTTTAATACTTGATATTATTATATTAGTTAGGTAATTACTATACTGTTAGCCGATAACCACCCATTTAATAAACACTCTTAATTTTGCGTTCTCAAGCTTAAGCGAATATTCTATTTGCTTTTAATATAGGAATAGTTGTCATCAACTAATCCTACCCCTCCCGTATTGCGCGCTTCCTCGCACAACACAGTGTAAACCTGTAACAGGATCAGTCCTGTTACACCTGGTAGCACTTCGTGGTCCGTCCTAACGACCACAGTTCCCTTCCGCTAGTTAACTAGCGGAGCGAAGATTAAGAGCCGCTCTGCATCAAGTCGTGAGACATGACGCCTGCCGAGCGAGAGAGAACGCTGGAAGTGGTGACGAAACACTTCCCCCACTTGTCGTCGCGTAGTAAAGACGCGACAGTAGAAATGGTTCGGTCCATGTGGACCGACATCCTTACCTTCCTCCAGGGTGAGACCCCGGAGGAAGCGATAGAGGTGGTGAATCGCTTTAGGCGAAACCACCTAGAAAAGCCAGCACGGCCTGCGCAAGAGGCAGCGCGGACCGCACCTGCACCTGCAACGCATATCGTTGAAGTGGTAAAGGCGCGAGTACCGCCCTTTACCGGTGTAGGGGGCGAGCCCCTTCGTAGATGGTTCGCAGAGGTGGAAGATGCCATCTCTGCGCAAAATATTGTTGACGAACGTCAACAGGCGTACTTCGCCACAACATGTCTGGGCGGAAGAGCCAGGGCATGGGCGATGAGTCGCAGAGCCACTGATGACTCTTCGTTCCTGACTTATCAGGAATTAAAAGCTGAGCTAAAGCTTAACTTTGAAGCTCCAGAAATGGAGCTAAGTAGTCGGCAGGAGTTCATGGAACTCTGGCAAGGTATGCTTGATCTTCAAGCTTACGCTCAGAAGACGCAATATTTGCTGTCAAATATTGTGTATGAGCCGGTGCTCCCTGCTATGCAGGTCACTGGCTTCATGAAGGGACTCAATGATGGTCCCGTAAAACAGAGTCTTTACCGGCACCCGCCAAAGACCCTACAGGATGCCATTGATATGAACATCCGTGAAGAGTTCATCATGCGATCAGCGTCATCGCATGCTGGGTACAGCCGAAGAGCTCAACGGCCCTTCGCTTTTGACATGCCGCAACAGCATGTCAACAAATAGCAGTCGGTCAGACTAAATTCACTCTTTGTCTCAATAAACAGCCACCCGCGCCAGAGCATGGGCGGTGGAGGTCCAGAGCCGATGGACTTATCGGTTGCGGTTACTTCGAGTTCGAAGCAACCGAAATTTAAGAAGAACATTCGCTGCAATCGATGCGCGAAGTGGGGCATTTTGCCCATGAGGGTATGGCACCGCGTCCGGTGCCACGCTATCAGCGGACGGAACCGTCCGCTGCACGGCGACACCAACAGGGGCATCACCCTGTTGGTGCAAAAAAGTAAATCACCAGTAGGGGCGGGGCGCCCTACTGGGAATTTTATCCCACATGCCGACATAGGGCATGTGAGGGTAATAGCCCCAGACGATACTATGTCCTGTCAAAAGGTGCAGGGAGATGATAAGCCTCTTATCACCCTGGAGGTTAAGCCGCACAGGAGCGATGTCCCCATGCGAGCTTTGTTTGACACTGGAGCGTCAAAAAATTTCGTTAGAACTCAGAGTCTAACGCTGTTGAGCTTCTTGGAGGTAGAAACACCACGAAGTATGTTGTCAGTCCGGTTAGCAACAGGTGCAACCGTGACTATTCCAAAGCGTGTGATTAAAACACGCTTCGAGTTGAATGAACTGTCATTCGAGGATGAATGCATCGTCCTCGATTTAGATGACAAGTTCGATGTGATACGTGGAATCCCATGGATGTCCAAGTTTAAACCTTCGATCGACTGGGTTAGCCTATCGATCGACTGCGGCGGATGCACAGGATCTGATCACCCTGTGTGTAATCCGGCTGTATCAGAAGATACAACCGCAGCGTTGGACAGTCTGGTGGATAGCGATAGCACCACCAGGTCTGTTCCGACACAATCAGAGGAATGTACCTTCGCTGGTGAGAGTACGGAGGGACTACCACACGCAACAGAAGAGTCGTTGCGTGTTGGAGAGAAAAATTACACGGGTGATCAAGACCACCGTAAGAATGAAGTGATATCCACGGTGGGAAACACCCACCGTGAGAATGAAGTGATATCCATGGTGGTAAACACCCACCGTGAGAATGAAGTGATATCCACGGTGGGAAACACCCACTGTGCGACCGAAGGTTCTAACACGACGAAAGAATTACGTGTTGATGAGAGTGAACTCACGATAAAGTGCAATCGTGGGCACAACTCCGTGGTGGCCAGTTCCCACCACGTTGCGTTAGCCATGCACACGGGTGATAAAGACCACCGTGTCGCAGAAAAGGCGGCTGATCAGACGAGCACATCTGATCGCCAAGAAAATTCCATGGTAGGCAGTGGCCACAATGATGATGAGTATTCGCACACGGTGAATCGTAATCACCGTGTAGCAGTCAATCCGACGAGCGCGTCTGATTGCATGGACAGTTCCGTCGAGACGATCAACGTCTTGACGCAAACGGAGACCGGATCAGCTACCCAGTCTCTGTTGATGGAACACCCTTCGAAAGAAGGTTCGGAGGTGATGGCTCTTCCAGCGCTATGCTGGAAGAAGTTTATGAAGAACTTGCACGATGATCAGATCGAACAGATCTGTATCATCGTTGCAACAGATGATGTAGTGGATATTCGTGAACGAAAACATCCACATTACAAGTGGAAAACATTGGGAACGAGGTTCCCAATGATCAAACCTAAGTTCAGCGCTTTGAAGCGCAGAGCTGGGAGTCGCTTAAAGCGAACTCCCCATTTTATGAGGTACTTCGGGAATACGCTGACGTATTCCCAGAAGAAGTACCTAGCGAGATCCCTAAGGATAAGGGAACGCGTCATGAAATTGACCTCGTGCCAGGCACGAAGTATTGTGTCACGCGGCAATGGCCGTTGACGCGTGATAAAGTAAAAGCGATCGACGAGTTTTTCGAAGCTCGTCGTAAAGAAGGCCAAGTGCGGGAGTCTATCTCACCGCACTCTACCCCCACCTTTTGTGTGAAAAAGTCCACAGGTGGGTTGAGAATCGTTCACGCTTACAACAAGCTAAACGCAGCGACGGTACCGACGCAGACGCCGATACCGCGAAAAGATTTCATCATTGATGGCATGTGCGGGAGCACCATCTTTAGTGCTCTCGATCTAAGAGATGGATTTTATCAAATCCTAATGCGTGAGAAGGATATCCCTCTCACGGCGGTAAGCACCCCAAGCGGCATAATTTGGGAGTGGCTTGTTATGCCGCAGGGGCTTCGAAATGCCCCTGCTACGTTTAACAGATGCGTAACGCATGTATTACGCCCGGTGCGAGAATTTGCACCGAGTTATTTCGATGACGTGTTCATCCATAGTAAGGTTTAACACGATAAAAGCGATGTAGATGTCCATAGGGAACATCTACGTCGAGTGTTAGAGCTTATGCGTAAGCATAAACTCTATGCAAATCTAAAGAAGTGAACCTTTGGTGCACCTGAGATACCCGTTCTTGGATGCTTTGTGGGCAAGCAGGGGGTGCGTCCTGATCCAGAAAATATCAGGGTGATCGTTGAATGGCCTACGCCAAATAACGTTAAGGAACTTCGAAAGTTCCTTGGGTTGGCAACATATTTGCACAAGTATTCGTGCAACTATGCTGGGTTAATACGACCTCTTTCTCAATTACTTAAGAAAGATGTCGAATGGCATTGGGATACCCAATGCCAAGATGCTTTTGATGCAGTCAAGCAAAGATTGACTGAAGCTCCTGTCCTGGCTATAGCCGACAACGAGCGTCCGTTCCACGTCGTTTGCGACGCGAGCGATTTCGCTATCGGCTGTGCTTTGATGCAGCGTGATCACGATGATCGTGATCGCGTAATCTGCTATCAATCGCGTCAGTTGCGCCCAGCCGAGCGCAACTATCCAGTGCGTGACAAGGAACTCCTTGCCATGAAGTATGCACTGGCCAAGTTTCGGATCTATCTATTGGGACATATACCGTTTGTGGTTTACACGGACCATGCGTCGCTACGCACGGCCGTGAATTCACCACACATTTCTCAAAGAATGGCTCAATGGATGTCATTCTTTGCTGAATACAACTTTACGGTTGAATACAAACCCGGAAAGTTGAACGTGATAGCGGATGCGCTATCCCGAAGGCCCGATTACGAGACGAAACCGTCCGTAACCGAAGGTGCCAGTGCAAATGCGATCCGTTGCACTGCTTTGTCGTCGTCAATTATACGGAAAGTACGCGAGGCGTACAAAACAGACGAGGAGACACGTCTGTTGATTGATTACTTAAGTAATCAATCAAGTGAAAACCGCGACGAACTCCCAGAGTTTCTCCGCTTGCGTGCATCGATATCGACTGCACGATGGTCTGCTGCTTTACAGCACAGACCAAAAAGATGAAAGTCGCATCGTCGCTCCAAACGACGATGATCTCAAACATCAAATTATGTTTGAGTATCATGATGCACCGATTTCGGGGCATCAAGGTCGAGAGAAGACATACGCTTCTCTCGCACGTGACTTTTACTGGCGAAACCAGTACAAGTGGGTACGGAAATACGTACGCGCTTGCGAGAGTTGCCAGCGCGTTAAGCCTGCGCAGTCTGCACAAGCTCCGCTGCAATCCCTGCCGGTTCCGACAGAGTGTTGGAAGTCCATTTCAATGGACTTCGTATTCGGTCTTCCACCCGATAATAGTCGGAAGACCGGAATAGTGGTCTTTGTATACCGTTTCAGTAAGATGGTACATCTTACTGCAGTATCAGCGAACGTAACCGCCGCTCAAACAGCGCGGATATTCGTTGATACGGTATTCCGTTTGCACGGAATGACGGAAGACATTGTCTCGGATCAAGATCCGATATTTACAGGACGTTTCTGGCAAGAAACGTTCTCATTGTTGGGAACCCAGTTGAAGATGTCAACTGCGGACCATACGGATGGGCAGACGGAACGGGTTAACCGCGTTCTCGGAGACATGTTTCGATCATACGCACATGCCTTTGAACAGTGGAGTGACTATCTGCCACTCACTGAATTCGCGATTAACAATTCGGTGCATGCTTCAATTAAGCATACACCGTTCTACGTGAATGCCTTAAGGCATCCACGAACCCCAGATTTACTTGGCGGTACGCCAAATCTAAGTGGGGGAGGGACCCGCTCAAATTTTGAGCGAGTCAATGCGAAATTTGCAACTGCAACTTGTGAACAAAACGATGGCCCTTCTGCTGAAAGTACAGTAGAAGCGGAAGCAGCTTCAAATGAAACTGAAGCTGCATATGATGAATATGTATCTGCAGCAATGGCTGCAGACAATGAGGACAACGCACCTACTGCTGATAAAGCAGTAGATGAATTCGTATTACAGCGCCAAGCTGTAATACGTTATATAAAAGATGCACTTGCCTCTGCTTTTGATAAGCAGAAGCAAAATGCAGACAAGCAAGGAAGGAAGAACAAAAACTCCTTTCTGAAAGGCGAATTGGTATTAATAAGAACTACTAATTTGCCTATACATGCAATAAGCAACTTCCCTACACGGAAGTTGCTTCCTAAGTACATTGGACCTTTCAGAGTCCAAGAGATTCGGGGGAATGCCTATACTTTAGACATTCCCACAGCAATGCGGCTCCA
The DNA here is from genome assembly GCA_026184515.1 of Peronosclerospora sorghi. Lineage (NCBI taxonomy): Eukaryota > Oomycota > Peronosporomycetes > Peronosporales > Peronosporaceae > Peronosclerospora > Peronosclerospora sorghi. Next base: position 4,326,174 of record CM047591.1, read on the forward strand.
CCCAACATTCTATGTTGGGCGGCTCAAACCGTATCATTCGTCTTCGTCTTACGACGAGACGCAGAACCACGGAAGATACCGTGCTTCTCCAAGTATCCCAAGAGATACTTGTAATCGGCTTCCAGCCGTTGATGAGCAGAGCGGAGAGTCATTACCTCCGCCTTCGACTGCTCAAGATCAACCTTGTGCCGATCGAGCTCTTCCTTACAGCGGGAAATCTCGATGTACAGAAGATCATTCTTCTGCTGAAGGGCAGTGTGCGCCCCGAGGATGTCGCGGACATTCTCGCGAAGAGACCGATATGTCTTCACAGAGTGAGACATATCGCTGCTCAAGGAGGAACAACTCTCCTCGAGTTTGCGGAGCAAAGAACCATGCTCCGCAACAACAACGGCGAGGGAATTCCCAACCTCCGCCGCCCCTGATCGATAATCAGGGGAATAAGCGATACATTCTCGAGCTCTTGATCTCGAAGCGCTCGGTTCCTTAGAAGAAGGGGCAGCGTACCGAGTACTTAGTAAGCTGGCTGGGTTACCCCCAAGAGTTCGACTCTTGGGAGCCGATTGAGGTTCTAAGGGTCGACGCCCCAGACCTTTTAACTGAGTTTGAGAAGGAGTCTCAAACTCATAATGCGAAGTAGCATCAACACTAGGTGTTGATGCATTTAGGGCATCGATTAAGCCCTGAATTTGGGCGGGTACGGAAAAACCACCGTACCCCCGCAACTCCCCCTCTGACAGACGAGGAGCGCCCTGCGGACACCGCGGGCAAACGAGGTGAGAAGGGACACCACAGTTCAACCCTTCTTTGATGCAAACAAAATGGATGTATTCCATTTTGCCTGTTCGAGAGTGCTTTAAAAAGCGCTCGCGCATTACGTGAACTTTAGTCACGTAATCATCTGGGCTTTTGTTGTAGT
>CM047591.1:4332092-4427974 GCA_026184515.1 Peronosclerospora sorghi
AGCAGGGGCATTTCGAAGCCCCTGCGGCATAACAAGCCACTCCCAAAGCATGCCGCTTGGGGTGTTTACCGCCGTGAGAGGGATATCCTTCTCACGCATTAGGATTTGATAAAATCCATCTCTTAGATCGAGAGAACTAAAGATGGTGCTCCCGCACATGCCATCAATGATGACATCTTTTCGCGGTATCGGCGTCTGCGTCGGTACCGTCGCTGCGTTTAGCTTGTTGTAAGCGTGAACGATTCTCCACCCACCTGTGGACTTTTTCACACAAAAGGTGGGGGTAGAGTGCGGTGAGATAGACTCCCGCACTTGGCCTTCTTTACGACGAGCTTCGAAAAACTCGTCGATCGCTTTTACTTTATCACGCGGCAACGGCCATTGCCGCGTGACACAATACTTCGTGCCTAGCACGAGGTCAATTTCATGACGCGTTCCCTTATCCTTAGGGATCTCGCTAGGTACTTCTTCTGGGAATACGTCAGCGTATTCCCGAAGTACCTCATAAAATGGGGAGTTCGCTTTAAGCGACTCCCAGCTCTGCGCTTCAAAGCGCTGAACTTAGGTTTGATCATTGGGAACCTCGTTCCCAATGTTTTCCACTTGTAATGTGGATGTGTTCGTTCACGAATATCCACTACATCATCTGTTGCAACGATGATACAGATCTGTTCGATCTGATCATCGTGCAAGTTCTTCATAAACTTCTTCCAGCATAGCGCTGGAAGAGCCATCACCTCCGAACCTTCTTTCGAAGGGTGTTCCATCAACAGAGACTGGGTAGCTGATCCGGTCTACGTTTGCGTCAAGACGTTGATCGTCTCGACGGAACTGTCCATGCAATCAGACGCGCTCGTCGGATTGACTGCTACACGGTGATTACGATTCACCGTGTGCGAATACTCATCATCATTGTGGCCACTGTCTACCATGGAATTTTCTTGGCGATCAGATGTGCTCGTCTGATCGGCCGCCTTTTCTGCGACACGGTGGTCTTTATCACCCGTGTGCATGGCTAAAGCAACGTGGTGGAAACTGGCCACCACGGATTTGTGCTCACGATTGCACTCGATCGTGAGTTCACTCTCATCAACACGGAATTCTTTCGTCGTGTTGGAACCTTCGGTCGCACAGTGGGTGTTTACCACCGTGGATATCACTTCATTCTCACGGTGGTCTTTATCACCCGTGGATATCTCTCCAACACGCAACTACTCTTCCGTTGCGTGTGGTAGTCCCTCTGGAATCTCACCAGCGGAGGTACATTCCGCTGATCGTGTCAGAACAGACCTGGTGATGCCATCGCTATCCACCATACTGTCTGACGCTGCGGTTGTATCTTCTGATACTGCCGGATTACACACAGGGTGATCAGATCCTGTGGGTCCGCCGCAGTCGATCGATAGGCTAACCCAGTCGATCGACGTTTTAAACTTGGACATCCATGGAATTCCAAGTATCACATCGAACTTGTCATCTAAATCGAGGACGATAAATTCATCCTCTAATGACAGTTCGTTCAACTCGAAGCGTGTTTTAATCACACGCTTTGGAATAGTCACGGTTGCACCTGTTGCTAACCGGACTGACAACATACTTCGTGGTGTTTCTACCTCCAAGAAGCTCAACAGCGTTAGACTCTGAGTTCTAACGAAATTTTTTGACGCTCCTGTGTCAAACAAAGCTCGCATGGGGACATAGCTCCTGTGCGGCTTAACCTCCAGGGTAATAAGAGGCTTACCATCACCCTGCACCTTTTGACAGGACATAGTATCGTCTGGGGCTATTACCCTCACTTGCCCTATGTCGGCATGTGGGATAACATTCCCAGTAGGGCGCACCGCCCCTACTGGTGATTTACGTTTTTTGCACCAATAGGGTGATGTCCCTGTTGGTGTCGCCGTGCAGCGGATGAATCCGTCCGCTGACTGCGTGGCACCGGACGCGGTGCCATACACTCATGGGCAAAATGCCCCCACTTTCGCGCATCGATTGCAGCGAATGTTCATCTTAAATTTCGGTTGCTTCGAGTTCAAAGCAACCGCAACCGATAGGTCCATCGGCTCTGGACCTCCACCGCCCATGCTCTGGCGCGGGTGGCTGTTTCTTGAGACGAAGTGTCAACTTTGTCTGCCCGACTGCTGCTTGTTGACAGGCTGTTGCGGCATGTCAAAAGCGAAGGGCTGTTGAGCCCTTCGGCTGTACCTAGCATGCGATGACGCTGATCGCATGCTGAACTCTTCACGGATGCTCATATCAATGGCATCCCTTAGAGTCTCTGGCGAGTGCCGGTAGAGACTCTGTTTGACGGGACCATCATTGAGTCCCTTCATGAAGCCAGTGACCTGCATAGCAGGGGGCACCGGCTCATACACAATATTTGACAGCAAATATTGCGTCTTCTGAGCGTAAGCTTGAAGGTCAAGCTTACCTTGCCGGAGTTCCATGAACTCCTGCCGACTACTTAGCTCCATTTCTGGAGCTTCAAAGTTAAGCTTTAGCTCAGCTTTTAATTCCTTATAAGTCAGGAACGCAGTGTCATCAGTGGCTCTGCGACTCATCGCCCATGCCCTGGCTCTGCCGCCCAGACATGTTGTGGCGAAGTACGCCTGTTGACGTTCGTCAACAATATTTTGCGCAGAGATGGCATCTTCCACCTCTGTGAACCATCTACGAAGGGGCTCGCCCCCTTCACCGGTAAAGGGCGGTACTCGAGCCTTTACCACTTCAACGCTATGCGTTGCAGGTGCAGTTGCGGTCCGCGCTGCCTCTTGCGCGGGCCGTGCTGGATTTTCTAGGTGGTTTCGCCTAAAGCGATTCACCACCTGTATCACTTCCTCTGGGGACATACTCTGGAGGAAGGTAATGATGTCGGTCCCCATAGACCGAACCATTTCCACCGTCGCGTCTTTACTACGCGACGAAAAGTGGGGGAAGTGTTTCGTTACCATTCCAGCGTTCTCTCGCTCGGCAGGCGTCATGTCTCGCACCATGATGCCGAATGGCTCCTAATCTTCGCTCCGCAAGTTAACTAGCGGAACGGAACTGTGGTCGTTAGGACGGACCACGAAGTGCTACCAGGTGTAACAGGACTGATCCTGTTACAGGCTTACACTGTATTGTGCGAGGAAGCGCGAAATACGGGAGAGGTAGGATTAGTTGATAACGACTAATCCTATACTAAAAGTAAATATAAGTATTTACTTATTCTTTAGAACGCAAAATTAAGAGTGTTTATTAAATGGGTGGTTATCGGCTAACAGTATAGTAATTACCTAACTAATATAATAATATCAAGTATTAAACTAACTTTACTATTAGTTAACCTGCATGATTCGGTATTTATACCGAATCGACTTTTCCTTCGGAGATTATAATAACTTATAATCTCTTATTTGAATTTCAGACAACGCGTCTGAAATTCAACTGCGATATTCTAACTTAAATATCAATTATGTAATGACACCCCATTACAATTTGATCATCCGTTTTTCTTCGAATACCGGAACATTTCGTATATCTGTAACATCTAAGTAACATTTCCAGAAGCGGGCGTAAGTCGTACCTCTTCGTAGTAGTCGTATGAGACGATTGTTCTTTGCACATCCGGGATGTGTAGAAATGGGCGGGGGGGGGGGTCGATTTAACATTCCCCTTTTTTAATTCCTTATAATAGACACTTCGCGCTTAGTAGTATAGATATTGAACTATTGAAACCAAATTCACATTTTGTTATATCCTATATTGTGCCCTTTTCCCACCCAATACGTGTAACCACCACCAAATTCACATCTTGTGAGCACAAACTCGTATGAAGCCACATCTTGTTTCGCGCTATTCATCGTCTTATTGATCGAATAAACTGATGTACTGACATCTTTTCGTTCACCACCGCTTCTTCACGCGTTTATCGTTCTTCGGTTTTCGTGCTTTCCATAACAGTATTTCCGCAACTTTCATTTCTCAGGGGGCTGTATGGCACTGTTTCTTTTGGTGAGCAATGCCACTTTGAAGACATATCATATCAATCATCTTGTTAGAAATTGGCCCCGCTATTGAAGCAAAAACATATAATGCATTCCGGACATATTTTACTTAATAATTATATATAAATAGAGGGGCGGACAACGTTCGTATTATTTATATAATATATACTGAAGACGGACCAATCAGTACGCCGGAAAGCGTCACACACAGACGCTTTGCGCTTAGTAATATAGATTACTGTGATACAGACCGTACTACTGTACGTACTTTTTGGTTTCTTTTCCCTTTCGGCATTAGTTAAGGAAGGGAAAGAAAAACGCGGACATCGCCCCCCGTCAAAAGCTGAACATGATAGTAAAGCAGCTAATTGGGCACCATCACAATCACCTTAAAACTGCAGGAAATTGACACGAGTTGGGGGCACGGTCAATTTCCTGCAGTTTTAAGTATACCGGGTGACTGTAAAGGCCGTTTGCGCCTGACAGTCTGGGACTTGTTTCTTTAGAAGCGCGCGGGGAGCATGGGAAGCAGGTAATCTGTCCTTAATTTTAAGTAAAATAATATAAAATTATAAAAGCGTGATTAAGGATTCGAACCTAACAACGAAAACATTACAGGTAAACCTTAATGTAGCCATAATTCATTTTTGGCCACTGTGATCACGTATCACTTGAACTTTGTATACTCTTTTTCGTTGTCTTTAACATCTACGAACTTCACACATACCTTCAAAACTTCACACAAACATCGTACAAGACGCTACTGTCGTGCACTTGAGCTCTTACGATGTCAGCGCTCCGGTGGAGAATAACATTAGATGCTCGCTATGGAAAAGGAATTGCGCGATTGGCTGTCCATTGGTCGACTTTATATAAAAATCTACATCGAGTTTGTAGCGATGTGCGGTAAGTTTGGTCCGGCCATTATTAAGTCGTTGACTCAATTCATGAAGATGCCATGATCATGTTACATGGCATCTTCCTTCCGACTGCCGGTTTATGAGTCATCATAGGGAAGTCTCCGTGTACAGAATATTCCCTAGTCCAGACATGTGAGATCCACGTTCTAAATTCAGGCCATTCCTTTCTTTTCAGAATCGTGCTCGTGATACACGTTTTGAACGTACCACTCATACGCTGATAACCAAGTTTTAAGTCATGTTATCCATGAACAAGTTGAAAGTGTAAAAAAGACAACCCATATTTTTCCAGCTCGAGATCCATCAGCCACAGTTATAGTCGTTTGAGAACCATTTCCTTCACGTAACGCATTGTCTCGGTATAAATCATCTTTTATTTGCGTTGTATGTTGTAATATAATGTACCAACCAATGGTGAGAACTCATTCATCACTATGATTTTGGTTACATGCGGCCGAAACGCACAGTCATTTAACAAAAAAGACGCAAGTACAGGAGCATCAGCTCTTTCATCTGTTGAATGTTGTCGTCGACCATCCAATTGCACGTACTACGCTACACGGGTTCCAGATACCACGTACTAACGTGCGATATTCCAATACAATCAGATAGCGCTAGTAATCAGAGTAACAGCGAACAATAAAATACCAAACGTAATTTAATTCTCCACTGTCCTTATGCGACTTAAAACGTAAAGGCAACGGCTCAAACCAACAATCGCGTGATACGAGAATTAAATGCGTGAAAACAAATCCGACTGCCACTGCAGTGTACCAAGTAATACACGTAACAAACTCCAAACAAGCCGCGCACAGTAGCGCGCTTGTTCTCCACTCGAAAGAATCCACACGAGAGTCAATAATGAAATTCAGAAGTGATTTATTAGAATTAAGTTTGCACCTAAAACTCATAATATGCAAATACACAATGTTTTGTACCTAACCTAAAGTTATGTACAATACATCACCTTTTCACCGAAAAGTCGCTCAAAAGCCAAAATGGCGATGCGAGATGCAGCGCAAAAAGCGCGCGCTTCGAACACTCCTTCTCGACTTTCCCGTTAAACCAGCTACTCCATCGCAATCGCCGACAGTCCAAGACCCTCCTGTGCACGTCTCAGCTTCTCAAGATTCAACGGCTTCGTCTCGTCCGTACGTCGGTAGATTGTCTTAATGACAGCATCCTTAGACTTCGAAAGTAAAAACTTCACCCGAACATCCATGTGTTTTTTCTTCGACGTTTTTCCATCACCTTCCAACATTTTAATTGCCGCCTGAATGTCGCAAAACAACGTCATGAGCAGAGCAGCTTTCAATCCGACTTCACTCGAAATCTCTTTGAAACCAGTCAGCTCACATAGAGCCACTGACGCCGCATAAATCTCGGCTTCCATGGTGGAAATCGAAACACAAGACTGTCCCTTGCACACCCAGTGCACAATGCACCCTTCCACGAAAAACACACCTCCACTCGTGGACTTCCGGTCTTCTTTAGAACCAGTGAAATCCGCATCACAAAAACCCTCGATACTAACTTCATCGTTTTTCTTGGACTTTGCGTTTCCATTCGCCTCCAAACGTAATTTCATACTCGACGTGCCCTTGAGAAATCGTAAAATCCTCTTGGCCGTCATCCAATCCAGCTTCGAAGGCGCATGAGCTCTGCGCGTGGCCTTGTACACTGCATACGCAATGTCAGGCCTGCAGCAGCGCGCGATCCAAAGCAAACTTCTGGTCAACGACTTGAAATTCTTGATCGTCGGCGCTCCATCATTCCCACTTCTTTTCAGCATATCTTGGTTCTTCAAATTTTGGTCTTCAAATTCATCTCCAATCGGCGCCCTCATCGTGTTTGCCTCCTCCATACCGTACATCTTCAGGAGGTCCTTGATCATGACTTCTTGATCGAGAAAATAACCACGACTTTCTTGGTACTCCACTCGCATGCCGAGAAATTTTGTCACTTCGCCCAAATTTTTTATTTCCAAATCCTTGAGCTCCTCGAAAAAATTCGCCACATGTACCTGCTTCGTTGCCGTGACCAATAGGTCATCCACATATACGCCCACCACGACTGTTTCACCAAAAACATTTTTGTAGTACATACAACCGTCCGTAAAGCTTTGTTCGTACCATTGACTTTGAAGATTGGAGTTAAAGAGGCGGTTCCATTTCCTCCCCGCCTGTTTCAACCCGTAAAGCGTTTTCTTTAATTTGAGCACCACATCACTTGAATTTCCAACTTGCAATTCCTTGAGTTTTTTTTGTTCCACCTTCATTCCGCTAGGGGTAAACAAATATATTTCATGTTCGTCCTCCAACGCTTTCACATAAGCGTTGGGGATGTCCCCATGCATCGCTCGTACTCTCCATTTCCGAGCAAGCATCAGAATAAACCGGACAGCGGTCATCTCCATGACCGCGGCAAAGGTTAGTTCATAATCGACCCCGAAACTTTTCTCATTTCCGCAGGCCACTGACCTCGCCTTGTAGCGCTCCACTTGTCCATTAGCATCGGTCTTGATCTTGAAGACCCACTTCAAATGCAATGGCTTGTAGTTGTCTGGATTTTTTACTATTTCCCAGACTTCGTTGCCTTCCAACGCCTTGATTTCTTGATCCATTGCGTCGATCCACTTATCAGCGTCTTGGCGACCCATCGCATCGCGTTAGTTCCTTGGGTTCGCCCTTCATTACCATATTAATCGACGCTTCCTTTTCTCCATCATCACCATCACCCTTTTTCTTGCTTTCCGCCTGAGCCATGCGCTCGGCGTACTGGCGCGTGACGTGACGATCCCTCGTCAAACGCAGCTTTCTTATCGTCTGCTTTCTTGCGATTTGCTCCACGCTTGGCGTCCCCGTGGCTCCTTCTGACCCTTTGTCACTTGTTGGAGCTTCCGCCTTGCATTCTTCGTTCTCACCAATTCTCAGCTGCCGGTTTTGCACGTCCGTAAGCGTGTCTACATTCTTTACGTGCTGAGTGACGGTCACCTTCCGCTCGCCTTTCAGGTAGACCTTAAAACCCTTGGTCTCCTCGCTTCGACCGATAACTACCCCGACCTGCGCACGGTGCGCGAGAGTCTTCTTTCCGGGGTTCCTGTACACGGTACACGGCGAGCCAAAAGTCACAATAGCGCCTAAATTCGGCTTATTTCCAGTGAGAACTTCCCGCGGCGACATTCGCTTGGGGTTTGCACTTGTCGGGGTGCGGTTCATCACATAGGCTGCATTCTCCGCCGCATCCCCCAAAAATGACAAATTTAATCCACTTCCGAACAGCATGCACCGGGCCATATTCATCACCATCCGATGCATGCGTTCAGCTTTTCCGTTACTGTCTTGATTCCCGGCCTCGCTTATCTGCCGAGTGATGCCGGTACTGCGACTAAAATAGTAAACATTCCTATATTCCGCACCTCTGTCAGTCCTTAGGACGTGAATTTTGCATGGAAAGTTCTTTCGAAAAATGCCATAAAATGTTTAACTTTCTTGGCCGCAATATCCTTATTCTTCGCCAAAAAATCCTGGTGTAATTACTCTTGAAATCAATGAAATTCACCAAGTAACGGTTGACCAAACGATCTTTCGGTGTGATTGGACCTTTTATTGTCTACTAAACTGCATCGACTTGTAAAGGGAGAAGCGTTCAGAAAAAATCACACCACCGATCCGATCAACAGGCGCGTTTTCACCGCTGTCTTTCTTCGACTGATCGTTCTTGGATTGCTTGCCTTGCGCGCAGGTAACACAGTGCCTCCGCGTCTCGTCTGTGATCCGGATTCCATATTCCGGATCCTTTGCCAACCTCAAAATTGTATCATAATTGACGTGGCCCATCCGCACATGAAAGTGCATCAGCGATCCAGTTTGGACGTCGTCGTACGGCGTGTAGTTCTCTTCCATCGGGTACTGTACCGACATAATCATTTCCTTGTACGTCTTTTTAAGACGATCCACTTCACCTCCCACGTTGAACACATTATTCACCGAGCGCAATCGAGTGATCGGAAGGCGCGTGTCATGTCTGACAAGCGTCTTTCCTCCATCCACGTAATCAATGACGAAACCGCCCTTTTCGAAAACACCATACGAAAAATTGTTTCGGGCTGCTCCTTCTACGTAGAAAACATCTTTTATCTTCACGCGAGTTTCCGCGTTCCCATGCACAAAACGAATGTACATCGTTCCCTTCTTATTGATGACGAAAGTTTTTTCATCCACTTGATGACACTGACGGTCTACAGTTTTCACCTCCGTCAAACAGGTGAGATCCAGCGTCAGATGCACACTTGCACCGCTGTCGAGAATCCATGTGTCTCGAACGGATGGTACATCATTTCCGGCGATCATTAATGCGACATCAGATTTCGGCATCTTCCTTTTTTAGGGCATTCCCTCTTGAGGTGCCCCCGCTCGCCCCATGCGTATCAACCGCGATTTTTTATCGCCACAGCCTTTTTAAGCTTTTCCACAACCATATTCACTGACCCGGAGCCATGACCCTTCTGCCGCCGACTGTTGAACTCAACAGCCTGCGCAAACTGACAGATTTTATCAGCTTGCTGCAGATGATCCATCCGTAAATGATTGTAACGGGACATCAGAACATTCGACATCTCTGGAACGGTATGGTAAATTATGTTATCCAACACCATTGCGTCGCAGTTCGATCCAACTGCATCCGCCACTGACGTGAGATATAGAAAATGATCCGGACAACTCCTTTCCGGTGCCTTGCGCGCACCTAGGAGTTTCATCCCCTCCGCGTGCGTTATATGCACACTAAAAGCTGCATACATCTTGTTCATGATATGCCACAACGCTGGCTCTTCTTTCCACCAGCTTTCCGCAAACCGGTCGTAGTATGCTTCCGCTGGTCCAGCCAGATAATGGCCCAGCAATTCGACCTTGATGTCTTCCGTCCACGTAAAACCGCAGCATTCTTCAGCGATCGATATCTGCCTGAATAACTTGGTTCCCCAGCCCCAAAAACCAGCCCCAAGACCCTTATACGTTTCAGGTCCATCGAACGGCCGGATCTGGAGTTTCTTCTCCTTGGCCGTCGGTGGTCTTGGCATCAGGTATGGCTGCGCACGAACATTTCCAGGCGCTACATATGTCTGTTGAACGTTTCCGGGTGCTGCATACGTCTGCTGGACATTTTCCGGCGCTGCATACGCCTGCTGGACATTTCCAGGTGCTGCATACGCCTGCGGAAAGTTCCCAGGGGCTACGTATGCCTTCTGGTACTGATTCGCGGCTTGTTGTTGCATATACACCTTCTGCGGTTGCACATAGGCGTTACCGGGGTTAGCACCCCCTCCCCTAGTGAACACGTCCTTGCCCGCCTTGCTAATATTCTTGAAGCACATTTTTCCCGCACTTCCAATATTAGCCTCGTTTTTCTCTTCATATCTTTCATCCAGGGTGGCCAAGCTCATCTTGGTGTCTCCCTTTGACTTCGGCGCCGCAATTAGTGCCGACGCCCTCTTTTATAGCGAAGATTCCAAATCGCCAAAGCGATTCATCACATGTGCGAAAAATAGCATCATGTCCTCCGGGATGATTGTCTGATTCGACAATTCACTGGCCTCAATTGGGCTCATAACCTGTTGAATGTTGTCGTCGTCCATCCAATCGCACGTACTACGCTACACGGGTTCCAGAGACCACGTATTAACGTGTGATATTCCAATACAATCAGATAGCACTAGTAATCAGCGTAACAGCGAGCAATAAAATACCAAACGTAATTTAATTCTCCACTGTTCTTACGCGACTTAAAACGTAAAGGCAACGGCTCAAACCAACAATCGCGTGATACGAGAATTCAATGCGTGAAAACAAATCCGACTGCCACTGCAGTGTACCAAGTAATCCACGTAACAAACTCCAAACAAGCCGCGCACAGTAGCGCGCTTGTTCTCCACTCAAAATAATCCACACGAGAGTCAATAATGAAATTCAGAAGTGATTTATTAGAATTAAGTTTGCACCTAAAACTCATAATATGCAAATACACAATGTTTTGTACCTAACCTAAAGTTATGTACAATACATCACCTTTTCACTGAAAGTCGCTCAAAAGCCAAAATGGCGATGCGAGCTGCAGCGCAAAAGCGCGCGCTTCATCTGTAGATACGTGCACAATACGCAGTGTTTGAGCTTATTTATTGCTACCTACGTATCTAATGGCCTTGTTGATGATCTGAGGTCAGGGAGTTTTTGACTAACCCAAAATTCACTGATAAAAGCCAAAATCCACTGATCACGTGATCATGATCACGTGATCATTCTTGACCGATTTGGCATCATTAGTCGTAAAGACTGCCCAAGTCCAAAGTGTAACAGGGTTACATTCTGGATACATTTGGTTATGTTGTGTACGTGAGTACACTACGGTTGGGGTCAGTATTGACCGGACCGAAAGGTTTTGGACCATTGGTTATTTTAACCAATCAGGACAGGAGCCCTTGGTTGAGGCGTGGCAGCCAGCCACGTGTTGGTACACAGGTGGTGTACACTACATTTTAGCTAGGTACGAATTTAGTAAGTTCTACTTAGTATTACATAAAGTTTACATTAGTTTAATTAATTTAGGTTACTTACATATTAAATATACATTCAGTTTACATTTCACTCAACGACTACCGGACGCACGACCTCGACCGGTCGCGCGCGTAGTGAGTGTAGTGGCGTAAGGGGAGTTCTCCCCTTAGCTACCCCCTTATTAAGGGAGCCTTGTGTTAAGGCGTTAGATTGTGCTAACTAGTAAACCAAAGTGGAATCTTGGCCCCGAGTAAGAGAGTTCTCTCTTACTAAGCCCTTTTATAAGGGCGTATCGGCTAAGTAGCGGCGAACGCCGCTTAAAGGAGAGTCTTCTTCTGTGCGCTAGCCGCACCGTGCGTGTACGCACCGGCTACATCTGGTAGCACTTGTATTCAATCCAACACCTGTGTTGGTAGGCTACGGCATCCTCTGCAAGGGATGAATCAGGACCATTGGGAAAGGTTAACCCTCGTCCAGCAGGAAGCCTTTAACAGGCTGTTATCCTTACTGGGTGAAGAGGGTATGAAGCTCCTAGTGGAGAAGGGCCTTGGGGCCGTAAGGGCAAGGGTCAATGCCCTCATCGCCCCTTAGGCGAGTTTAGGTGTAGGTCGTTCCACGGGGGTGCGCCCTCTGTTATCCTTTAAGGTGACAGAATTCACCGGTGAAAAAGGTGATAACCTTTATGTGTGGCTTCGCGTGGTCGAAACGGTCTTCGCCACAGCGAACGTGATCGCAGATCACTTGCAAGAAGGACTTGCACTGACCCATCTTCGGGTAAAATCCCGTGCATGGGCTTTTACATGCTCGGATTCGGTCATGGACGTGTTCCCGACCTGGGAAGTCCTTAAGAAAAAGCTTATGGACATGTATGCCACGCCTGATATGGTTTTCCAGAATCAGCTGTCGTTTCTGAGGTGCCGTCAGGGCACTAAGGACTTGGAAACATATATCCAAGGACTTAAAACCCTGTTGGCAGGGATGTACGCGAAAGCGTATTCGGACGATGTGTCCGTTCCCGTGTTCATGGGAGGCCTGAGAGAAGGTCCAGCACGTTCGGAGCTATTCCGAAGCCGTCCGCAATCCCTGCGGGAGGCATTTAAGATTGCGTTTAACGACTAGAGGAACTTTCGTTCCTCTAGGGTGGGTCCCGAACCCATGGACCTGAGTCAGGTCGAAGCTGAAGAGAAAGCTTCCGCTAATAGTCACGCTTAATCTGCGTCACTGGGTTCTGAAGCGGAGCTCCAGGCAATGCTGCAGCGGCGGGGGCCGCTGAGATGCTTCCTGTGTGGAAGTGCGGATCATCTGCGGAACAGATGTCCGCGGAACCCCCAGCGAGATATTCGCTTTAAGGGGCCGAGGGTAGGTATGAAGCCCTCGCCCAAGCCGTCGGGAAACGACGGCTCCCAGTAGGTTCGGGTCGCCCTACTGGGGGATCCCTCAGTGCTGTTAAACCCCAGGGAAGGGGAGGACATCACAAAGCCCCGAGGGAAACGGTGCTTTCTAGCACCGAGTTGGTGTACCAGCCATGTTTGCTGGTTGTCCTTGCGGACGTAAAAGGCTTTGATAAGCCTTGGAGAGTCTTGCTAGACTCTGGAGCGTCTGACAATTATGTCAGACGAGCTTCTGTTGAGAGGAGTCGGCTGTATGCCGAGGCCCTAGAGGCACGTTCTCGTGACGTTGTCACGGTCCGTCTTGCGACGGGCGTACAGGTTTCTGTACCCAGGGTCTCGATTGACCTTAACCTGAAGTTTGCAGACTTCGACAGCTTAGAACGTTGCCTAGTCCTGGATTTAGACTCGAGGTATGACCTCATTCTGGGCATCGAGTGGCTGGAACGCCACGATCCATGGATAGACTGGAAGTCTAAGTCCATTGGCTCAACGCACCCGCGGTCGGGTGAAGCATTGGCGAGTCACGAACCCACCTTTGCTCGATCGCAAAAGCGATACTGTCGTGAGATTCCAGAGATTGGGATTTCTGAAATGATCATTCCCAATGAGTTCAAGGAAGTGTTCCTTGACGAGGGGATTCGGCGGTTAATCCCCACTCCGAGATAGTCGAGACGGGTGAGTCGCCAGTGTTAGAGGTGGATTACTCTGAGGTTAAGCGCGAGGCGTTTCCTAGAGAAGAGACCCGTAGTTTGTCTCTTCTTCAGGTCGGAACTGATTCCGACCACGCCTTGTTCGGCGAACAAATTGCGACTCCAGTGGTAGGGGTAGAGACCCCTGTGGTTAAGAGCGAGGCGCTTCCAAGCGAAGAGACCCGTAGTTCGTCTCTTTCGCACGTCGTAAATGATTCCGACCACGCCTTATTAGGTGATACCGGCGAAGCACCGGTGGTAGAGGTAGAGACCTCTGTGGATAGACGCGATGCGCTTCCAATAGATGGGGCAATTGACTTCCCCCATCTGGGTCCCGGGATGCGTCCCGAGGCCAGTAGTCAGCAGTGCTATTGGATGCTGAATAGTGTGACAGGTGTTGCCACAGAAGGTGTAAGCCTTGAACGGTTGCCTGGGGTAGGCGAACTGTTGTCATTGGAGGAGATGTCCTTCAGCGAGTTTGGAACTGCTTTGAGAGCAGGTGAAATCGACGAGGTTGTCGTATTACGTCCGGAAGAGGAGTTGAACTCCTCCTCCACGATGGACGAGTCAGTTTTGGTGCAAAACTAAACATTCATTGAATGCCCGAAGCGGTCTCAAGATCCTTGCGGATCCTGAGGACCCTTACCATTCCTTGTTAAAGGAATTAGGAGATGTCATCAGTGAAAACCCGCCGATGGGGTTACCACCGGATCGGGGAGTCCGACATGAAATCTATTTGGTTCCTGGAACCAACTACTGCGTCACTTGGCAGTGGCCTCTCCCCAAGGAGCAATGCGACGTCATCGACGCATTCTTCTAGGGGAAAGAAGAGGCAGGGATGGTACAGGAGAGCAAGTCTCCCCACTCATCTCCCACTTTTTGTGTTCGTAAGCCGAACGGAAAGTGGCGCATTGTGCATGCGTGCAACACGCTGAATGTAGCTACTGTAACATGCAGACTCCAATTCCTCGGAAGGATGTCCTCCAGAACAATATGGCGGGCTGTACTGTGTACAGTGCCTTAGATCTGGTGAACGGGTCTTATCAGGTGCTCATTCGAACGTCCGATATTCTGCTGACACCAGTTAGCACGCCTAGTGGCATTCTGTGGGAGTGGCTTGTTATGCCACAGGGGCTTTCGAATGCACCAGCGACTTTTAATCGCTTGGTGACTCAACTCTTCCGCCCTCATAGGAAGTACGCTCAGAAGTACTTCGACGACATATTCGTCCAAACTCGTGCGGAAGGCGACTCGTCTGATGTTCAGACGCATCTGATACACCTTCGAGCAGTGCTCGAATGTATGCGAGAGCATAAGTTATATGCGAACGCATCCAAATGTATCTTTGGTGATGAGGAAATTCCTTTCCTCGGATGCTTCATCGGTAGGGATGGAGTGCGGGTGGATCCCGCGAAGGTGAAAGCCATTGTGAAGTGGCCTTCGCCTGTAAATCTTAGAGATTTACGGAAGTGGCTAGGATTAGCCAACTATCTCCACAAGTACAGAGAGAACTACGCTGAAATGGCGAAGCCATTGACCGACCTTCTTAAGAAGGATTTTGATTGGTGTTGGGAAGCTGATCACCAAAACGCTTTTGAAGCGATTAAGGGGAGCTTGTTAAAATCTCCCGTTCTTGCTCTCCCAGACTCTGGGAAACCATTTAGTGTCGTCTGCGACGCCTCCGATTTCGCAATCTGATGTGCTTTGTTACAAGCAGACGATACAGGAAGGGAACGCGTAATTGCGTTTGAGTCGAGGCAGCTTAAAGCTGCAGAACGGAATTATCCTGTTCATGACAAGGAGCTACTTGCAATGAAGTATGCTATTGTCAAATTTAGGGTTCACCTACTCGGCTCAAAGCCGTTCGTGGTTTATACTGACCACGCGTCCTTACGGACAGCGACAAAGTCGCCTCATCTCTCGCAACGGATGGCTCGTTGGCTCTCCTTCTTTGCGGAGTACAACTTTGAGGTTAAGTATAAACCTGGAAAGCAAAACGTGCCTGCAGACGTGTTGTCGCGTCGTCCCGATTACGAGCTCGCTCACGCGACATTCATCACCACGTCTGTGGTGGATCTCATACGCCAGGCGTATGAGAATGACCCACAGTGTACGGCGCTTATCAGCGCGTTGGGTGAAAAGGGAATTGGCTCGTCTGAGCCAACCCTGTCAAGTCGAGCTAGAGCTCGGTTACACGGTTACAGTTACTGTGACGGTTTGCTATATTATAGCACGAGCGCGGAGGACACTCCGCGGGTGGTTGTTCCTCATGATGAGGAACTGAAGTATAGAGTCCTCTTTGAGGCACATGACGCCCCTACCGGGGGTCATTTAGGTCGGGATAAGACCTACAGCGCTTTAAGCGCTTTGTATTGGTGGCCCAATATGTATAAGTGGGTCGGTGCGTATATACGCACCTGTGAGACGTGTCAGAGGGTTAAACCCTCTGCAAGTTCAGCTGCGCCTTTGGTGAGCTTATCGGTTACAACGGAGTGTTGGAAATACATTAGCATGGATTTTATCTTCGGTTTTCCGAAGGATAAGGCCGGGAACACCGGCATATTGGTCTTTGTAGACCGTTTGAGCAAGATGGCTCACCTGGCGGCGGTGCCAGAGTCCATTGATGGACAAGTAACAGCAAAAGTGTTCCTAGACCGTGTCTTTCGACAACATGGTCTACCCGATTCCGTTGTGTCGGATCGGGATCCCCGTTTTACGGGACAGTTCTGGGGAGCGTTGTTTAAGGTGCTAGGCAACAAGCTCCTCATGTCCACTGCGGATCACCCGCAGACGGACGGTCAGACGGAACGCGTTAATCGCGTTGTGGAGGATATTCTCCGGAGTTTATGTCCGGATTCTCCAAAGAGTTGGAGTGAGATGCTTCCGATGGTTGAATTTTCTATCAACAATTCGGTACATGCATCTACGGGGTTTACCTCGTTTTACGTGAACGGATTGGTGAATCCGAGGGTTCCTTTAACGCCAAATGTGTGTGGCCCATGGCTTGAGGGGGGAGGATTCCCCGATGTCAGCCCTGTATCTGTGCGAAATCACATCGATAAGTTTTTATCGACGCGCCTTAGTGTCTTACGACACGTCTGCGATGCCATGGCGGAAAGCCAAGACAAGCAGAAGGAGCAAGCTGACCGAAAGGGGCTGCGTAATAAAAAGGTATACAAAGTAGGAGAAATTGTTTTATTAAACGTTAAAAATCTTCCTACACATGCAGTTTCAAATGTGTTGCGAAATAAACTGCGCCCCAGGTTTGTGGGTCTTTTTAAGGTGTTAGCCCGAAAGGTCTTGTCGTACACCTTAGACATACCGAAGGCGATGCGTACGCATCCAACCTTTTATGTGGGTATGATTAATCCATACCAGAACCCGGAGGCGGGTCCCCTGGCAGAGGAGGGTGAGAAACCGGATAGCCGAAAGGCGCAACAGGTCGGAACATCTCCGACAGGGTTGATATACGACCCTGAAGCTCCGCAACGAGAGTTTCGAGAGAGGCAAGCCGCTCCTCGAGGCGTTCATTCGCACTCCCCTCGTTGCGGAGTTCCTCCTGAGCATCTTGGATGCGAAGGCTGTGCTGATCACAGCGCTCGTGGAAGTCACGCCGCAAAAGCGCGACCCCCTCCTCCAGTGCTCGATACGTAGGGTACGCCACATTATCATGTGGAACGCCTGATGGCACGACGCCATCACCAGGGTGAGACCCAGTACCTGGCGAAGTGGAAAGGGTATCCACATTCCCAGAACTCGTGGGAGTACGAGACTCCCCTGCGGCAGGATTGCCGTGACGTCGTTGACGCTTTCGAGCGGGAGAATCCCACTGAGAGTCAACGACCAAAGGGGCTGAAAAAGCCCCTTCACTCCCAATAGTTGGGAGTTCGCCGGAGGCAGATGCTGTGCTTGCATTGCTCTCCGGCACCACATCGAGAGCAGAGCGCGTATAATAGGAGGCAGGCAATTGCCCTTGCGCTTTGGCCTGAGCATAGGCCAAGCGTAGCGCTCTCTCTACCCGAACGTCGTGTTCGGAAAAGCTGTTGTACAGCGCATCGAAACTGGGGAGGTGTTTCTCCCTTTCCGCCCAGGCGCGGAGCGCCTGTTCTGCGTCTTCGACGCTTTCGTCCCTCAGAAGAACAAGGGGAATCTCGCGGAGAACATCCACGAGGGCACCGCGTGCCTGCTTCCCGAGGCGCGTCCGGTAGGCCTTAACGGAATAATTTTTGGGCGTTAGTAGTCGGGCCCGGAGTTGGTTCTGATGCGTAATTTCACGCGACAGTATAGACGCTGGTCCAGGGGTATAAGAGGCTAAGCCTCTCTAGACCGCGTTCTTAGCCCTCTTTTGAGGGTCACGAGGTCCCTTACGTGCCCTTCCGGCACGTCGGGCCTCATGAACCAAGGACGGTTCATTGGTGGTGGTTGCCTGTGGCAACCTGGAGGTATCACCCCTAGCGGGTAACGGTGGCGCACGAGTTAGTGCGTTCTCCCCACGTGTGGGAAATGGGTTGGATGACTGATAGCGCCGTTCGGCGCTATCAACATGGCCAGCCGTTGGGGAGAGCTCCCCAATGGCGTCCACTTCCGAGCCGTCGGAATAGTTTGCGCCCATAGCACCGCTGAGGGTGTACAATGGACAGCCAGAGGTATGGCGTTGGAGTTCTCCAACAAAATTTTGTTTATTGCGTAAGCAATAGTCTTGATGGGGGAGGATGTAACGGGGTTACATTCGGGTAACACTGAGTGTTGGTGTACATTGGCACACCACGGTTGAGGCCAGTATTGGCCGGGTTGAAAGGTTTCGAACCTTTGGTTATTTTAACCAATCAGGGCATGGACCCTTGGTGTGGTGGTGTCAGCCATCCACGTGTCAGTACACAGGTGTGTACACTACATTTTAGCTAGGTATGAATTAGGAATATTCTACTTAGTGTTACATATAGTTTATATTAGTTTAAATAATTACATATTAAATATATATTCAGTTTACTTTCCACTCCGTAGTACAGACGCACGACCTCGACCGGTCGTGCGTGTAGTGAGTGTCGTAGCGTAAGGGGAGCCCTCCCCTTAGATACACCCTTTGTAAGGGAGCCTTGCCGTTAAGGCAATAGTACAGGCTAGAGTAAACTAGCCCGGGAATCTTGGCCCCGAGTAGGAGAGCTCTCTCTTACTAAGCCCTTAATAAGGGCGTATCGGCTAAGTAGCGGCGAACGCCGCTTTAAGGAAAGCCTTCCTCTGTGCGCTAGCCGCACCGTGCGTATACGCACCGGCTACAGTTACATGCAATAAATGTATGGCTTATCTGAACAGCCAATGGGATTCCACTATACGGAAGAGTGCAAAGTCCAAAATGGATACACACTCTTCCAACATGTAGAACCTTACGATAGATATAATTAGAGGGGCGGACATATATCATTCATGATAATACGTAGTGTGAGGAACGCCCGCTTCTTGTCGTTTGCCCCTCTACCTACCTGTAATGACTTTCCTTTGCTCTTATTGGCCAGTTAGGGGGCTCACGGCATTTGATTGGCTGAGAGGGCAGAGGACACCCAACGGGGTGGCTACGCTTTTAATTGTATAGATTAAAAGACAAATCGTATTTGGGTTGGGCCAATTCGGTTTTGGGTTTGGCCAATCGGCTTTGGGTTTGGCCAACTTTGGTTTTCGGTTGGGCTAATTCGGTGGGTTGGTCCAGTGAAAATCATAGTAGTATACACTCTATCAACATTATGTTCTCTGGAGACACCGGCATTTATTTGATTGATGACATCATGACATCATGGAAGTGTAGTATCTGACGTGACACTGGAGCCTGAGCCTACCGGCCACTCAGCTATCCTCTGTGAATCCTCATTTTAAAATTCTCCACCCCCTAACCACCGGTCGCGACTATTCTTCTCTTCGCCGTCGACCCAAATGGCGATTCTAAATCCTGAAGCTGACTCTGCCACTAAGCTGGCTTCGGAAAGAGAGGCTAAACAAGTTGAACTTGCTGGGGCTGGCTACAAGCACGTGGAGGGTGCCCCAGCGCCATTACCATTAGAGCTACCGCATTTTGCACTACGCGACCTGCGTGCCGCTATTCCCAAACATTGTTTTGAGCGCTCTTTCGTTACATCCTCATACTACATGACGAAGAATCTGTTCACATGTGCGGGACTTTTTTACGCAGCTACTTACATCGATCAGACTGGAGCCGCCTCCTACCTGCTTTGGCCTGTCTATTGGTTCTTCCAGGGCAGTTACCTGACGGGCATCTGGGTTATTGCGCACGAATGTGGGCATCAGTCGTACTGTTCCAGTGAGGTAGTCAACAACTTGATTGGCCTCGTATTACACTCTGCATTGCTCGTGCCTTACCACAGCTGGCGCATTTCACACCGCAAGCACCACTCCAACACTGGAAGCTGCGAGAATGACGAGGTGTTTGTACCTGTAACTCGCTCAGCGATCACGAGCTCATGGGACGAGACTCTCGAAGACTCTCCGCTCTACCAACTCTATCGTATTGCTTACATGTTGGTCGTTGGCTGGATGCCTGGCTACCTCTTCTTCAACGCCACAGGCCCAACGAAATATTGGGGAAAGTCGCGCAGCCACTTCAACCCGTACTCAGCTATTTATGCAGACCACGAACGCTGGATGATTGTTCTGAGCGATATTCTCCTTGTACTCATGCTTTGCGTGCTCGCCGTGTTGGTGTATACATTTTCGTTCTCCACCATGGTCATGTTCTACGTGGTGCCGTACTTTATCGTGAATGCCTATTTGGTGCTTATCACATACCTGCAGCACACGGATACATACATTCCACACTTTCGCGACGGTGAATGGAATTGGTTACGCGGCGCGTTATGCACGGTGGACCGTTCGTTTGGTCCTTACTTGGACTCGGTAATCCACCGAATTGCTGACACGCACGTGTGCCACCACCTTTTTTCCAGGATGCCCTTTTACCACTGTGAGGAGGCTACAAACGCCATGAAACCTCTGCTGGGCAAGTTCTATTTGAAGGATCCGACGCCGATTCCGTTGGCAGTGTGGAGGTCACATACCCATTGTAAGTTCGTCGAAGACGACGGAAAGATTGTGTTTTACAAGAACAAGCTCTAGGCTTATTTCGTCGCAATATATATATATATATACTTCACTCTGACATAATGCGGTTATTTTACCGCAAGATTTCAGCTTGAATTTACACTATCAAGTCTTATGCTTGTCATTTATTCTATTACCCCGAATATATATTACATGTATGAAATAGGTTCGTCTTCATAGAAAGAAGCAAAATACAGGAAAATTACAAGCAGATTATGCGTGAGACTCTTCACCATACCCAAGGCTATTGTTACGACCTACATGCTCTAGATTGCCTACCGCCCCCCACCTCGAACCTCGAACTAGTCAAACCAGCGATCTCCGCTTTTCACTGTCTCGTTCGATTTCGTACCTTCGCTGCCACGATTTTCGCCAAAGATTTCTTGCTTGTACTTTTGCACCATTTCCTCAAACGACTTTTCCTGCTCCATCTCTTTCGTCTTCTTGCGCTGCGTGCGAGACAATGTCTTGACTTTTTTCGCAACGTGACTCATCTCCAACAACACTAGCGAATCCTCTTCCTCCTCCGCGCGGAACGTTTTTCCAAACATTCGTTTCTTCAGCTGCTGCTTCACTTCCTTTACCTCGTTTGTCTCGATTCGCTCGGTCTTGTCCCCCTCGACTGCTGCTTCGACTTTAGCGAGACCACGCAGCTTCTTCTCTCGCTGACGCTGGCCACGGCCTTTTCTCTTTTTCTCAGGATGCTGTTCATCATCACCCTGGGCAGCTTTTAATGCACGCTCCTCTTTTCGCTTTTTAACAGCGTCAGCAGCACGTTTCTCCCGCAGCTTTAGTTTGCCATGATTCTCTAACGCGAATTCCACGATAAGACGGGATTTTGAGCTGTCAGGGGCACTAGAGGCAGCATTTCGGCCAGCCGCGTACATTGTGTACTTTGGGTTGTTGTTCAATTCACGCAGAGCCGCTAATGCATGCAGATGCTCTGTAAACTGGACGAAACCGAAGCCCCGTGACCGCGGCTTCTGGTCAGCTTTCGCGGATTCCATGTCACGCAACACTTTTGCCATCTGGACCTTGATCGGAGGGTTTGGAGCTTTGCTCAATAGCTCTGGTTTAATTTTAGAGAGGTCAACATTCCCAGCACGCATACCAGTGCTCGCGGCATCATGAAACAGCTTTTTTAATTCGCGATCGTCCAGGGACGTGGAGAGATTACGCACAGAGAGACGTACGGGAGATACAAAATACATTGGATTCTGTAGCTTGAGTTTCTTTTCACGAATCGCGCGTCGGCGCTTGTCGATGTCCATCTGTGGTAACTCCAGCTCCGCATCAGCAATTTTGTTCACATTAAGTGTACCTTCGTATGCCAGGTACATGTTTCGCTTATCCCGGCGACGATGCTCACGAGTATTAACATCTAATAAATGTTCTGCATCAGTCTTCGACACAGCACGCGACACGATGAGCTGTCGTCCATGAAGCGTCAAGGCATCGTCGCCACCATCAGCGAGCGCAGACAATGTACCCTTTTTCCAGTCACTCTTGTGTTTCTGTTTGCTGTCAACTTGGGGTAATTCACCGCGTTTCAAGACTTGTGCAGCCACATCAGCAGATTTAAAGCGAACAAACCCAACGCCTTTGGACAGACCTGATCCCTTCTCGTAAACAATGCGAGCATACTCAACAGCACCAAATGCTAGGAAGAAGTCGCGCAATTCGTCTTCCGTCGTCTGAAAAGAAAGGTTACGAATAAATAGCGTGCGCTCACGTTGTGCTTCCGTATCCTCCTTAGAGCCTGGCTCTTCATGGTCTTCTTCTTCATCGACGGAGTCATCCAATTGACAGTCCGCCTCATCGTCAGTTGCCATTACTAGCTGATCATCATCCAGGGCACCGCTATTCGCTTCCTCATTATCAACATCGGCTTGTCTCGCTTGCTCCTTTTGCTGCTCTAGGAACTTTGTCTTCGACAAGGCAAAATCCACAACCATTTCACGGCCTTTCAACTTTGTTCCATTTAACTTTTCCACAGCAGCTTGCGCGTCAGCTATATCACGAAACTGAACAAATCCGAACCCACGACTGCGTCCAAGAGATGATTCACACTTAGCACCTTCTTTTGGCTTTTCGTTCGTTTCAGTGTTTTCTTTCACTGGCATACGGACAATGCGAACCTCGAACAGCGGCCCATACACCTCAAACAGTTCCTCGAGATCCTTTTCCGTGGCCTCGAAAGACAAATTCCGCACAATAAGGCGTAATCCTTCCACTTTAGCAAGATGCTTTGAGTGAGCTGTTTTTTTTGGTATTTCGTTACTTTTGGCAACGATAGCATTAGCTGCAATCTTGACTTGTAGAGTTTTTCCCTTAAAAATGTGGTGGTCAAGTTTCGCTACAGCCAGTGCCGCTTCCTTTGAGGTTTTAAATTGCACTAATGCATACGACTTGCCAGTGCAAGCTTCCTTGTTCAAATTGACCTTTTCAACAGCCCCGATTTTCTTTGCCTTCTTAAGCACATGCTTCTGGGTCACATCATCGCCCAGACCAAAGAGCAGCACAGATTTCTGCTGGGCACTTGCTTGCTCCTCTTTCCGTCGTTCCACATCACGTAAGAAGTTACGGTGCTGTCGACGGCGAGCATTGCGCTCACTCTGCACGTGCGTCGTCGTCTGTGTATTAGCGGAAGCTGTAGCTGTCGAAGTAGATATTCCCTCAACTTTAACCTCTTGCTTCACCTTAACAGGTTTAGTCTTCTCATGGGATTCATCCTCATCAGACGTCTCGCCCGCCTCATCTTCTAAATTAGCTTCCGCTTTCATCGCCGGCGTTACAGGTTTCACATCACGACAAATTTTATCCACCGTCTTGTCTTCCTGCGTACTTTTCATTTTCTCCTGCTTGATAAGCAACGTTTCTTTCACCTGCATCTTTTCCTCCTTTTGCTGTTCCACATCTTCCTCCTTTATTGGATTCTCAGCTGCTGGCATCTTGGTCGATCCTGCCATTCCTCGACGCTTACCCTTCTCCATTGCAAAGTCTACCATCATACAAAACATCAGCTGAGCTGTCACCGTCAAGAGCAAAATCAAGCGGCCACACCAATAAGCATCTTTCGGCCGTGAAAGTCCGTTTTATTGAGCTTTTCAATGGCGGCTATTGCGTCGCTTTGTATAGCACTACAACAACACATTCAAGAAGTAAAACGAACAGATCTGTATGATCGTAACCAATCCATCGATGCACCGACAATTTGACAAAGGCAAAGCCGCGAGTGAGCATTTCATCCTTTCGCTTCCCTTTTTCTTTAATAATATCAATCTTCTTCACGGGTCCGATTCCACTAAATACGTGCTCCAGCTCCTCTTGGGTTACGCCAAACGGCAGATTGCGCACAAACACGCTTGACATGTCTGTTTGCTCTGCTGTCCAATAAAATCGTAATAGACGATAACTGATACGATCAAATTCAACAGGTTCAAGTAGATACGACGTTTATACACTACAGTCCTATCCTGTTTAATCAATACAAACTCACCCGCTAGTACACTATGAAGAAACTTAGGTGGCGACGTGACCGGGTCTGTCTGTTTACTCTATATTCGAATTGTATGTGGAGGACGCAACACCCAAAATCGCTGCCATCTCGGTAGATCCGTAGTTTCTCGCGTCCTTGGTGGTCTGACGTTTGCGATAATGCAGCCGTCGGGAGACTGTGGCCTTCTCGACGCCGCTCTTTTTACTCTTCTTGGTCTTCTTTTTTTTCTCTTTTTTGCTTTTCTTTTCCTTCTTGACCTTCTTGCTCTGTTTCTTATTAATGCGACTTGCATCGTTACTGTCATCGTCCGAAACGGGTTTTCTGCCATAGGATTCATTGAGCGTCTTAAGTACATCTGCGAATCCTCCAGCCGTCTCGGACCATCCTTGCACTTCTGCCTGTTTCAGGCTGCAGCCAACACCCAAATTATTTGAGCGACGCGCAATCTTCACATGGGATGCCTGTCCCTGCAGGTCCTTGCCCACGCCTTTGCCTGCTGACCAGCCCATCTTGACCAGCATTTTAAAGCCAAACTTGGACGTATCTGAAGCCCACGCCATGTTTTGCATGCCTCCTAGCGCCACCATTTTCTTGCCAGCCTCCTCTGTCTCCTCGAGCGAGGAAAATGTAGACAGATTAACTGCTGACATATTTCCAAGAGTTGGTGGAGAGGAGCATAATTACCGGATACTTATTAGCTGTACCGGTATATTATCCATCATAAAATGTGACTCACCCTAGGTTATTGTTACTTATTGTCAATTATAAAAGCGTAAGCCTTTGGTGACCTATCACCCTCTCAGCCAATTAAATGCTGCGACCCCACGTGAGAGCACAGGTGTGAAAAATTCATGGTTTGTATGTTAAAATCAACAGAAAAAGGTTGCGTGCACTTCGTATGATCAAAACTCACCTGCGTACGAAGTTTCGACGCGGGAGGATCAGTGGAAGTGGTGTAGCGGGGTGCGCGCGCAGTAGCGGTAGAGGTTCAGTGCGTGTGCTTGTTGTAAGCAATATAAAAACGGAAAGTAAAGATATATTATGTATGGTTACTTAAGTCGCTATCCAGTCCTAATGCAACTTAATCTAGTAACTGCCCTTATATGAAAAAATGTGTGTCTTACCTGCATCAGCCAATGGGCTTCCACTATACGGAAGAGTGTAAAATCCAAAATGGGTACACACTCTTCCAACACTCCTCCTGGAAGACCGGAGGCTGCACCAGCGTCACTGTAGCCCTAGCGCTGCACGCAACACTTGAATCCTTGGCGCATTGAGGTCCTTGGTCAGTAGATCGGCCAGCATATCCACACTTGGCACGTGACTAGCCGAAATAATGCCCTTCCTTGTAAAGTCTTTCAAGAACTTGAGCTTGATGTCGACGTGCTTCGTGCTGGCAGCGCTCGACTCATCTTCCAATTGTTTAATGGTCGCTTGGTTGTCCATCTTGAACACTAACGGTGTCTTCGAATGCATGCCGATTTCCGCAAGTAGCTCCCGCAAACCAAGTGCCTCTTTGCCAGCTACAGCAGCAGCAACAAATTCCGCTTCGGCGGTCGATAATGCCACCGCTGTCTGCTTCTTGCAGGCCCAGCCCACAAGCATACCATTTACGAAAAGCACCATCGCCGAGACACTCTTTCGATCCGCCTTGTCGGCCGCAAAATCTGCATCACTGTATACCATTATGAGCAGCGGCATCGGCAGATCTTCGTCGTGCTTCAAAACCAGTTTCAGGTCACTCGTTCCCTTAAGGTACTTGAGGATCCTTTTAGCAATCTTGTAATCGCCTACGGTGGGTGCATGGGTCTTTCTGGTGGCGCGGTGCACAGCGAACAAAATGTCAGGACGTGTGCACCTCGCGACCCACAGCTGGCTGCCCACCAGCGATTGGAAGTGCTTGATACTGGGCATGTTGCCCCGTGGTTGCAACGGCAATTGCTCTTGAAACTCTTTGCTTTCATCGAGTACCAACACCGGTGTACGGGCTGGGTTTATCTTTTCCAGTTTGTGTGAAACCAGAATTTCCTTGATCGTCGCCTCTTGATCCAAAGTATATCCATTTCTCGGATCTCCTGAGACTCGAATACCGAGAAACTTGGTAACGCAACCCAAATCCTTTAGCTCGAGCACTTGCATGTCGTCGAAAAACTCATACACTATTTGGTCACTGGTACCGGTGACCAGGAGATCGTCAACGTACGCCCCGACTACAGCTGTTTCATTTCCCACGTGCTTTACAAAAATGCATGTGTCCGTGACACACTGCACAAAATCAAACTTCATCAATGTCTCGCACAGACACTGGTGCCACAGGCGTCCAGCCTGCTTCAAACCATACAGGTTTCGCCTTAGCTTGAGCGCAAGCTCCTTTGGTGATTGCACACCATAATCACGCAATTTTTCGTCTGTAATTTCCATACCTTGCGGCACTTGCAGGTATATT
The DNA here is from genome assembly GCA_026184515.1 of Peronosclerospora sorghi. Lineage (NCBI taxonomy): Eukaryota > Oomycota > Peronosporomycetes > Peronosporales > Peronosporaceae > Peronosclerospora > Peronosclerospora sorghi. The sequence continues at coordinate 4,358,682 of CM047591.1, forward strand.
TCCACATTGTCTTCAGATTTTGCTTTGGGGTAGGCACTTGGTACATCGCCGTGACGTGCCGCTACCCCCCATACTTAAGCCAGCGCTAGGAGAAACTTTACGTTGTTCAACTCCATAACTGTTGAAAACGTGAATAAGTAATCATCTCCAAATACTTGCTTGTCGCCTCTGCCAACTAACCTGGCCTTGTACCCCTCAACCGAACCATCTGCACAGACTTTCGTCTTGTACACCCACTTGGTCGGAAGAGGTACTTTGCCGGCGGGACGGCGCACGATGTCCCATGTGCCTAGTTCTTGGAGCGACTTGATCTCCTCCATTTCGGCGCGTTTCCACATCATCGAATGATGGCCACCATGCGCCTCCCTGTAATTTCTTGGATCCGGCTGCATCGGTAGTGCACCTGCAGTTCCAGCATCCGTTTCACAGACTGCATAAACTCATAATGCGGTTCCACCATTTTCATCATTTTTGTCACCCGTTTCCGAAACGACGTCGCTTGAAACTGCCCTTCTAGACCTCGACGCTTCATAGTCGCGTCCCTTGGGTGTCTTCTTTTGCTTCCTGCGTGACTTTCTTGTACCCTGCCTAGTGATTTCCGCGTGCTGGGGCGTCGCTTCAGACTCCGGTATTCCATCATTTGAATGTCCTGAAATCTGTGTACTTGAATCGGTGACCCTGGCACGAGATTCTGCTAACTCTTCAAGCTCTTGGCTGCATTCACCTTCTAATACCTTGGTGATCTTGTCGCTAGCCTCGGCACTCAGCGTTTCAATCGCTGTGACGTGCCTGGTCACCACGACCACCCTGTCCTTAAGTAGCAGCACTTTGTATCCCTTGGTTTCGTCACTCTTTCCAAGGATAAGTGCACGCTCGGCGTGCTTCGACAACCCCTTCTTCTTTAGGTCCCTCCAAACAATGCACGGGGATCCGAAAACCACAATGTCATTCACCGCCGGTCGCTTTCCGGTGAGTACTTCGAGAGGCGAAATTCTACCGGTGTTTGACCTTGTCGGAGTGCGGTTGAGTATATATGCTGCATACTCAGCCGCCTCCGACCTGTACGTCAATGGAACGCCTGATCCGAATATCATGCACCGAACCATGTTGAAAATGGTCCGGTTCATGCGCTCCGCTTTGCCATTCGACGCAGGAGTGCCGGCTTCGGTAACCTGACGACGGATACCAGTCTGTTTGCAAAATAGGTCAACATTTTGGTACTCTCCGCCACCGTCGGTACGCAGCACGTGCACCCTGCAGGAGAACTCGTTTTCGAACCATGCAATGAAATGTCCGAACATCCGTGCGGCTTTGGCCTTCGTGCGCGCTGCAAAAACGCGTACATAGTTCGAAAAATGATCGACGAAAACGACCAAGTATCGATTTCCACTCCTGTCGCGGGGGGTGATAGGACCCTTAAGGTCGCTGCATATCACACCCCCGATGCGATCAATCGGTGCGTTTGCACCAGAGTCCGCTTTTGATTGCGCTTTCCTTGTGCCCTTGCCTTCAGCACAGGTCAGGCAGTTCGGTCTACTCGTGTCCGTGAGTACGATGCCTGACCTGGGGTCTTTTGCCAGCCTTTCGACAGTGTCGTAGGCCAGGTGACCCAGCCGCACGTGAAAATGATGCAGGCTCCCTTTGTGCGCGTCTGAATCGACACCTTCCAGCACACTGTTCATCACCATACTTTCAAACCCTTTCGAAATACCATCCTTTTTTGCGCCTTCAACTTGGCTACAAAAACTGACCCTTGAGTCATCACATCGAACAGCTTTTGCCCTTTCACCATAACTCGCAGCTTGTGGCCGTCGTCAACAATTTCGCAACCCTTTTCGCGTAATCGGCCAAGCGAGATCAGGTTTCTGGATAGTTGCGGCGCATAGTATACTTCAGTTAAAACAATAACCGTTTCACTATTGTTGCACGTTCGCAACGTAAGACGCCCAACCTTGGTTGCCAGAAGTGTGCCACCATCCGGCAATGTAAAATTGTCGTCGAGACTGCAATCCCTGTCATCTCCCAACAGACTAGCGTTCGACACTAAATGTCTACTAGCCCCACTATCGATGATCCAGATGTCTTCATCTGCATTTCCAGTTCCACATGTGTTCAACCTTCCATCCACGGTCGAAAGCACGAAACGCTTTGACGACCCTTCGTTTGCGCCACGGCTTTGCTTTTGGGTGCGTTCACCCCCGTTCTTACGGCGCTTTTCGGGGCAATACCTTTGTATGTGCCCCTCGCCACCACAGCTGTAGCACACGCGCCGCCCCTGACCAGATTTTGCTGCATGCACGTGCAACTTAGGGGCGGTCCTCGGCTTCATCGCATCATCCTCGAGCTCTTGAGCCCATGCAATCAACTCTTGAGCATGACTAAGATAATCCCCCCGTCTGGGGTCATATCTAGCCATCATCATTATCTTGAAGCGTGGTGCGGCATACTTCACAATATTTTTCACGATTAACTTTTCACTCGAACCGCTTTCGCGATCCAGAGCTACTAAGTACAGGTAGTGTTCCGTCCAGCTGCGCTTTGGATCTTTCTCCATCGCGAACCTTGTGGCGGCTTGATGGTGCTATATGGTCGTTCGAAAACCCAAATACATCTGTTCCATTACGTGGACCAACGTCGGTCGCACCCGCCATCACCATGCAACATTTTTCCGATAATATTCGGCGGCGGTGCCCCCCAAATGCTCCCCAAACTTGTTTACCTTCAACCTTTCACTCCATTTAAAACCAGAACTCATCTCGACGAACTCGAGTGCCTCCATGAACAGGTAGGACCATTGCCGGTAGCCTGCACCCAAACCGGGATACAGCTCGCGTCCCGAAAATTTATCGATACACAACTTGGGTATTTTGTACCCGGTGTACTGCACCGTTACACTTGGCTGCGCGGCGGGCACTTGGGGACCGCCTGTACCTTGCGCCGCAGCGGGAGCCCTGCGAGGTTCATCATATGTTCTCGGGCGTGGCTTTGCGCCAGCTTCCATCCCTTCGTCCTCGGCCAGGTCATCCATTGACATCTGCTGACCGAAAGGACGGTAGTTTCGGAGACTTTCACGAAACTCATCTTGTGGTATACGTATAGGTGCCTCCCTCTTGCGCTCGGGGGACCTCTTCTGAAATGTGGGCCTTGTTCGCCCTGCATCATCGGCATCTGTATTCAGTGCAATCTCTCGCAAATCACGCACCATGCCCTGAAAATTGCCCACAGAGGGCACATCGTCTCCATCAAAATAATCCATCGTAAACTTAATAAAAGAACCTCAATCACTTCCGTCAATAGCTTCCCCTAAAATGAGGGACTTTACACAAGCTCCACGAAACGTAACAACACGAAAATATCCAAACAAGCACACTCCAATCACCAAGAACACTCTACGATATTACTTGGCGCAACTTGGGCTCATAACCTGTTAAAATCAACAGAAAAATGTTGCGTGCACTTCGTATGATCAAAAATCACCTGCGTACGAAGTTTCGACGCGGGAGGATCAGTGGAAGTGGTGTAGCGGGGTGCGCGCGCAGTAGCGGTAGAGGTTCAGTTCGTGTGCTTGTGGTAAGCAATATAAAAACGGAAAGTAAAGATATATTATGTATGGTTACTTAAGTCGCTATCCAGTCCTAATTCAACTTAATCTAGTAACTGCCCTTATATGAAAAAATGTATGTCTTACCTGCATCAGCCAATGGGCTTCCACTATACGGAAGAGTGTAAAATCCAAAATGGGTACACACTCTTCCAACATTGTAAGGTTTGTTGAAAGAGCGCGCAATTCCTGCAGCGCCCGGCGTCGCCAGTGACTTTTATTTGGTTTATGATTCTTCGGTAAAAACCTAGCAAATTGCATGTATGCATATTATTTGTTTAAGTACTTAACTTATACTAATAAAATCACTTTGGGATTACGTAGAATTGTGAACAAGTTGCGGTATCTCGTTTCGTGTTACGTCGTGGTTATTAAAGTTGAACGTGGATAATTAAAGTTGTTTGCGTTTGATTACTGGCAATACGTTACTACCTCTGTTGCTATTGTTTACTTTTGGAACTGCTCGCGCTAGTACCCGCTGATTGAGTCGGAACACGCGCGTACAAGTACGCTGTGTAAATGAGCGATTCAGAACAGGTTATGAGGCCAAATGTAGCCGGTGCGTATACTCACGGTGCGGCTAGCGCACAGAGGAAGACTTTCCTTTAAGCGGCGTTCGCCGCTGTGGTGAAGTGTACCACAAATTTGGTCACTTTTGGTGAAGGCAGTTGGTCGAATTTCGGATTGGTCCAAACAAGGGGGGCTTTTTAGCCTATCAAATTCAAGGAGTATCAAGAACGCTGGTCTTGGGTGAGTCACCTGCCTTTGGGTATTTTACATAATTTTGTGTGGGTACATTGGGGACCATAGGGAGGTAGTATTATTGGTTAGTTGTGGATTTTCCGGATAGAGGGCTTTTGGTTGTGGTTTTTCCGAATAGAAGTCTTTTGGTTGCGGTTTTTCTAAGTAGAAGTCCTTTGGTCTTGGTCTATACCACAGCAAGGGGTCGCCGTTCTTCTTTTTACGTACATTAGTCGCCTCCGCCCACTGCGGAGTGTTTGGGGGCAGAGAGTTGAATTATCCCCTCTCGCCTATTATACCCGGTCTGGATGCGCCGCACGCGCACTTTGGCCACCGGAAGTCCCTCGACGGGAGTACGATTTGGCGATCTCGACACTTTAAGTCAAGTACGTTTGGAACGTGCTATTCACTGGATTGGTCTTTACGTGGAGATATCGTTTGTGGAGTTTCACGGACATATTGGGTTTTCACATGGACATATTAGCGCATTTTAACATTGGTTGGAGTTTAGACCGGTTTTGGTATTCTCTCATATTGGTCAGGGGCTAGACCGGTTGATTGGTCTACCCTCGATTATTTCGTATTGGTCAGGTCTAGATCGTTTGGACGATAGACCTATTGGAATCTATCTTTCGGAAGTGTTTCTGGTCTGTACGTACCTGGGGTGAAGAGTTCCACCCTAGGTACACTTAGCCAGCACGGTCTCATATTCAAGACCGAATCAGATCGATCTGCGATCCCGATCCACCGAGTGTGTAACTAGCCCACTACAATGGGTACACAAGGTGAGATGGTCTTAAGTGAATCGGACCAAGTGTCTCTGGATGATGACCGGTCGCCTGCCAGCAGCGGACGATCGGACCAGATTTCGAATGGAGGTCCGCGGGGTACTCCCCCCCCGTAAGTTGGAAGGCTGGGCACGATGGTGGTGGTCAGGTTGTCGATACAAATGTATTCGATTTCGAACTTGACTCCACCACAATGGTGTGCGTGCCCGGATCACTTGGTGATCGTGGATATCACCGCGAGGTGTCATCAAAGATTGAATTTGAGGATTTGAATTTGGAATCGTTCTGGAGAGGGCGTAAGGAAAAGCTATCACCTTACGTCTTCGTTCTCGATAAAGATGGCGATGTCCGGTCTGGCCTGGTGGAGGACCAGATCGGGATTAATAATTTTTTTCCTCCCCAAAAGGCTCCCACCGGAGCCGATCGGGACTATAGCAAGTCTTGCTATAGTCCCGGAAAGGATCAGGACCTTGGTCCTGATCCTATGTATATGCATAAAAAGTTGATGGAAAATCAAAAGACGAAAAATACTTGGAAGCTGATCAGAACGATCAGACCAACCTCCCCAAGGTCCCCAAGCTACCCAAGATTCCCAAGAAAGGGTTGGGAATGCCGGCCGACGAAGACGACCTCGAAGAAAAGTCGCAGGCCGGAGATGGAGGCAACACTGAAGAATACCTAAACAATATGTACTACATTTTTGAGCTGAAACGATTTGTTCGTTTTGACGTGGTCTTTCGGGTGTTGAACCTCCAGATCCCCGACCGTCTTCTCGGTCCCACTACCGAGCCGGTCCAGAGTGATCGCCCATTACTGTTGGTGAAAAACTTGGTGGTGATGTTGGCGGAGGCTGGCATTAAAATGCAGAATCCCGCCGATGTCCAAAAACTATTCGAATTTGAGACTTGGAGGCTGAAATCGTCGATGTCGACCTTCCACGACCATTTGGTCCCACTGGTGGGGGCGGTTCGCCGCCCAACTCCCACCGCAGAAGTGAAGGTCGCTTAAGCCTCCACAGCGCTTGTCGACATTGGTTCTGATGACGAATCGGTTTATCACTCTCCACCGGCTTCTAACAGCTCATCAGAGTTGGAGACCGGTGTCGAGCGGATGACCATGGGGGTGGACCATGCCCAGACCGAACAAAAAAGGGACGTGCGGCAGCAAAGGGCTGCTTGCCAGTCGGGGCTCCAGCGACCCCCCACAGGTCTCAGTTCCGCAAAAGGAGGGTATCAATACGTTGACCACGACTCCAGCTAACGTCCAAACCATGTTTGAGACGATGATGGAGCGTTTCATGGAAGACCGGGTTAGACCACCTATGTGCCCACATGCCCAAGACCGGTCTACCCAGCAAAGTGTCAATGTTTGCCGAGATGTGGATATGGAATCGGTAACATCTGTGGACAAGCCCACTCGAAGTGGTAAGCAAGTCGGCAAGGGGAAGCGCAAGCCGCAACCGGCCAGACCGCGTAGACCAAGGAATACAAGTGACTGTGACATGGAGTCGGTCGGCGGTCTTGACGACCACTGTGGGTCAGACGGTACGGGCGCTGGCAAGCCACGCAAGGCTAACCTAGCCTCCACTACTGCCTACGACTTTGGATCTGCTGCGATTCCGCGCATCCGTATGGCCGCGACGACCGACCTCAAGGACTTCACCGGCAAGGATGCTGATGAAGACCAGGCCCGGTCTTGGTTCGGTCGGGTCAAGTCTGCGTTCCTGCGAGACCAGACCCCGAAAAGTGAAAGGTGTCTGATCTTCCGGGATTTGTTGAAAGGACCGGCTGCCAACTGGATCCAACAGTTAGGTCGGGATGTCCGGTCTGACTGGGACCAGCTATGTGCAGAGTTTGAAGGGCAATATTGTAACTCCGGATTTTCGAGTGCCCGCAAGTATCACCATATGCAGAAGCGGAGCGACGAGACACCGATAGAGTATTTGCATCGGTTGAACGTGGCTGCACTTCGTGCCGGCATAACAATCAAAGAGAATAACCCGCCGAACGGTGCTACTCTGGAACATGTGGGTCACTACATTAGTACCCTGGACGATCAAGAACTGGCGGACCAGCTTACTCTGCTGCGTATTAGGGACGCGGGTGAAGTTGAACAGACTCTACGGACGCTACAGCAGTCGCGTAGCATGAGGAAGAAGAGTGCTGGTGGATCAGGTCGCTACCGATCCAGGACCCAGACCCAGACCGATCCGGTCAAGAGACCCTGGACCAGACCGACCCGAGCGGTCAAGGCGATCGTAGCCGAAGACAGCACGGGATCGGAAGGGGAAAGTGGAAGTCAATCCAGCCAGGAGTCATCGGATGAAGACCAGTATCGTTACGTCTATGTTGCGGTACCTGCCCCAAAGACCAGGTCGAAGCCCGACCAGGTAGACCGGAAGGGAAGGAACGGAAGCAAGTCCGATCCGGACCGACCTCGTCAGAAGTGCTACCACTGTGGGTCGAGCAAACATGATGGTCCAAACTGCTGGAAGAAGATGGTGTGCAAGAAGTGCAAGAGACGCGGCCACCCGACTGACCACTGCCTTTTCGTATGCAAGTCATGTGGAGAGATCCACGAGGCCGGCCACTGCAAGATTGAAGAATTTTTTAACATGATACGCAAGTGGTACGTGCCGAACAAGCACGCGGGGATGCTTCCGCCGGATGCGGAAAAGATGTTAAACTAGAACGCTCGCCAGGTTGGAATCTGGATCGAGCCGAGCGTTCTACGGTTCACATCTATGAATATGTCGGCAAGGAGGATAAAACCGACAATACACATTCTATTCCAAATTGCGTCGACCGAGACCATCCGGTCTACAGTCTGAAGACCGATGAGTACTCCCGGACCAAGGTGGTTATGCAGTTGGACTTTCTGCCTGGAGAATCCCGGGGATACTGGAAGTATCACTCGCCTGATAAATGGTTCAAGCAGGCGAAATCCTGTGGCAAGATTAATAACCAGAAAGCAACGATGTCGTTCGACTCTGGAGCTGAAGTATCGATAATCGACTCCGCCATTGCTCGTAAGGTCGGATGGCGTATAGACGATACCCAGAGACAAGAATGCGTCGGGATCGGTGAAAACTCTTATATGACCGAAGGAAGAACGCGTATGAAAATTACTTTGTCGGGATCGCTGGTCTACTTTTTCAGCGCTTGGGTTAGCAAGTTGGCTGTACAGGACGCTTTACTAAACATGGATTTCATGGTCCCAGCTGGTATTCGCCTATACCTGTCACATGGAGTGCTTACACTCCCGGATGAGGTCCAGGTCCAGTTGGCTGGTCGAAGACCTCTGTATGGTTCGTATACCGATCTGGTCCGGTGGGATCAAGACCTCACTATCCCAGTCGGTCGGTCTGCCGATACCCCGGTCGAGAAAGGTTTCCGTTCGAGGAAGTTATGGTTGACCAGGGGCTATCGGTGGGTCTCGACCTTCGTAAAGAGTGCTGGTCGACGTGATTTTGTCCGTATTACCAATATCGGTGACAAGCCGCTGACACTGGACAATAACACTATTGTTGGTATGTGGTTATCAGAAGGAAAGGTACCAAGGAATATGGGGTTCGTCTCGATTGGGTCGAGGCGGTATGTCGAGTGGAAAAACCTGGCGTACCAATCGACCACCGATCTTATCAGCGATGATGGGTCTGTGGAAGAGGATACCTCACCTTTAGTGGAAAGACCAAGTTATGTCACCCCAAAAAGGATGTTGGTCCGAAGAAAGGCGCCGCAGTCACCAGGAACGGTGGACCATCAAGTAGACGAGCCAAGGTTAGTCAACGTGGTGTCGGCACAAGACCAGGCGACAGCGGAGCCAGAAACGGAAGAAGGGGAACATGAATTGCTAGGTCGTACCATAATGGTATTCCTAATCAGACCGATATCAGTGAAGGAAAGCCCGTCGATCAAGACCAGGGGCGTTCAGCCGGTCCAGATGGTCTAGGTGATATCGCCCCAGAAGATGAACAAGTCTGTATACATGAAGGCGGGGAACAGTACATTCAGGAGCTGGAAAGCCAAATGGCAGTCCTCCCTGAAGTGTCTGCCGACTCGCCCGAAGTTACAATGGATGATTTACAAGTGGGTGATCAAGACCTTAAAAGTCCAGACCAGATCGAGCAGTTGAAGAATATCATATGGAAGAAAAGACATCTACTGATTGGAAAGGGCAACGCCTTACCACCTGCAGCCCATGGTGCGATTTGCGATATTGACGTTGGAGATGCCAAGCCGATTGCCCAGCGATGTCGACGCGTGGCGCCACAGTACCGTGAAATGCTTTCTGATCTCATTAAAGGACTGTTGGTCACCAGATTATTAGACCGTCGACCTCGCCATGGGCCTCGCCGATCGTAATTGTTATCAAAAAGAACGGCGTTGACATTAGACTGTGAATAGACTATCGGCTGGTAAATCGGTTGACTAAACTCATGGTTTACCCGATGCCGCTGATTAATGATCTGTTGGAAGACCTCGACAAGACCTTGTGGTATTGTTCGCTAGATATGGCAAGTGGATTTTGGGTGGTTTCGATGACCGATCGGGCTCGCGAGATTTCCGCATTTGTTACGCCGTTCGGTCTGCTCGAGTGGAACCGTATGCTGTTAGGTCTGAAGAAAGCGCCCCAGATCTAAGAGGCTGATCGACAACGCACTGTATGGACACTTCAAGATCAGTACCGATCGGGACCCCACCGAAAACTATGATGTGTTTAGAGAGGGTGAACCCGATCGGAAAAGAAGACCGTCCGTTCTAGGGAGGCGGGCGTACATCGACGATATTCTGATACCTGCCTCGTCATGGAACGATCTGTGCGAGAAGGTTGAACGGTTGTTGGAGACATGCGACCGCTGGAACCTATCTATCAGTGTCGTGAAAAGTTTTTGGGGTATGTCCAAGGTCGCCTATTTAGGCCATATGGTCTCAAACAATGGTCTAGAGGCTAATCCCAAGGACCTGGATTCGCTGAGTAACCTTCCGTTCCTCAGATCGCTGAAGGCAATGCAGTCCTTCCTGGGAAGCTTGAATTATTATAGCCGATTCATTGAAGACTTTGCTATTTACGCGGCTATGCTGTATGAGCTCCGGGAAGTTGAATATCATATGTTGCGCGAAGAAGACCGGGCAACTTTACAGGAGGGCGCCGACTCTGGTCTTGCTGCAGTTTGTCCGCAAGTGGAAGCCGAAGATCATATGAAGCGTGCACGGTTTGCCTTTGGTATGTTGAAGGTTAAGATGGCGACGGCACCGATTCTCAAGCATTTCGCTCCCGAAAAAGTGCCGACCATTATTGTATATGTAAGTAAGTGGGCTATTTCGGCCACTTTAGTGCAAGATCACGATGGTGTGTATCATACAGTCACGTTTACGAGCCGGACGCTAAAACCAAATAAAGTGAACTATGGAATTGTCGAGAAAGAAGTGCTGGAGTTGCTACGAATTCTGGATGTGTGAGACAACCTGCTGGTCGGCCGACCTATAAAGGTCCTGTCAAGACGGTCTACTTTGTCCTGGCTATTATCAGCCAATGGGATGGACGGACGTCTAGGCAGATGGTCGGCGGTCTTGTCGCAGTGGACCCTCGAGGTCGTTAAGTGCACCAGGGGCGAGGAAGAGATATTGGGCACATTAGCTGCCAGTATCACCCCTCGGTCTGAAGTGGAGGAGGCATTGATAGCGACTGCCCCGAGGAAGCAACCTCGGCAGTCAGTTTCGAGACCGCCACCGACCGTCGACCATGACGAAGAGCTCTTTGTCTTAAGTTTTGACGGATGGGCAAGCTTGAAGAAGAAGTCCGGCGCCTATAGTGCCATATTGTGGAAGTTGCCGCAATGGTCTATAGTTGCAGCCGCTGCTGACTTCACACCGGATATTACTGTTAACGAGGCGGAGTACCGAGGTCTACTTCTATGTCTGGACCTGCTGTCGTCGCAAGAGAAGGGGCGAGTCATCATATGTGGTGACTCTAACCTAGTGATCAGGCAGATCACCGGAGAGATCGACTGCAAGGCTCCACGACTACGGACGCTAAATGATCGAGTAATGAAGGCATTTAAGGACCACCCCAACCACGAGCTATTGCACGTGAAACGGGACTGGAACAGAAGCGCCGACTACTCGCGACCAAGGCCATGCAAGACCAGACCGGGGCTACGATCACCGAGAAGGCCGTTCTGGATGAATTGATGAATATAAACAGGCTCCCGGAAGTAATCGGACCCAAGAACGCCCCAGTCCAGGTGCATGTGATGGTCGCGACTAGATCGAAAGCTCAGAAGTTTCGCCGACCGTTTCCGAAGGAAAGTTTGAACGAATACGCAGTGCAACAGTTAAGGATGGAACGGATCCTCAAGGCGCAGGACGAAGAAGAATGGATTATGAACCTGAAGACCTACCTGCGTGGTGAACTGTCCAAGTTGACGAACTATCAAGCGAAAGAGTGCATCAAGATCGCGGATAGCTACGAAGTGGATGATAATGGATTATTGTATTACTGCCGCGATGCCGACCAAGACAGTGCAGACCGGTACCGACTGGCGAAATTAGTGATCCCTGAGTTGTTGCAGCCGGATGTCCTTCATCACTATCACGTGAGTCTAGAAGGGGGACATCAGGGGGCATAGGCAGGACCTATCACAAGATCAGGTCCCACTTCCACTGGAGAGGTCTTTTCCGCAGTGTGCAGAAATATGTGGGCTGTTGCACGGATTGCGAGACCGGAAAGGGTAGACCGGTAATCAAGGGGCGATCGCCTGGAAATATCGAAGCTACCTACCCTTTCCAGGTCATAGCGATGGACCACATACCGTCACTGCCTATATCGACGCGCGGCAACACTGAGCTGCTGATCTGGGTAGACCTGTTCACCGGTCTAGTTATTGCGAAGGCAAGTGCATCTCGGTCTGCGGAGCAGATCGCCCAGAGCTATGAAGAATGTGTGTTCCGAAGATTCGGCGACAGCGAGGTCATCAGGCACGATCGGGACCCGGTTTTATGGCCGAGGTGTTTCGGTAGTTCAATAACATGCTGGGCCAGAAACAGAGTGCGACGATGGCATATCGTCCGCAAGCAAATGGATCGGCGGAACGCATGGTGCAGACCATAACGAGGGCGATCAAGATGTACGTTGATGACCCATACCAGCAAGATTGGGACGAGTATGCAGAAAGGCTGGTGTTTGCACTCAACTCGTCGACCGATCGGGTTCGAGGAGAAACGCCTTTTTATCTGGCATATGGATGGGACCCTCGGTCGACATTGGAAGCTGCGATACCTATCGGATGCTCCCGGACCCGTGATCGTGATTCTCGACGCTGGCGCATGCAGGTACAGAAACACTACCAGCATGGAAAAGAAGTCGTCAACGAAAAGCTGCGTCAGGCCACACAAGACCGGGCAGACCGGACCAATGACCAGGTCCGACCCCACAGTATAGAACCAGGGGCGAGGGTATGGCTATACCTAGACCGAGTGAAAGAGGGCTATGTGAAGAAGCTGGATCACATGTGGCACGGCCCTTTCCGTGTTGCCGAGCTGATTGGTGAGCAAGCTGCCCGTCTAGTAACAACTGGTACAGATTACAAGGTCTTCCCGATTGTGCATGTGTACAAGTTGAAGCTGGTCCGAGAATTTCCGGATCGACCCAAAACGCCCTGTCTGGTAGACGAAGGAAAAAGATTTGATTTCGATGAAGCGTTACTACCGGAGGACAGTTGGGAACGACCATTAGAGGAAGACGAGTTTGAAGTGGAGAAGGTCTTGGATGTTCGGTCGACCAAGAAGACCAGGTTCGGTCGGACTCACCGAGAGTACCTGGTCCGATGGAAGGAACATGATGAATCAACTTGGGTCGACGAGCTCGACTTGAATTGTGGAGCTCTTCTACGAGAGTTCGAACGAGAACGAGTCAGTCGTAATCGCTTCGCAGTGATGCAGACCCATGAAGACCAAGACCAAGACACGCAGTAGCATCGGTCGGTCTAGACCGGTGTGAAGATGTGGAAGGTCCGAGTTGATGTGAAATTGTGATGAACTGTGACGGATTGGAATAGCGGAATGATGAATGTGATGACTATTTTTCGTGATGGGAGTGGAACTGTTTACGATAACGTGTTCGGTGCAACTATGGAAAAAGTGGTGAAATTAGTTGAAGTGATTTGACGATCAGACATATGAAGAAGAAATGATGACATGTATTACGAGTTATCTGGTCGACTACCCTCGACTTCACTTGCTATCACCCCACAGACGGCCGATGACCATCGACGGATGATTATCTACTTGATCCTGAAACTGGTTACGCCATGGGTCCTTCCGGTCAAGCTGGACCAAAGCGTCCTTGAGGTCCGCGACCGGCTCAGCGCAATCAAGACCGGGGTACCATGTGCCGTCGTCGGCCAGAAGTCTGGTCTTTTCAACGCGACGCCTTGGAATGTGGAGGAACACCGGGTACAAGAACACGTCGACGTCACACTCGCGAGCTCGCATCCCGTCCAAAATGTACTGGCACAGGGATTGCCAAGCCTCGCCCGCTAGAATTCGACGTCGCTTGCGCTTGCTCTGGAACGTCGCCAGACCCGTGTCTTGTCGCACCCGGTCGGGAGGAAGCACCAAGTAGTGGGACGCTTCCCAAATTTCTTGACCGTGGATCCTGTTGAAATTCTTCACCCGGCCTAGCAAAGTGCCGATTCATGGAGTCAAGTGGAGCACAAGTCCTATATTGGAGTGTTCGAAGATTTTCCATGGTTCATCGCCGTACAGGCGGGAGATCTGCGCCGACGTAATCAGGCCCGCCCTCCATGCAGACGCGGTAGGGGTTCTCTTGACTGGTGAAAAAAGCCAGGAGTCCGGACGAGAGAAAGACCGGTCCAGAAGCTGCTTGGTCAGGGTAGACCGGCGTAAACAGACGATTTGCCCCGACGACTACGGCCAAGTCACTTCAAACGTCCTCGGCGGAAGGGAGCTGGTATCAACCGCCATGTTCTTTAATAGGGCGTACTTATGAAGTCCGGATGTCCCGGGGAGAACCGAAGGCGCCGGCGTCGAGGATATCACTACCGGTGCAGCGTCACTTGGCAGACCGGTCTTCTGCTCTGACCCCACTGTCGACGCCACTTGGACGAAACTGTCACGCAAATTCGTTTGCTATTTGGACTGGATGGGGATAATGAACTCGGAATCGCCGGACCCTTCGCTGGAGTCCTCCTCAGACGAGACCCCTGTGTGCTGGATGCGACTTGCAGTATGGCGCGAGGGCGCCCGACTTTCCGAGGGGTTGAAGATGTCGTCCATGTCCGAGTCCATGAGAAGTGTCTGAGTCTTGGCTCTCTTATGGGACACTGCACGCTTCCCCCCGATTCCTGGTCCGCGCGCAGTGCCCCGCGCCCTCGAGCTACTCGGCGCGTCCGCGCGCTTCTTTGATTGTAATGTAATTTCGGGATGGTGAATATCGGCCAATGAGCGACGTCGGTCTTGGTCCTGCTTCAACCGGTCCTGGTCCTGTTTCAAGCGGTCTTGTTCTTGCCCCGAGGCGACTAAGGTTGCCGATGCGGACCAATCTGCGCTGGAGGAAGCAGTCGAACACGGAGGTAGCAAGTTTATCAAGCGCTGGCGGCACTGGTCTAGTGCCACCCGACGACGACCCGACTCTTGCGTCCAAGCGTCGGACCTGTCTTGACAGGACCGGACCTTCCCGGTCTGGTCTTTAATCGCAATTTGCAACTTGGCAATGCGTCGCGAGAGGTCGTCACCCTGCATGAGCAGTGAGGTCGCATCAAGCTGTCCGTCCAGCTGCTGCTGTCGAACAAGTGCAAGTTGATCCCGGAGATGGGACTGATGAGCCTCCAGACGGGACAGCTCATGGCGCGCGCTTATCAACTCCTCCAAAATGTGTCGAAGCTGGTCAGAGAGACCGTCAGACTGCCTATCAGCATCGACCAAGGCACCTATTGCTTGGACTATGTTGGGAGAGATGAGAGCTGAAGACAAACGAGGGTCAAGAAGAGTACAAGATGAAGACCAAAGATGCGCACCTCGTGTTGCCTGGTAGGCCACCTGGGTCTTGAGACGCATGTTTTCTGCGAGCATATCCTGCATCCGAGTGTCGGCTTCAGTCTGACACCCTTTCGATGTTTGAAGTGCAGGAGAATTATGTGGGCTGCCAGACCGAGCCGACCGGACAGGTGAAGCAATATGGGGCGATTCGGCGCATAGAGTTTCTGCAGAACCAACAAGAACGAGTGTCAAAGGGAAGCATACGAGGATTGAGTGCAGTGAAGGAAGTACCTGGAGCAGGTGGCGAAGATGTTTGGTCGATGGTGAAGAAGTTCAAGTGACCAAGGTCCAGTTGGTCGAGTGATGGGTGAGTCAGACCGTTATCGTTGTGCGACACGGTCGGACTCAGGGGCGGCTGTGGTGAAGTGTACCACAAATTTGGTCACTTTTGGTGAAGGCAGTTGGTCGAATTTCGGATTGGTCCAAACAAGGGGGGCTTTTTAGCCTATCAAATTCAAGGAGTATCAAGAACGCTGGTCTTGGGTGAGTCACCTGCCTTTGGGTATTTTACATAATTTTGTGTGGGTACATTAGGGACCATAGGGAGGTAGTATTATTGGTTAGTTGTGGATTTTCCGGATAGAGGGCTTTTGGTTGTGGTTTTTCCGAATAGAAGTCTTTTGGTTGCGGTTTTTCTAAGTAGAAGTCCTTTGGTCTTGGTCTATACCACAGCAAGGGGTCGCCGCTCTTCTTTTTACGTACATTAGTTCTCTCCGCCCACTGCGTAGTGTTTGGGGGCAAAGGGTTGAATTATCCCCTCTCGCCTATTATACCCGGTCTGGACGCGCCGCACGCGCACTTTGGCCACCGGAAGTCCCTCGACGGGAGTACGATTTGGCGATCTCGACACTTTAAGTCAAGTACGTTTGGAACGTGCTATTCACTGGATTGGTCTTTACGTGGAGATATCGTTTGTGGAGTTTCACGGACATATTGGGTTTTCACATGGACATATTAGCGCATTTTAACATTGGTTGGAGTTTAGACCGGTTTTGGTATTCTCTCATATTGGTCAGGGGCTAGACCGGTTGATTGGTCTACCCTCTATTATTTCGTATTGGTCAGGTCTAGATAGTTTGGACGATCGACCTATTGGAATCTATCTTTCGGAACTGTTTCTGGTCTGTACGTACCTGGGGTGAAGAGTTCCGCCCTAGGTACACTTAGCCAGCACGGTCTCATATTCAAGACCGAGTCAAATCGATCTGCGATCCCGATCCACCGAGTGTGTAACTAGCCCACTACAATGGGTACACAAGGTGAGATGGTCTTAAGTGAATCGGACCAAGTGTCTCTGGATGATGACCGGTCGTCTGCCAGCAGCGAACGATCGGACCAGATTTCGAATGGAGGTCCGCGGGGTACCCCCCCCGTAAGTTGGAAGGCTGGGCACGATGGTGGTGGTCAGGTTGTCGATACAAATGTATTCGATTTCGAACTTGACTCCACCACACCGCCACTTAGCCGATACGCCTTTATAAAAGGGATTAGTAGGAGAGAGCTCTCCTACTCGGAGCCAAGATTCCCAGTTTGGTTTACACTTATATTTCGCTAATGCCTTAACGTAAGGCTCCCTTACTAAGGGTGTAGCTAAGGGGAGGGCTCCCCTTACACTACTGCACTCACTACTCGCGCGACCGGTCGAGGTCGTGCGTCTGTAGTCGTCGAGTGAAAATTTAAACTGAATGTATATTTAATATATAATTAGCCTAAGTTAATTTAAACTAATGTAAACTATATGTAATACTAAGTAGAACTTACCAAATTCTTACCTAGCTAAAATGTAGTGTACATCACCTGTGTACCAGCACGTGGATGGCTGACACGCCACCCCCAAGGGCTCCTGCCCTGATTGGTTAAAATAACCAATGTTTCAAACCCTTTCGATCCGGTAAATACTGACACAAACCGTAGTGTACTCACGTACACCACCTACTAAATGTGACTCGAATGTAACCCTGTTACATCCTCCCCCATCAAGACTATTGCTTACGCAATAAACAAAATGTTGTTGGAGAACTCCAACTGCCAGAACCTCTGGCTGACCATGAGCACCTTTAGTGGTGCTATGGAAGAAAACTATTCCGATAACTCGGAAGTGGATGCCCTTGGGGATATCTCCCCAACGGCTGACCACTCCGACAGCGCCGAACGGTGCTGTCGGTCATCCAACCCATTCCCCACACGTGGGGAAAACGTACTAACTCGTGCGCAACCTTTTACCCACTAGGGGTGATGCATCCGGGTCGCCGTAGGCGACCATCACCAATGAACCGGCCTCGGTTCATGAGGCCCGACGTGCCTTACGGCCACGGAAGGGACCTCGTGACCCTTAAAAGAGGTCTAAGAACGCGGTCAAGAGGGGTTTAACCTCATATACCCCTGGTCCAGCGGCTATACTGCCGCGTGAAATTGCGCGCCGGAAACAACTCCAGGCCAGACTGCTAACGCCTAAGCAGCTTACTGTTAAGTCCTACAGGACGCGCATCGGGAAACAGGCACGCGGTGCCCTCGTGGATATCCTCCACGAGATTCCCTTTGTTCTCTTACGGGACAAAAGCGTCGAGGACGCAGAACAGGCATTCACCGCGCTTGGGCGGAAGGGGGGAAGCGCCTCCCCAACTTTGATGCGCTGTACAACAGCTTTTCCGAAACCGACGTTTGAGTAGAGAGGGCGTTACGCTTGGCCTATGCCCAGACCAAAGCGCAAGGGCAATTACCTTCCTCTTACTACACGCGCCCGGCTCTCGATGTGGTGCCGGAGAGCAATGCAGACTTTGCATCTACCTCCGGCAAACTACCAGAAACTGGGAGTTAAGGGGCTTCTTCGGCCCCTTTGGTCGTTGACTCTCAGTGGGATTCTCCCCGTAGCCGGTGCGTATACGCACGGTGCGGCTAGCGCACAGAGGAAGACTTTCCTTAAAGCGGCGTTCGCCGCTACTTAGCCGATACGCCCTTATTAAGGGCTTAGTAAGAGAGAGCTCTCCTACTCGGGGCCAAGATTCCCGGGTTAGTTTACTATAGCCTTTGCTAGTGCCTTAACGGCAAGGCTCCCTTACAAAGGGTGTAGCTAAGGGGAGGGCTCCCCTTACGCTACGGCACTCACTACACGCACGACCGGTCGAGGTCGTGCGTCTGTACTAAGGAGTGAAAGTAAAACTGAATATATTTAATATGTAATTATTTAAACTAATATAAACTATATGTAACACTAAGTAGAATATTCCTAATTCGTACCTAGCTAAAATGTAGTGTACATACCTGTGTACTGACACATGGATGGCTGACACACCACCACACCAAGGGCTCATGCCCTGATTGGTTAAAATAACCAAAGGTTCGAAACCTTTCAACCCGGCCAATACTGGCCTCAACCGTGGTGTACTCATGTACACCAACACTCAGTGTTACCCGAATGTAACCCCGTTACATCCTCCCCCATCAAGACTATTGCTTACGCAATAAACAAAATTTTGTTGGATAACTCCAACGCCAGTTCCCCTGGCCATCCATATGTGCACCTCCAGTGGTGCTATTGCGTCTCCTCTAGAAGAGGTAGACTACACCGAAAACTCGGAAGTGGATGCCTTTGGGGGTACCTCCCCAATGGTGAGCCGCTCCGACAGCACCGAACGGCGTTGTCGGCAGCCTAATCCCTTCCACACACGAGAGGAAAATGCACTAACCAGTGCGGCACCCCTGCCCGTATTGGATGATACATCTGAATCGCCAAAGGCGATCATCACTAATGAGCTGGACGCAGCTCAAGACTCCCAACTTGCCGCACAGGCACTAAGGGCTGCGTTACGCCCCCGAACGCCCTTCAAGGGCGGCTTATAATTTTGATGGTCCTCGTGACCTTCCAAGGTGGGCCAGGCGTTTGGTAAGGACTAGTCTAGCGTCCTATACCCCTGGTCCCGCGGCTGAACAGCCGTACCAACGCGAACGCCGTGAGAAACTCCGACAACAACTGCTTACACAAAAGCAGTTCACTAGCGTCTCGTACCAAGAGCGCTTAAACAGGCAGTCACAAGGTGCCCCTGTTGAGAACCTCCGCGAGGTTCCTTTCGTTCTTTCTCCGGGAGAAAGTGCCGATGATGCAGAGAAGAAGTTCCGCGCTTGGGCGGAAGGGTAGAAGCTTCTCCCCAGCTTTGATGAGCTGCATGACAGCTATTCCTGTCGAGACATTTGGGTGGAGAGGGTGTTGCGCCTTACATTTGACAAAGCTAAGGCGATGGAGCAACTACGTGCTCCGTATCGCACGCGCTACGCCAGCGCCCCTGTCTCCACCATGGTGTCCGGAGACAGTGTGGTCGCCACATCTTCCTCCGGCAAACTCCCACTTATTGGGAGTGAAGGGGCTTCTCATGCCCCTCTGGTCGTTGACCTACAGCGGGATTCTCCCGCTCAAAAGCGTCAACGACGTCGCGGCAATCCTGCCGTAGGGGAGTCTCGAACTCCCACGAACTCTGTGAGTGTGGATAACCTTTCCACTTCACCAGATACTGGGTTTGACCCCCATGATGGCGCCGCGCCATCAGCCGCTCCACATGAAAGTGTGGAGTACTCTCCGCATCGAGCATTGGAGGAGGAGGTCGCACAATTGCGACGTGAGATTCGCGCGCGCTGTGATCGACACAGTCTTCGCATCCATGATATCCAGGAGGGTACCCGCGATGAGCGGGATGCCACTGATCGCTTCGAGAGGCGGCTTTCCTCTCTCGAGACGACCGTTGCGGAGCTTCGTGGTCGCATTTTAGCCCTTTCGGGCTTCCTTCGTCCTGCGGTGCCTTACGGCTATCCGCCTTTCCACCCTCCTCCATGAGGGGACCCGCCTCCGGGTCCTGGTATGGCTTAAGCATACCGATATAAAAGGTTGGATGCGTACGCATCGCCTTTGGGATGTCTAAGGTGTACGACAAGCCCTTTCGGGCTAATACCTTAAAGGGGCCCACAAACCTGGGGCGCAGTTTGTTGCGCAACAAATTTGAAACTGCATGTGTAGGAAGATTTTTAGCGTTCAATAAAACACTTTCTCCTACTCTGTATACCTTTTTGTTACGCCGTCCCTTTCGGTCAGCTTTCTCCTTCTGCTTGTCTTGGCTTTCCGCCATGGCATCGCAGACGTGTAGTAAGACACTAAGGAGCGTCGATAAGAACTTATCGATGTGCTTTCGCACAGATACAGGGCTGACATCGGGGAATCCTCCCCCCTCAAGCCCTGGGCCACACACACGTGGCGTTAACGGAACCCTCGGATTCACCAATCCGTTCACGCAAAACGGGGTAAACCCCGTAGATGCATGTACCGAATTGTTGATAGAAAATTCAACCATCGGGAGCATCTCACTCCAACTCTTTGGGGAATCCGGACATAAACTCCGGAGAATATCCTCCACAACGCGATTAACGCGTTCCGTCTGACCGTCCGTCTGCGGATGATCCGCAGTGGGCATGAGGAGTTTGGTGCCTAGCACCTTAAACAACGCTCCCCAGAATTGTCCCGTAAAACGGGGATCCCGATCCGATACAACGGAATCGGGTAGACCATGCTGTCGAAAGACACGGTCGAGGAACACTTTCGCTGTTCCTTGTCCATCTATGGACTCTGGCACCGCCGCCAGGTGAGCCATCTTGCTCAAACGGTCTACAAAGACCAATATGCCGGTGTTCCCGGCCTTATCCTTCGGAAAACCGAAGATAAAATCCATGCTAATGGATTTCCAACACTCCGTTGGGACCGATAAGCTCGTCAAAGGCGCAGCTGCACTTGCAGAGGGTTTAACCCTCTGACACGTCTCACAGGTGCGTATATACGCACCGACCCACTTATACATATTGGGCCACCAATACAAAGCGCTTAAAGCGCTGTAGGTCTTATCCCGACCTAAATGACCCCCGGTAGGGGCGTCATGTGCCTCAAAGAGGACTCTATACTTCAGTTCCTCATCATGAGGAACAACCACCCGCGGAGTGTCCTCCGCGCTCGTGCTATAATATAGCAAACCGTCACAGTAACTGTAACCGTGTAACCGAGCTCTAGCTCGACTTGACAGGGTTGGCTCAGACGAGCCAATTCCCTTTTCACCCAACGCGCTGATAAGCGCCGTACACTGTGGGTCATTCTCATACGCCTGGCGTATGAGATCCACCACAGACGTGGTGATGAATGTCGCGTGAGCGAGCTCGTAATCGGGACGACGCGACAACACGTCTGCAGGCACGTTTTGCTTTCCAGGTTTATACTTAACCTCAAAGTTGTACTCCGCAAAGAAGGAGAGCCAACGAGCCATCCGTTGCGAGAGATGAGGCGACTTTGTCGCTGTCCGTAAGGACGCGTGGTCAGTATAAACCACGAACGGCTTTGAGCCGAGTAGGTGAACCCTAAATTTGACAATAGCATACTTCATTGCAAGTAGCTCCTTGTCATGAACAGGATAATTCCGTTCTGCAGCTTTAAGCTGCCTCGACTCAAACGCAATTACGCGTTCCCTTCCTGCATCGTCTGCTTGTAACAAAGCACATCAGATTGCGAAATCGGAGGCGTCGCAGACGACACTAAATGGTTTCCCAGAGTCTGGTAGAGCAAGAACGGGAGCTTTTAGCAAGCTCCCCTTAATCGCTTCAAAAGCGTTTTGGGGATCAGTTTCCCAACACCAATCAACATCCTTCTTAAGAAGGTCGGTCAATGGCTTCGACATTTCAGCGTAGTTCTCGCTGTACCTGTGGAAATAGTTGGCTAATCCAAGCCACTTACGTAAATCTCTAAGATTTACAGGCGAAGGCCACTCCACAATGGCTTTCACCTTCGCGGGATCTGCCCGCACTCCATCCTTACCGATGAAGCATCCGAGGAAAGGAATTTCCTCAGCACCAAATATACATTTGGATGCGTTCGCATATAACTTATGCTCTCGCATACATTCGAGCACTGCTCGAAGGTGTATCAGATGCGTCTGAACATCAGACGAGTCACCTTCCGCACAACTATGGACGAATATATCGTCGAAGTACGTCTGAGCGTACTCTCTATGAGGGCGAAAGAGTTGAGTCACCAAGCGATTGAAAGTCGCTGGTGCATTTGAAAGCCCTTGTGGCATAACAAGCCACTCCCACAGAATGCCACTAGGCGTGCTAACCGCTGTCAGCGGAATATCGGACGCTCGCATGAGCACCTGATAATACCCGTTCACCAGATCTAAGGCACTGTACACAGTACAGCCCGCCATATTGTTCTGGAGGACATCCTTCCGAGGAATTGGAGTCTGCATGGTACAGTAGCTACATTCAGCGTGTTGCACGCATGCACAATGCGCCACTTTCCGTTCGGCTTACGAACACAAAAAGTGGGAGATGAATGGGGAGACTTGCTCTCCCGTACCATCCCTGCCTCTTCTTTCCCCTAGAAGAATGCGTCGATGACGTCGCACTGCTCCTTGGGGAGAGGCCACTGCCTAGTGACGCAGTATTTGGTTCCAGGAACCAAATCAATTTCATGTCGGACTCCCCGATCCGGTGGTAACCCCATCGGCGGGTTGTCACTAATGACATCTCCAAATTCCTTTAGTAAGGAATGGTAAGGGTCCTCAGGATCCGCGAGGATCTTGAGACCGCTTCGGGCATTCAATGCCTATTTGGGTTGCACCAAAATTGACTCGTCCATCGTGGATGAGGATTTCAACTCCTCTTCCGGACGTAGTACGACAACTTCGTCGATTTCATCTGCTTTCAAAGCAGTTCCAAACTCGTTGAAGGACATCTCCTCCAACGACAACAGTTCGCCTACCCCAGGAAACCGTTCAAGGCTTACGCCTTCTCTGACAACACCTGTCACACTATTCAGCATCCTGTAGGACTGCTGACTACTGGCCTCGGGACTCATCCCGAGACCCAGATGGGGGAGTCAATTGCCCCATCTATTGGAAGCGCCTCGCGCCTACCCACAGAGGTCTCTACCTCTACCACCGGTGGCTCGCCGGTCTCACCTACAACGGCGTAGTCGGAATCATTCCGACGCGCGAAAGAGACGAACTTCGGGTCTCTTCGCTTGAAAGCGCCTCGCGCTTAACCACAGGGGTCTCTGCCCCTACCACTGGAGTCGCCTCAGAGGAATCCACCTCTGCCAATGGCGACTCACCAGTATCGCCTATAACGGCGTGGTCGGAATCGTTTATGACGTGCAAAAGAGACGAACTACGGGTCTCTTTGCTTGGAAGCGCCTCACGATTAACCACATGGGTCTCTACCCCTACCACTGGAGTTACCTCAGAGGAATCCACCTCTGCCACTGGCAACTCACCAAAATCACCGTTAACGGCGCGGGGATTAACCGCCGAATCCCCCTCGTTAAGGAACTCTTCCTTAATGCCATTGGGAATGATCGTGTCAGACTCCCAATCTCTGGCATCTCACGCCAGAATCGCTTTTGCGATCGAGAAAAGGTGGGTTCATGACTCGCCAATGCTTCACCCGACCGCGGGTGCGTTGAGCCAATGGACTTAGACTTCCAGTCTATCCATGGCTCGTGGCGTTCCAGCCACTTCATGCCCAGAATGAGGTCATACCTCGAGTCCAAATCCAGGACTAGGCAACGTTCTAAGCTGTCGAAGTCTGCAAACTTCAGCTTAAGGTCAATCGAGACCTTGGGTACAGAAACCTGCACACCCGTCGCAAGACGGACCGTGCCAACATCACGAGAACGTGCCTCTAGGGCCTCGGCATACAGCCGACTATTCACAACAGAAGCCCGTCTGACATAATTGTCAGACGCTCCAGAGTCTATCAAGACTCTCCAAGGCTTATCATAGCCTTTCACGTCGGCAAGGACTATAAGCAAACCTGGCTGGTACACCAACTCGGTGCTAGAAAGCACCGCTTCCCTCGGGGCTTTGTGCTGTCGTCCCCTACCCTGGGGCTTAACAGCACTTAGGGATCCCCCAGTAGGGCGCCCCGAACCTACTGGGAGCCGTCGTTTCCCGACGGCTTGGGAAAGGGCTTTTTCCCAAACCTTGGCCCCTTAAAGCGGGTATCTCGCTGGGGATTTCGCGGACATCGGTTCCACAGATGATCCGTGCTTCCACACAGGAAGCATCTCAGCGGCCCACCTCGCTGCAACATAGCTAAGAGCTCTGCCTCGAAGCTCTGTGAAAAAGAGCCAGAGTGACTCTTAGCGGGAGGTTTTTCCTCCGCTTCGACCTGACTCAGGTCCATGGGTTCGGGACCCACCTTAGAGGAACGTAAGTTCCTCTCGGCGTTAAGCGCCATCTTAAACGCCTCCTACAGGGATTGGGGTCGGCATCGTAACAGTTCCGAATGTGGTGGCCCTTCTTCTGGCCTCCCATGAAGACGGGGATGGACACATCACCCGAATACGCTTTCGCGTACATCCCTGCCAACAGGGTCTTCAGTTCTTGGACATATGTTTCCAAGTACCTAGTGCCCTGACGGCACCTCAAAAACGCCAGCTGATTCTGGAAAACCAAATCAGGCGTGGCGAACATGTCCATAAGCTTTTGGTTAAGGACTTCCCAGGTTGGGAACACGCTCGTGACCGAATCCGGACATGTAAATGCCCATGTACGGGCTTTGCCCGTAAGATGTGTCAATGCAAGTCCCACTTGCAAGTGATCAGCGAGCACATTCGCTGTGGCGAAGGCCGTTTCGACCTCTCGCAACCACACGTAAAGGTTGTCACCCTTCTCCCCGGTGAACTCCTTTATCTTAAACGATAATGGGGGACGCACCCCCGTGGAACGATTTCCACCTAAACTCGCCTCATGAGCGATGAGGGCATTCAACCTTGCCTTTTACGGCCTCAAGGCCCTGCTCCACTAGGAGCTTCATACCCTCTTCCCCCGTTAAGAGTAACAGCCTTTTAAAGGCTTCCTGCTGGACGAGGGTCAAACTATCCCAATCGTCCTGATTCATCCTTTGCAGAGAATGCCTAGTCTACCAACACAGGTGTTGGATTGACCACAAGTGCTACCAGATGTAGCCGGTGCGTATACGCACGGTGCGGCTAGCGCACAGAGGAAGACTTTCCTTTAAGCGGCGTTCGCCGCTACTTAGCCGATACGCTCTGATAAAAGGGATTAGTAGGAGAGAGCTCTCCTACTCGGGGCCAAGATTTCCAGTTTGTTTTACACTTAGCTTTCGCTAATGCCTTAACGTAAGGCTCCCTTACTAAGGGTGTAGCTAAGGGGAGGGCTCCTCTTACACTACTGCACTCACTACACGCGCGACCGGTCGAGGTCGTGCGTCTGTAGTCGTCGAGTGAAAATGTAAACTGAATGTATATTTAATATATAATTAGCCTAAGTTAATTTAAACTAATGTAAACTATATGTAATACTAAGTAGAACTTACCAAATTCTTACCTAGCTAAAATGTAGTGTACACCACTTGTGTACCAACACGTGGATGGCTGACACGCCACCCCCAAGGGCTCCTGCCCTGATTGGTTAAAATAACCAATGTTTCAAACCCTTTTGAACCGGTCAATACTGACACAAACCGTAGTGTACTCACGTACACCAGCTACTAAATGTGACTCGAATGTAACCCTGTTACACCAAATGAGGGCCGTAACGGACTCGATGAAGATGTCATGGCTGCGGATGTAATGCGGATGTTCGGAAACCTAATGACGCGCCTGGGAAGGATAGAGGTAGCGATCAACGCACCTAAACAGCAGGGAAAGTATCCGCCCAAGTCCAGGGGAGATGATAAAATGAGCATGGCCTCCCTTGATGACAGCGACGAGGAAAAGGGGGCTTCGCGACTGGGCGACAAGGAAAAATGAGCTTCGAAGAGATAAACCACGCTGGAAAAGATGTTTTTACTCGTGCTGGAAGTCCTGGTGCTGGTATGCCACAGGTGCGGCCGCCCAATGGCGACCAGAAGCAACAGTCATACGGACTACATGGGCAAGTGCCGTCCAAGGGTATGCAGTGGTTCGTACGCCCACGCCGAAGCAAAGAACGCTTAAGGCCGTTCGACGGAAAAGAAACCTACAAAGGACTGGAATCCGGGTTTCAAGCTTGGTGGCAAAAGTTTCTACGGCAAATGAATCTCGCTGAAGCTTCCTGTGGATTTCCCTGGACTGAAGATGTGAAGGTCGACCTGCTGGGCCATTACTTGGCGGGCCCAGCAGAGTCATATTATAACAGGCAGTTAGGGGTTGGTGGTGCGAGACACCAGACCTCTGGTACGTGATGAACAAGTTATTGTCTGTCTTTGTGGTTTACCACCTGTTTGGATCAGACTGAGAAGATGCTTGATCACACGGACTACAGTTGTTCTATCCTCTTGGTACGCATCACTAAGAGCTTGGCTAAGGGCACGTGCAATGACGACGCTAGATGGTTCCGAGATGGGACTATCCGGCTCGAGAAACAGAGATGACACGCTGTCATTCGAAGCTCAGAAGTTGTCATAATCGGCATCGTCTACACGTTGCTTGCAGTGCTCACAGAGATGGACAACTTGGCTACATTTGATCCCTCTACTGTACGACTCGGACATTTCGTTTGAGAGCGAGACGTTGCCAATGGAGCAGACACAACAGACACGTGCAGGTGACCCCGGCACAAGGCATGAAACTCTTTATGGCCCGGAAGGTACCTAGCAGATCGTGGACGGATCATTTTCATTACCTGACTGCTGTCGCAGAAGCACTCGGTTCAACTGTCAGAATTTGGTCCTAAACAACGTGGTGTTTCACGCGGCGCCGGAGATGAGGCAGATCCTCATCTCCAAGTACGACAACACACGCGAAGATTACCTACGGCACGCGGAGGAACTGTGCCAGTACGCGCAGGCCGTGTAGTATAACGATAGACCGATTAAATTCGCGCAGAGCGGTGCTGTAAATTTGGTGGCTGAAAAGCCGAAGAATTTTGTGAAGAAACGAGTTTGCTACTCGTGTGGTGAAGAAGGGCATATCAAAAGATATTACCCGAAGAAAAAGACCGCGAAGGAAGATTTCGCGCTGATGATTGACGAATCGTGTGGTGAAGTGTTATCAGACACGTACTGGACGGTGGTGCGAGTATGCACATAACGTCAGACCTAACGTGTCTGATTGAAGTGAAGAATGCTACGCGGTAGTGTACCAGTCAAATGGTAAGCGAGTCAAGATCACGAAGAAAGGGACGCTTTTTATTAACTTTGTATGCGGAAATACTAGTACGCGAATCAAGGTTAGCGACGTATATTACGTGGAAGGCGTCGCGAGAAATATTTTCTCATACGGAACTTTTGAGGCTGGAGGACTGGTTTTATCTTACAAGAATGGAATAAGAACGCTGGTAAAGCGTGATTCCGGTGCTGGGTTCGTCGAGGTTAGCGCAGAGCATAATGTGTTGACGATGCAAGGCAAAGTAGACCAAGAAAGTCTCGGAATGAAATGATTATGTCCGTGTCTGCAGCAATGATCCTGATTTCGTATCCACCCAAGATGTCCAGAGTGGAAGTCTCCCGCACTTCCACTCTCGGATGGGACATTGGAACTTCGACACAATCGTGGCATTGTAGAAGGATCCCCACTATGGGATCAGGATTACGGACTATACCCGGCGCCACTGCGTTACGTGTGCGCAGGGTAAACAGTCAAAGAATGCGCAGTCAAAGAAGGACAGCGGAAAGAACGCGCCAATCAATCGGATCGGCGGCGTTATCTGCTCCGACCTTAAGGGTCCGATCACGCCGAGAGATCGGCTGGGAAATCGTTACCTTGTCAATTTCATTGACTATAAGAGTAAATCCGTCAGGATGTTCCTCGCGAAAACTAAGGAAGTCGCCGCGAAAAGGTTTGAACATTTTCTGTCGTTTTTTGAACGCAAGTTCATCTGGAAAATTCACATGCTAAGGACGGACGGCGGCGCGAAGCTTATGAAATTCGACTATTTCTGTCGAAGCACCGGGATTGCACGACAAATCATCAAGGCAGGCAACCAAGCGAGGAACGGAAACGCCGAACGCATGCACCGAACCGTCATGAATATGGCTCGGTGCATGCTGTTCGGAAGCGGATTACCACTGTCGTTTTGGGGGGATGCGGCGGAGTACGCATCGTATGTGCTGAACCGCACCCCCACAAGCGCGAATTCAAGACGAATGTCACCGCTGGAGCTATTGACAGGTATCAAGCCAAATTTGGGCGAAATTGTCACGATCGCCGTGCACCGTCTACCGGAATCTTGGGACAAACACGCTGGCGCATCGCGCGCAGGTTGCCGTGATAATATTGGTTGCAGTGAAGAAACGAAGGGTTACAAGGTGTATTTGAAGAAGGACCAGAAGGTCACGATAACCCAGCATGTGAAGAATGTGGAAACGCTGACCGATACGAAAAACCGGCAGCTAAAGAACATGCTTGAAGAAAATGAAGAAGAAAGGGCTCAAGGAAAAAGTCGAGGCTCAGAAAGAGCAGCCCAAGCGTTAGAAGGAGCGGTCCAAGCGTCTAAAGATGGTGGACACGCGTTGGACGCAGAAAAAGTGGCGAAAATAATGAAGGGTAAGATCAAGCATGTTCAAAGAGTTTAAAAAGGGGGAAGAAGTCACGCTGGACTAGGGAGCGACATCAACGCGTCAACACGCGAAATCGAAGGCTGAGAGTGAAAAGAAGAGGGAAGATAACAGTGATTGGACAACAAGGCGAAGTGAATCTGCTTTCGGAGGTCTATCCCAGGAATTTCGGGAAGCAATCGGCAGAAGATGACGCCGACAAGTGGATCCAAACCATACATGAGGAAATCCAAGCGCTGGAACCAATAAAGTTTGGGACGTTCTGCTGAAACTGGATAACGTCAGGCCCCTTCACACAAAGTGGGTCTACAAGACAAAAACGGACGCAAATGGCCCGCTGGAGCGCTACAAAGCGAGACTCGTTTCCTGCGGCAACGAGAAGCGGTACGGGGTGGACTACGAGTTCACTTCGCTGCAGTGATGTAGATGACGACAGTGAGATTTATTTTCGCATTTTCGCGAAAGTGGACGGTGCAGGCGATGCACGGGGACATCCCCAACGCTTATCTTGAAGCGTTGGATGATGAACACGACATTTATCTCTGCGTTCCAAGTGGTATGAAAATCGAAGAAGACAAGTTGAAAGAGTTAAAGATCGAGAATTCCAAGCAAGCGGTTTTAAAATTGAATAAGTCGCTTTACGGGATGAAGCAAGCCGGGAGACAGTTGAATCGCCTTCTACACGCTAAGTTGACTGAGTGTGGTTTCCTACAGAGTTTCACGGATAGATGCTTATATTACAAGAAGATTAACGATAACAATGTTGTTGTGGGGGTCTACGTCGATGATTTGCTAGTGACGGCGACGACGCAGCATCATATCGAAAGATTTTCGGTGGACTGAAAGATTCGGAGATCAAGAACCTCGGCCATGCCTCAAAATTATTTGGCATGCGAATTACTTACGATGCTGAGAATGGATTATGTTGGATCAGGAGATTATGATCGCGGATCTAATTAAGAACTACGGCATGGAAAACTCTAACGTGGTAAAGACTCTGATCGCGGACGAGTACGAGAACGAAGCACGCAAGGACCAAGAGTTACTAAAAAAAGATTCACGCGTAAATGAACCGTCAGTCAAAAGTTTTCAATCGTTTACCGGCACTTTGCTATGGATTGCACACTGTTGCATGCCGTATATTGCGTACGCAGTCCACAAGGCCACGCGCAGGGCGCATGCGCCCACAAAATTCGACAGGGGAACGGCGAAGCGGATCCTGAGCTTCTTAAAAGGAACAAGCGATTTGATGTTTCAAATGGAGATTTTTCAAGGACGAAAGATCGATGACAAATATGCAAATTGAAATTACTGGTTACTCGAACGCTGATTTCGGTGGGTCCAAGGATAATCGCAAGTCTACCACCTGTGGAATAATTGCGATGGATGGGTGCCTAGTGCACTGGTTCTGCAAAAGGACCGAGTGCGTATCACTATCGACGATGGAAGCGGAGTTGTACGCTGCGTCGGTGGTGGAATGTGAAATGATCGGTTTCATGGAGATGGCGAAAGAAGTTGGTTTTAACGTGAAAGTACCGATGGTTCTGCGTTGCTACAATCAAGCCGCGATTACGGTGCTGGACGGAAATGGAAAGACAGGAAGAACCAAGCATATGGATGTTCGGGTGAATTTTCTTACATCAAAAGCAAGCGATGGATTAATCGCGTCAAGTTACGAACCTACGGATACTATGTTGGCGGACGGGCTGACCAAAGGATTGGGTCCTACGAAATTAAAGTTGATGCAAGAGGGACTCTGGTTGAAGGCGATCAAGACGAGCTAGGTGTTTGAGACCGGAAAGCCAAGAAGGAGTGTTTAAAGAGCGCGCAATTCCTGCAGCGCCCGGCGTCGTCGGTGACTTTTTTTGGTTTATGACTTTTCGGTAAAAACCTAGCAAATTGTGTGTATGCATATTATTAGTTTAAGTACTTAACTTATACTAATAAAATCACTCTGGATTTGGATTTGTTCTAAGTACTGTGATTGATTGGAAACCAGTACGGCGTGTTACGTGTGGAAGTTTTCTGGTTATCGATTACGTGGAATTGTGAACAAGTCGCGGTATCTCGTTTCGTGTTACGTGGTGGTTATTAAAGTTGAACGTGTATAATAAAATTTGTTTGCGTTTGATTACTGGCATTACGTTACTACCTCCGTTGCTATTGTTTACTTTTGGAACTGCTCGCGCTAGTACCCGCTGATTGTGTCGGAACACGCGCGTACAAGTACGATGTGTAAATAAGCGATTCAGAACAAGGTTAAACCATAGAAACAACTACGTTAACATTATACCCTCCGCCCCTGTCCGTGTGTTTGGTGAGGCAACCTTTATATTTATACAAACCTTAAATTGGTACACACTCATCAAAATGTATGAAGGGACCTGTTAAAATAGTCCTTCTGTTTTTGTTTTTTTATTAAAACTGAGTAGGACTATTTTAGGTAGCAATTTGCACTTCGTTCTTATTAGTATCATAATTAGTGCATTAGTACTCGGTTCTGAGTAGACACATTTTTGTTACGCATAAGAAATGTATACCATACACAGATGGAAGTTTACCATAACTTCAACATCTTTTATATATTTTCATGTTTGGCTAGTTAAACATTTCCCAATGTACATTTCGTTGGTTTGGTCCCGGGTTTGGATATTTTCTTTCGTGTATTTCAAACTGTATACTGATACCTTTTTCGCCGTTGACGTGTGATTGACTGTAGATATATCGACTTTACCGACTTTTCGTTATATTTCGATACATTATTGAACACTTACGACTCAAGGTTTCGCCTAAATTTGCGCTATGAATACGAACTCACAGCGTCAAAGTGTCTCCAGTGTTGTTGGATCCGTGGAGGAAAAATCTGCAGGTCTTGGCACCCAAGGAATGAAGATTTTGGAATGTTCCAAAACGTTTGCGATCGACTCGACGAATTGGAGAGTTCGCGCGTTGTCCATGAGGATAACAAATTCGGTTTCGACAATTATGTTCAGTTGGGTACCCGTATGCGGTTAGCGTCGCTCGATAGTACGCCCGAGCGAAAACCACGGTACCAAACTGGTTTTAATAACCAAAATCCTAACTTGGGTACACCGATGGAAAATTGTCCCCCCCCGTATTCAAAACCCTTTCTGCGAAGGAATGCAAGCTATCTATCAGAGTTTTTGATGTTACTGAAGTGTATCGTGGTCTTGGAGTCGGTTTTAAAGAACGGGAGACCCGATTTATTCAGAAAGTTTCTATAGCCGAATTGGCTTGTGTTTTTTTGGAGCGAAGAAATTAATGTCGACCTCATGGGGAACTACTTAGTGGTACAGCCGAACGGTATAATAACAGGCATGTTCACTCATGGTGGAATGAGTCGCCAACCCTAGTGCATGTGATGAATAAAATGTTGAACGCGTTTCACACATCAATCACCTCTGCACAAGACATGAAGTTGTTCACCAGCAAAAAGATCTCGAAGCGCTCTTGGAATGAGCGCTACCCATATTTGATTGTCATTTCTGAAGCTGTTGGTAGAAGTGAACCACAGGTTCTAGATAGCGTGGAAAAACTTGCGCCACAAAAGTAATTGGCGTTAAGAATTAAGTAAGGCACCCTTTATAAACGAGTTTTGAAAAAAGTTTTGAAAAAGATTTGAGTTTAGTTTTGAAAGCCTTTTTAAACAGCTTTTTACGTTTTTTTAACTCAAAACCTAATAAAAACCAGCCTCAAAGCTTTTGTGTTCATAAAAAATAAAACCATTCCGCTCTACTCCGTTTCGTTCGTCCTGCCCGATTGGTATTCTGGGCATAGCTCACGGCCATAATTCGTTTTTACTGCTCTTACCCCTTCTCCGTCATTCCTCCACTACTTCTCCGACCCTTCCTCTATAGCTGTCGCACGATAGACGACACAACAACTGTGATCCGCTGGTGGCGACGCAAGCGAATGCATCCCGGACTACACCTGCCGGAATCGTGCGAGCGGGCCATCCGGAGACAAGCCCGTCAGGTCGTTCAACGGCCAGACAGGTATTGGTTTCTTGGCGGCTCTGTCTTGTCACCACTTCTTGCAGTTTTATAATATCGAGTGTCTCACGGTTTCTAGGTGGTCGACTTGGGAGGACAGCTCTACTGACGACGAGACATTTATGGAAATGTTTCGGATGTGCAAGGCGGATTACTTGTGGCTAGCGGAGCAACTACGACCCTGACTTCAGTTGGATCCGCTCAATCGGGTTGATCCTCTGTTAGTGGCAACCCGGTGGTCATTGGTCTTTACCGCCTGGGCCATGGCTGTAGCTATGCGACGATCGGCCATCTTTTCAAGGTGGAACGGGTAACCGCCATTGCTGCGACTGAAACGTTCGTTGATACAGTTGTTGCTGAGTTTGCCAGGCGTTCAGTGGGGTGGGTGCTTTACCTTTTCACGTTCTATCGGCTATTACCTCTCGAAAGTATTGATACCTTCGTTCCTTCATCTATCAGTTTATAGATATCCAGAGGAAGACGACCAGGAGGAATGGGATGCCATCGAGCGCTCCTTTCTTGTCAGAAGAGGAATCCCTGATGTGGTGGCTGCAATTGACGGCACTCGCATTTCGATCAGAAAGCCGCCGTACGACCGATGGAACGCCTACACCATGGGTCATAACAGCAGTCACACGGAACAGAAAAAGGACGTGTGGCAGCGTGGGGAGGCATGCCAGTCGAGGGCCCAGGGGTGCCCACAGGTATCGACACCCTCCAAAAAGGACCCAGTCACCTCTCCCGCAACTCAAGGAAGCGTATAGGCCATGTTTGAGACAATGATGAAACGTTTCATGGAAAATCAGAACCGACCGTCTCAGCGCCCTCATGCACCTTGCCGACCGGTCCGTCAAAACGACACTGTTTACGCGGACGTCGATATGGAGTCGGTAACATCGGCAGATAAGGTGTTTGAAGGTGAAGTAGTAGTTTTGTGGTGAAGTGCTATTGAAAAATTTCGACTAGCATGTACCAGTGTACCAGTTGTCAAGGCGGATCGATCGGGTTGGATAAAAGGATGGTGTTTTTTGGGCCAATCGTGTGCTTGGAGTGTTTTGTACGCATATTTAAGGTAAGGCACACGGTTTAGCATGTAGTTTACATATTGGATTTTAATTGATTATATAATATAGTGTTCGTATTACATTGGGTTGCATAAGTCGTCGCTCCCTAGGAGTCATTGGGAGCAGAGGGCTAACACGGTCCCCTCTTGCTCATTTAATCCCGGCCAGGACAGAGCTCCACCGGAAGTCCCACGACGGGAAGCTCCCATTACGTTCACTCACCCCTCAACTCCCGCCACATTTGGAACGTGTTTTTTCGTCTGGGTAACTCACTGCGATCTGCAGTCAATTCCCGATATTGGTTGGATTACTCACTGTGATCTGCAGTTAAGTTCCAAGAATATATTGGCTGGGTTAATGACTACTTTTGCAGTCAATCCCCAGAACTTCTATTGGCTGGATTACTCACTGCTGCGTGCAGTCAGGTGCCACATTTTACTCGCATTTGGAGTGACGATTTCCGCTCCATTTTCAGATCGACTACATTGGATTATCTTTTCGTTGGTTTTTGGATCAAGTACCCCAGAAGTGGTACAACCATATCAGTACCTGCCAAGGTCCTCAGTAAGCGACGGTCTACAGAGTGTGTATCCACCCACAGAAATGGGTACACAAGGTGAGAGGCAAGACAAATCGGACTCGGCGTCCTGCAGCGCCGATCGGTCACCCGATCGGCACCCAGGCGAGGGTTCGCGGGGTCCCCCCCTTGTAAGTTGGTCGGCTGGGCACGATTGTGGTCTAGTTCCGGACACTTCGGTGTTCGATTTTGAACTGGACTCCACCACAATGGTGCGCATGCCCGGATCATTTGGTGATCGTGGATATCACCGCGATATTGAGTAAGGTTTGGATTTTACAAGTTTTGATATGGATACTCTCTGGAGAGGACGCAACGAACGCCTATCGCCTTGCGTACTACTAGTTGGAAAAGATGGCGATGTTCGATCTGGTCAGGGGTAGAATCAGATCGAAATTAATGAATTTACGACTCTCCATATCGCTCTTGGAGGAGAAGATCGGAACGAGGAACGATTATTGCTTCGTGTCGTGGTCCTGGAAAGGGATGGCAATGATCGATCTGGACAGGTGGAGGATCAGATTGAAATTAACAAGTTTATTCCTCCCCACAAGGCTCCGATCGGAGCCGATCGGGACTAGAGCAAGTCTTGCTATAGTCCCAGAATGGATCAGGACTCTGTTCTTGATCCTATGTATTTCGACGTAAACTTTCATGATGTGAAAAAAAATATAGGGGCGGATTATCCCGATCCGCACGAATTACCAATGAAGAAACCCAAGCAGAGGATCGCAATGCACTGGGACGATGACGACTTGGAGAAAAAGTCGTCGACCGGTGAGAGGGTTGTGGATGACTAGGAGGTGACCAGGATGTACTACATCTACGAGTTGAAGAAATTCGTTCGCGAAAACGAGGTCATGCGGACTGTCAAGCCCCTAGTTCCGGATCGTCTACACGGGCCTACAACCGAACCGATCGACTCCGATCGGCCGCTGCAGATGGTTAAGAATCTTCTGGCGATGATAGCCGAGGTTGGGATGAAGGTAAAGAACGCTAATGGTGTTGGAAAGTTGTTCGAAATTGAAACGTGGAAGTTAAAACAAGCTGTGTCAGAGCTACACGACCATCTGACGTCATTGGTGGGGGAGTTACGCCGCCCAACTCCCACAATCGCTTTGGAAGCCCCAAAACTCGTGCTATCACATGTCGAAAAGTCATTCTCTGATAACAGATCGCTGTATGGGTCGCCACCTTCCTCCAAGTGCTCGTCCGAGTTAGAGGTCGGTGTGGAGCGGATGACCATGGATCACGGTACCAGTCACACGTAACAAAAAAGGGACGTGCTGCACCGTGGGGCGGTATGCCATTCGGGGGCCCAGGGGTGCCCACAGGTATCGGCACCCCCAAGACCGATCCAGTCACCTCGCCCGCGACGGAAGCAAGCATGCAAGCCATGTTTGAAGCCATGATGAAGCGTTATGTCGGAGATCAAGGCCGATCGCCTCAGCGCCTGCGTGCACCAAGCCGATCGGTCCAGGAAAACGACGATATTTATGCGGACGTTGATATGGATTAGGTAACATCACCAACAAGGTGTTCGAAGGTGTTGGGACATTTTTTAAGGCGAAATGCAAGTCATATCCAGCCCGCCCTCGCCGATCGGCAACTAGCAGCGACTTCGACATGGAGTTGACCAGCAAAATTGACGGTGACTACGGTGGTACGGGCGGAGTCAGAACGCGTAAGGAGAACTTAGCCTCGACGACGGCGTTTGACTTTACTTCGGCGGTGATCACAAGGATTCGCATGGCCGCAAGCACTGAGTTGAAGCACTTTACGGGCAAAGACGCCGACGAAGAGCAAGCCGGATCGTGGTTCAGCCGAACGAAGTCCGCCTTCCTCCGTGATCAGACGCCGAAGAAAGAACGGTGTATGATCGTCCGAGATCTGATGAAGGTACCGGCTGCAAATTGGATCCAGCAGTTAAGTCGGGATGTCCGGTCTGATTGGAGCTTGCTATGTATGGATTTTAAAAGGCAGTACTGCCACTCCGGCTTTTCTACTGCTCGGTGATATCACCACATGAGGAAAAGGGGCGATGAAATGCCGATCAAGTACCTCCACCGACTTAACGTGGCTGCGATGCGTGCAGGGATCCCGATCAAGGA
Organism: Peronosclerospora sorghi; assembly: GCA_026184515.1. Classification (NCBI taxonomy): domain Eukaryota; phylum Oomycota; class Peronosporomycetes; order Peronosporales; family Peronosporaceae; genus Peronosclerospora; species Peronosclerospora sorghi. Next base: position 4,395,165 of record CM047591.1, read on the forward strand.
GACCGATCCGCCGACCGGAGCTGCCCATGAACATGTGGGCCACTTTATCAGTACTGTGGACGATCAGGAGTTGGCCGATCAGCTGAACTTACTGTGTCTAAGGGACGTAGGAGAAGTGGATCAGACATTACGTATGTTGCGCCACTCCCGCAGTATCAGGACGAAGGTTGCTGTCGGATCGAGCCGATCCCGATAGAAGGTGCAGGATGCTCCCGTGAAGAGACGTGCAACCAGACCGGCCAGAGCGATCAGATCGATCGTGGCTGACGTAACACCGGGTCAGAAGGGGAGAGCAGTGGTGGTTGAATTCGTCACATTATACTTTCTGAAACCAACCAACTTAGTTTGGCCCGGGATCGAACCCGGGACCTTCCGGTCCGTAGTGAGCAGTGAACCACACGACCACGGTCGGATTAAGAGATCAGTGGTTGGTACAGCCTGGAGTCAGACGAGTAACAGTACCATCACATTTTCGTTGCCCAGTCTGCACCAAGAAACCGACCAGTGTCTCGCCGTGCCGAATGGAAGGCAGGAAACGGAAACAGGTCGGACCCGTATTCGCTATACAAGAAGTGCACACACTGCGGATCGACCAAGCACGATGATCGGGGCTGCTGGCGAAGGATTAAGTGTAAGAAATGCGAAAGACGCGGCCACCCCACCGATCACTGCTTGTTTGGGTGAGGCATGTGGAGAGATTCAACACGATGGACAATGCAAGATGGAGCATTTACTTTAATCAGATGCGCAAGTGGTATGTTCTAGACAATCATGCGGGAATGTTGCCGCCCGATGTCGAGAAGATGTTAAACTAGGTCGCTCGCCAGGTTGGAATCTGGATCGAGCCGAGCTATCTACGTTTAGCATCTATGCATATGTCGGAGGGGGCGACAACTCAACAGCAAAAGAGACAGGCGATCGGAATCATCTGATCTACAGTCTTGCGACTGATGAATATTCCCGATCTAAGGTCGTTATGCAGTTGGACCTGTTTCCTGGCGAGACACGCAGTCACTGGAAATATCACGCTCCCGATAAATGGTTCAAGAAGGCGAAAGATTACTGGAAGATTAACAATGAGAAGGCGATGATGTTGTTTAAATCTGGTGCATAAGTCTCAATTATCGACTCCGCCTTTGCTCGTAAGGTTGTATGTCAGATCGACTATGCACAGAGGCAAAAATGCGTCCGAATTGGTGAAAATTCCTACATGCCCGAAGGGAGGATGCGTGTGAAGATCACTCTATTGTGGTGAAGCGGACTCAAGAATTCTGGTCGCTTCCGGTCAGCAGTAGACCGATCGGCTTATCGGCGGTCGGATTGGTGGAAATCAAGGAGGCTTTTGGGCCTGTCATATGCAAGGGGTGTCAAGAACACGGATTTTGGTGAGTCACATGATATGGCGTGCACTACATATTTATGTTTTGTACATACACACATCCCCCTCTTAGCTTATACCCCTGGTAGACAGCAGAAATGATAAGTTATGAGGGGTTATAAGGTAGAAGGGGTACCAATGACTCATAGAACGAGCCTCGTTCCCGCCAAAGTCATAAGCCAAGAGGGGATATAAGGTATGAGGGGATAAGCTAAGAGGGGGATGTGTGTATTGGGGACCATAGGGGATACTTTTTACTTAGTCGTTAATTTGCGTCGTTTAATTTTCTTGGCTTCTATACCCGACGTCTTTAGCACTCAACCGGGGGTCGTTTAGCTTTGTACATCAGTCGCCTCTGCACGCTGCAGAGTGTTTTGGAAGCGGAGGGTCGATTAATCCCCTCCAGCTCATCATACCCGGCCGGGACGCGTTACAGATGCACTTGGCCCGCCTGAAGTCCCTCGACGGGAGTACACTTTGGTTGACCTCTCAAGTTTAACTTACGCACGTTTGGAACGTGTTACTAAGTCTTTTGGATTGTTTCGTGGAGATATCGTTCGTGGAGTGTGTCACGTTCTCATTTGGATCTCCCTATTGGATTACTGGAGTTTATTTCTCATATTGGTTGGGCTTTACGATCGGTTGAGCGATCTGCCATTTGGAGTATACTCACCCCAAGTACAACTGGTCTACCCGTACCCAGGGTGAAGAGTTCCGCCCAGGGTACCCTACCCAGCACGGTCTACCACATTTAGACCACAAGTCAATTCCCAGCACCGATCCACCGAGTGTGTTACCAGCCCAATCCATCGGGTACACAAGGTGAGATGAAGAATAAATCGGACCAGACGTCCTGTGTTGATGATCGGTCGTCTGCCAGCAGCGTACGATCCGATCGGATCGAAGGCGAAGGTTCGCGGGGTACCCCCCCCCCGTAAGTTGGAAGGCCGGGCACGATGCTGGTCAGGTTCTCGACACTACGGTGTTCGATTTTGAACTTGACTCCACCACAATGGTGCGCGTTCCCGGATCACTTGGTGATCGTGAATATCACCGCAGCGATATTCAGCAAAGAATTGATTACAATGAATTGAATGTGGAATCGTTCTGGAGAGGACATAAGGAACGGCTATCGCCTTATGTTCTCGCTGTCGATAAGGATGGCGATTTCCGATCTGGCCGGGCGGAGGACCAGATCGGGATTAATATTTTTTCCTCCCCATAAGGCTCCCACCGGAGCCGATCGAGACTATAGAAAGTATTGCTATAGTTCCGGAAAGGATCAGGACTTTTGTCCTGATCCTATGCATTTGAATGAATATTTTGACGAAAAGAAAATAAAAAGTGAAAACGACTTGGAGGCTGATCGGGACGATCCAGTCCACCCTCCCAAGGTTCCCAAGCATAGGCTCAGAATGCCTTCCGAGGAAGACGACTTGGGAAAAACGTCGCAGGTCGGGGATGGGGTCACCAAAGAATAAGACCTGACCAGTATGTATTACATCCACGAGTTGAAGCGATTTATTCGCGAAGACCAGGTCATGCGGATTATAGACCCCCAGATCCCCGATCGCCTTCTCGGACCCACCACCGAGCCGATCCAAAGCGATCGGCCGTTGCTATTGGTGAAGAACCTTCTGGCGTTGTTGGCCGAGGTCGGCATGAAAGTGCGAAACCTCGCCAACGTGCAGAAACTCTTCGATCTGGATATTTGCAGGCTGTAGATGTCGATGTCGACCCTCCATGACCATTTGGTGCCGTTGGTGGTGGCGGTCCGCCGCCCAACTCCCACCGCGGCATTGAAGGTCTCTGAGACCACGGCAGTATACGACGATCTGTGCTCCGACGATAAGTCGTTGTATCAGTCTCCACCTGCCTCTAATAACTCATCGGAGTTGGAGGTCGGTGTTGAGCGGATGACCTTGGGGCCGGACCAGACCCGATGGGAGCATAAAAAGGACGTGCGGCAGCAAGGGGCTGCATGCCAGTCGGGGCCCCAGGATCCCCCACAGGCTTCAGTACCTCCGAAGGAGGACACCAATACGTTGCCCATGACCCAAGCTAACGTCCAAGCCATGTTTGAAGCAATTATGGAGCGTTTCTTGGGAGATCTATGCCGGTCGCCTCCGCGCCCGCATGCCCAGGACCGATATGCCCGGCAAAATGTCAATATTTGCCGGGATGTGGATATGGAGTCATTGGCATCAGCGGATAAGGCTATCCGAGGTGGTAAACCAGTTGGCAAGGGAAGACGCAACCCGCAGTCATCCCGACCGCGCCGATCAAGCACGAATAGCGATTACGACATGGAGTCGGTCGGCGATCCGGATGACCACTATGGGTCAGACGGTGCAGGGGCGGGCAGAACGCGTAAGGCTAACCTAGCCTCCACGAGCGCATTTGATCTTGGATCTGCCACGATCCCACGTATTCGTATGGCTACGACTACGGATCTCAAGGACTTTACTGGCAAGGTAGCCGACAAAGAGCAAGCCAGGTCGTGGTTTGGTCGGGTCAAGTCTGCTTTCTTACGGGATTAGATACCAAAAAAGGAACGGTGTCTGATCTTCAGGGATATGCTGAAAGGACCGGCTGCGAACGGGATCCAACAGTTGGGTCAGTATGTCCGATCTGACTGGGATCTGCTATGTTCAGAATTTGAGGGGCAGTACTGCAACTCCGGATTTTCTACCGCCCGAAAGTATCACCATATGCAGAAGCGGGGCGACGAGACGCCGATCGAGTATTTGCACCGCCTGGGCGTGGCCGCAATCCGCGCCGGAATAGCAATCAAGGAAGGTAACCCGCCGACCGGTGCCGCTATGGAGCACGTGGGTCACTATATTAGTACCCTGGATGACCAAGAGCTGGCAGATCAGCTCACTCTGCTGCGCCTAAAGGATGTGACGGAAGTGGAGCAGACGTTGCGGACGCTGCAACACTCGCGCAGTATGAGGCCGAAGGTCGCCGTTGGATCGGGTCGCTACAGATCGAAGACCCAGACCGACCCTGTGAAGAGGCCCTTAACCAGATCGGCCCGTGCTGTCAAGGAGATTGTGACTGAAGACAGCACTGGGTCGGAAGAGGAAAGTAGCGGCCTGTCCAGTCGGGAGTCGGATGAGGACCAGTGTCGCCACGTTTTCATCACGTAACCTACCCCAAGAACCAGATCGACGCCTAACCAGGCAGATCGGAAGGGCAGGAGTGGGAAAAAGTCCAACCCGGATCGACCTCGCAAGAAGTGTTCTCACTGCGGGTCGAGCAAGCATGACGGTGGGGACTGCTGGAAGAAGTTAACATGCAAGAATTGCGAAAGACGCGGCTACCCCACCGATCACTGCCTCTTCGTGTGCAAGTCATGTGGAGAGATCCAAGAGTCCGGCCAGTGCAAGATTGAAGAGTTTTTCAATCTGATGCGCAAGTGGTATGTGCCGGGTAAGCACGCGGGAATACTTCCACCGGACGTGGAAAAGATGTTAAACTAGAACGCTCGCCAGGTTGGAATCTGGATCGATCCGAGCGATCTATGTTTGGCATCTATGCATATATCGACAAGGAGATAAAACCGACAATACATGTTCTGTTCTCAATTGCGTCGATCGGGATCATCCGGTCTACAATCTCACGACCGATGAATATTCCCGATCGAAGGTGCTCATGCAGTTGGATCTGCTGCTTGGTGAGTCTCGCGGATACTGGAAGTATCATGCGCCCGACAAATGGTTCAAGCAGGCGAAAGCCTGTGGTAAGATTAACAACCAGAAGGCCACGATTTTGTTCGACTCTGAGGCCGAAGTTTCAATTATCGACTCAGCTTTTGCTCGTAAGGTCGGATGTCGTATAGACGATACCCAGAGACAAGAATGCGTTGGAATCGGTGAAAACTCTTACATGACCGAAGGAAGGACGCGCGTGAAGATCACCCTATGGGGTTCGTTGGTCTACTTCTTCAGCGCTTGGGTTGGCAAGTTGGCCGGTCAGGATGCCCTGTTAGGCATGGATTTCATGGTGCCGGCGGGTATTCGCCTTGATCTGTATCATGGAGTGCTTACACTCCCGGATGAGGTCCAGATCCAGTTAGCTGGTCGGCGGCCCTATACGGATCGCACACCGATCTGGTCAGGTGGGATCAAGATGTCACCATTCCAGTCGGCCAATCCGCTGATACCCCGGTCGATAAAGGTTTTCGATCAAGGAAGTTATGGGTGACCAGGGGCGACCGGTGGGTGCCGACCTTTGTGAAGAGCGCCGGCCGTTTTGATTACGTTCGGCTCACTAATATCTGTGACAAGCCGCTCACGCCCGACAACGATACTATTGTTGGCATGTGGCTAGCGGAAGGGAAGGTGCCAAGAAAGGCGGGGTTCGTCTCGATCGGATCGAGGCGGTATGTCGAGTGGCAGAACTTGGCATACCAAGCGAGCACCGATCTGGTCAGCGATGATGGACCGGTGGAAGAAGATACCTCACCTATGGTGGAACGACCCAGCTATGTAACCCCGAAGAAAATGTTGGTTCGAAGAAAGGCACCGCAGTAGCCGGACACGGTGGACTATCAAGCAGATGAGCCAAGGTTCTTCAACATGGTGGTTTCACAAGAACAGGCGACAGAGGAGCCGGAAACAGAAACTGAAAAAGGGGAACAAGCGATTGCTGGGGCGGACCACGATGGCGCGCCTAAGAAGATCGATGTCGTTGAAGAGCAGCCCTACGATCGGGAACAGCAGTGCGCAACCGGTCAGGACGGTTTGGGTGATGTTGCCCCAGAAGACGATCAAATTTGCATACATGAGGACGGGGATCAGTACATTCAGGAGCTGGAGAGCCAGATGGCAGTCCACCCTGAAGTGTCTGCCGATCCGCCCGAAGTCACCTTGGACGATCTACAAGTGGGTGATAGGGATATTAACAGTCCCGACCAGATCGATCAGCTTAAGAAGATCATCTGGAAGAAGAAACATCTGCTGATCGGGGAAGGCAATGCCTTACCCCCTGCTGCTTGCGGAGCGATCTGTGACATCGATGTTGGTGATGCCAAGCTGATCGCCCAGCGATGTCGACGTGTGGCGCCACAGTACCGTGAAAAATTTTCTGATCTTGTTAAAGGACTGTTGGATACCAAGATCATTAAACCGTCGACCTCGCCGTGGGCCTCACCGATCGTGATTGTAGTCAAGAAGAACGGCGTCGACATCAGGTTGTGTACGATTATCGGTTGGTAAATCGGTTGAACAAGCTTATGGTGTACCCGATGCCGCTGATCAGCGATCTGCTGGAAGATCTTGACAAGACCTGTGGTATTGCTCACTGGATATGGTAAGTGGATTTTGGGTGGGTTCGATGACCGATCGGGCTCGCGAGATCTCCGCATTTGTTACGCCGTTCGGTCTGTTCGAGTGGAACCGTATCCCATTCGGTTTGAAGAAAGCGCCCCAGATCTAAGAGGATGATCGACAACGCACTGTATGGACACCTCAAGATCAGTACCGATCGGGACCCCACCAAAACTATGATGTATTTACAGAGGGTAAGCCCGATCGGGAAAGGAGACCGTCCGTTCTGGGAAGGCGATCGTATATCGACGACATACTGATCCCTGCTTCGTCATGGAGCGATCTGTGCGAGAAGGTTGAACGGTTGTTGGAGACGTGCGATCTCTGGAACCTGTCGATCAGTGCTGTGAAGAGTTTTTGGGGCATCTCCAAGGTCTCCTATTTAGGTCATATGGTGTCAATCAGTGGGTTGGAGGCCAATCCTAAGGATTTGGAGTCACTGAGCAACCTCCCGTTTCCCAGATCACTGAAGGCAATGCAGTCCTTCCTAGGGAGCCTAAATTACTACAGACGCTTCATTAAAGACTTCGCGATTTACGCGGCCGTGCTGTACGAGCTCCGGAAAGTCGACTACCATATGTTGCGCGAAGGAGATCGGGCAACTTTACGAGAGGGCTGCGACTCCGATCTGCCTGCAGATTTTCCGCCAGTGGAGGCAGATGACTACATGAAGCGTGCACAGGTTGCTTTCGGTATGCTGAAGGCCAAGATGGCGACGGCACCGATTCTAAGACACATCGATCCGGAAAAAATGCCGATCGTCATTGTGTATGCTAGTAAGTGGGCCATTTCTGCCACTCTATCGCAAGAACATGATGGAGTGTACCACCCGGTCACTTTTACGAGCCGGACGTTGAAGCCGAACGAGGTCAAGTATGGAATCGTCGAAAAGGAAGTTCTGGCTTTACTACGGATTTTGGATGTGTGCTATAACCTGCTGGTCGGCCGACCTGTAAAGGTCCTATCAAGAAAGTCGACATTGGCCTGGCTGTTATCAGCCAATGGGATGGACGGTAGGCTCGGCAGATGATCATCGATCCTGTCACAGTGGTCCCTCGAGGTCGTCAAGTGCACCAAGGGAGAGGAAGAGATATTGGGCACATTGGCTACCAGTATCACCCCTCGGTCTGAAGTGGATGAAGCTCTGATGGCGATTGCCCGAAGGAAGCAACCCCGACAATCAATCTCACGGCCGCCGCCGATCGTCGATCGGGATGAGGAGCTCCTGGTCTTGAGTTTTGACGGATCGGCTAGCGTGAAGAATAAGGTCGGCTCCTATAGTGCCATACTGTGGAAGTTACCACAATGGTCTATAGTAGCAGCCGCCGCCGATTTCACGCCTGTCATAACGGTCAACGAGGCGGAATATCTGGGGCTTCTTCTATGTCTCGATCTGCTGTCATCAAAGAAGAAAGGTCGGATCATCATATGTGGTGACTCCAACCTGGTGATAAGGCAGATCACCGGTGAGATCGACTGTAAGGCACCACGGCTGAAGTTGTTGAATGATCGGGTGATGAAGGTGCTGAAAGACTATCCCAACCACGAGCTATTGCACTTGAAACGTGAATGGAACAGAAGCGCCGACCACCTCGCGACTCAAGCCATGCGGGACCAGATCGGGGTGACGATCACCGAGGAGGCCGTTCTACATGAACTTATGGACATAAACAGGCTCCCGGAGTTGATCAAGCCCAAGGACAGCCCCGATAAGGTACTTGTGATAGCGGCGACTAGATCGTGAACTCAGAAGTCTCGCCGATCGTTCCCGAAGGAAAGGCTGAGTGAGCGCGTTGTACAACAGCTAAGGGCGGAACGGATCCTCAAGGCGCAGGACGAAGAAGAGTGTATCGTCAACCTGAAAGCCTACCTGCGCGGTGAACTGTCCAAGTTAACGAATGATCAAGCGAAAGAGTGTACCCAAGATCGCGGACAGTTACGATGTGGATGAAAATGGATTGCTATATTACTGCCGGGATGTTGCCCAAGACAGTGCCGATCGAGATCGACTGGCGAAACTGGTGATCCCTGAGTTGCTACAGCCGGATGTCCTTCATCACTTCCATGTGAGTCTAGAAGGGGGACATCAGGGCATAGACAGGACATATCACAAGATCAGGGCCCACTTTCACTGGAGAGGACTTTTTCGGAGCGTGCAGAAATATGTGGGTTGTTGCACAGATTGCGAGACCGGAAAGGGCAGACCGATAATCAATGGCCGATCTCCCGGAAATATCGAGGCTACTTACCCTTTACAGGTGATAGCAATGGATCACATACCGTCGCTGCCCAGATCGACGCGCGGCAACACTGAGCTGCTGATCTGGATCGATCTGTTCACTGGTCTGGTGATAGCAAAGGCTAGTGCATCCCGATCTGCGGAGCAGATCACCCAGAGCTACGAGGAATGCGTATTCAGAAGGTTCGGCGACAGCGAAGTTATCAGACACGATCGGGAACCCGGTTTTATTGCCGAGGTGTTCCGATCGTTCAATAACATGTTAGGCCAGAAGCAGAGCGCGACGATGGCATATCGCCCGCAAGCGAACGGATCGGCTGAACGCATGGTGTGGACAATCACAAGGGCGATCAAGATGTATGTGGTCGATCCGGACCAACGTGACTGGGACGAGTAAGCAGAGAGACTGTTATTCGCACTCAACTCTTCAACCGATCGGGTCCGAGGAGAAACGCCTTTTTATCTGGCGTATGGATGGGACCCTCGATCGACACTTGAAGCAGCGATACCGATCGGCTGCACTCGGACCCGCGATCGCGATGCCCGTCGTTGGCGCATGCAGGTCCAGAAGCACTATCAGCACGCGAAAGAAGTCGTCAAGGAAAAGTTGTGTCAGGCCACAAAAGATAGAGCAGATCGGAATAACGATCAGGTCCGCCCTCATTGTATTGAACCAGGGGCGATGGTATGGTTATACCTCGATCGGGTCAAAGAAGGCTATGCGAAGAAGTTGGCTCACATGTGAAACGGTCCTTTCCGTGTAGCAGAGCTGATCGGTGAGCATGCTGCCCACCTGATTACTATCGGCACGGATTACAAAGTTTTTCCGATCGTGCACGTGTCCAAGCTGAAGCTGGTCAGAGAATTCCCCGATCGACCTAAAATGCCCTGTCTGGTGGACGAAGCGGAGAGATTAGATTTCGATGAGGCTCTGCTACCGAAAGACAGTTGGGAAAGGCCATTAGAAGAGGACGAATTCGAGGTGGAAAAGATGCTGGATGTCCTATCGGTCAAGAAGACCCGTTTCGGTCGCACCCACCGAGAATATCTGGTCCGCTGGAAGGATCATGAGGAAGCAACTTGGATCGACGAACTCGACCTAAATTGTGGAGCACTGCTACGAGAGTTCGAGCGAGAACGAGTCAGTCGGAATCGATTTGCAGTGATGCAGACTCATGAGGATGAAGATCAAGACACACAGTAGCACCGATCAGTATATCGATCGGTGTGAATATGTGTAAGGTCGGAATTTTGTGAATTTGTGATGAATTGTGATGAACTGTGATGAGCTGGAGTAGTGGAATGACGAACGTGGTGGTAACTTTTGCGATGTGGATGGAAACGGTATATGATAACGTGTTGGTGCAAGTTTAGATAAAGTGATGAATTTGGTCAAGTGATTGGATGATCAGGAATTTGAAAAGAATGATGACATGTATTATGGATTATCTGGTCAGCTAACTGCTTCATCAAGAATCACTATCAACCCACAGACGGCGGATAGTCAGAGCCGGATGGTCTTCGATCTGGTTCTGGTACTGATTGCGCCCGGGCTCCTTCCGATCGATCTGGGCCAAAGCGTCCTTGAGGTTGGTGACCGGCTCGTCACAACGAAGACCGGGATACCAGGCGCTGTGGTCAGCTAGAACCCCGGCTTTCTCAACCCGACGCTTGGCCATATGGAGAACCACAGGATATAAGAAGATGTCGAGGTCGCATTCGCGGGCCAGCATCCATCCCAGAACGAACTGGCATAGGGTCTGCCAGGCCTCACCATCCCGACTCCGGCGCCTCTTTCGGTTTCTCCGGAACGATATCAGGCCTTGATCATGTTGCGCTCGACCAGGAAGCACTAGAGTGCGTAGACTCCCAGATAGCTTGGCTGTAAGTATCGTTGAATGCCTTCACTCGACCTAAGAACTAGTCGATCCACGCAGTCGACGCAAACATGGACCCCAGCTTGGGGCGGACGAACACCTTCCATGGATCATCTGCGTACAGACGGGCGATTTGTGGTGCTGTGACCAGGTCTGCCCGCCATGCAGAAGCGTCAGGAGCCTTGGGAGCTGGAGAGAAAAAACCTGGAGTCCGGGCGCGATAGAGATCGGGCTAATATCTGCTTGGTCAGGGCAGATTGGTACAAGTTACCGATCTTCCACGATGACCAATGCGAAGTGGCATCCGAAGTCAGCGATGGGAGAGGTCGATCTCTGGCCAAGAACCCTTTTAATCGGGCGTGATTGCGCAGCCCAGACGTGCCAGGATAGAACGAAGGCGACGGTCCGGTCGATTTGCGCGTCGGTGCAGCACCATCACCCTGGGAGCTGATCGTCTTGTTAGTTCCCGATGCAGGCTTTGGAGGAACGGAACCTCGGCGTTGATCGGACCGGAACTTGGATAACGCAGCGACCAAGAACTCGGAATCGCTCGATCCGCCCCCCGAGTCCTCTCCGAAGGAAACCTCTATACACTTGGTGCGAGCGGCGCGGGGGGGCGAGGGCGCACGAGATTTGGCGGTGATAGACTTGTCACCTGCATCCGATCTGGGGCTTGATAGATGCGCCAGCGTCTTGGATTTCTTCTGGGGAACCGCTCTCTTCTCCTCGAGCTCGGAGTCGCGCGCTATGCCCCGAGCCCTTGAGCCCCTCGACGCGTCCTTACGCTTCTTGAAAGTTTGTGAATTTTCGGGGTGCTTACTTTTGGCCAATGAGTGGCGTCAGGTCCGGTCTTGATGCAGATCGGCCAGAACGGCCGATGCAGACCGGTCGGCGCTAGAGCATGCAGCCGGACGCCGGTGCAACAAGTCAGTCAGCTGTTGATTGCACCGATTTACGGCCGCCCAACGACGATCTGATTCCTGGGTCCAGGCGTCCGATCGGACCTGGAAGGACTCGACCTTCCCAATTTGCTCCCGGACCACGACCTGTAACTCGCTGATCTGCCTCTCTGTCGTGAAGGAACTTAAATTTTCGAGGTTTACACTCAAAAACAACACAAGGAAGAGATACAATACATTCCTCTTGCTTAAACTTCCCAGGTTCTTAGTACTTACGTCCTAACCTTAATACAAAGTCACTGAAAATGGACACTTTCCTGGTAACACTCAGGCTGTCCCTCAACCTAGATAACCGCAGAGGATCTTTATTACGCTGCAACACGCGTTCAATTAAAGGTGTCCTCGGGTTGTACTTAGTTTTTGTATAGGATTGGAAGAGGTTTCTTTTGGTTGGTGTGGCGACTGCTCGTAAAGGGGGAAATTTGATTATATTAAAAGTATTAAGAAATCCTATATCTACCTCCAGTATCAGTTCACCTTGTTACTTCTTGGTTACTTCAGCACTGGCTCCAGATCTGCGTACTTATCCAGGCTTGTCGTGGACCATGATGTCGTGGACCATGAAATATCCCGTGATTGGTCAAAGCCATCCAATCATATGCGACCATATCTTGCGTACTTATCCAGGCTTGTCGTGGACCATGATGTCGTGTACCATGATGTCGTGGACCATTCAATATCACGTGATTGGCCAAAACCATCCAATTGTACGCGACCGATGCATACTTGTCGTATACATTCAACCGTAAATTCCAGTCACTTCACCACAACCGCCCCTTGCGCAGCTTCAGCGCCAGCGAGCAAAAGCAAGCAACCCATTTATATCGCTTGTCTGTACCGCCATTTCATTACCTCCACTTCAAATATTGACGTGCTTCAATGTCCGTCATAGTGGACACAAAACAAGGAACATCATATCTTTCACACACTTCCATCACCCGATCCCAATCGACATCTTGCTCGAATACATATCGCGCAGCCACAATAAATAGGTAATCACGTGATCTGCTGAGTGATACGAACGATCTCTAGGGGTTTCCTTTCATAAACCCGATAGTATGTGAACGCACCATGGTAACAATAGTAATCTCTGCTTCTCGACCTTGACTAGAGTCAGTAGTAGCTACTTCGATATCTAGATGGTCTGCATACACTCCATTTAAATACCGCAACTCTCTCCTCATATCTGAGACTTGTTCTTGATATGGGGATATTATCAAAACTGACTTTTGTATAACGACACCCAATATTCGTGCTTCAGCCCGTAAAACCGACCATACTTCGTCCAATACATGCACCACTATTGTCAATTCAATAACGTTTCTATGCTTATACATGGTGCGCTCGCTTTCTTCAACCCATTCTTGAGAGCTAACTCACAGGACACGATGTCTCCCCAACATTTTCTTCACCCGAGAAGGGTAGAGGTCATCCGGCTTTGCCCAATTAAGTGTTTCCATATGCTTCAGATGCATTGGGGCCAGATAATATTGTGACTTATAGGCTCGATCTCGAATAGTGTATGGGTAAAATGTTTGCAACAATCTCGTGATCATAGGAATTCTGCTGTCATAGTAACTCCAGGGAATGTAGGTGATATCTTTCTCATCGCTCGATAATGTTCCATGGAATGTATCAACCCCCACGTAATCTTATGACGACGTACGCCATCACGGAATCGATGCTTTATTCTTTCATCCATAGGAGAACAGCTGGTACGGGTCTCCAACGGAAATAATCACTTTTATCCACGGTCTAATAGCTTGCAATAATGCCACTTCTGCTGTTTGTGCACCTTCATCATTGATAATCACGTCATAGAGCAAGTTCGAGAGATCTGGTCGCCCCAATTGAGCTAAAGTAGCAACAATCACACGTGCTCCATCCAATGTGTCTTTCCCTTTTAACTTCAATCTGGGAGCCATCTCTTTCCGATTCACATATCCTTCCAATGATTGTCGCTCTCGTCGTAATATCTCCGAAAGGAACCTTCGTCGATACTTCTCAGCATCTGGCGCCAACATAGTGCCCTTTATTCCTCCCAGCCGAACTATATCTCGATCGTCCAACTGCTTTGAATCCATCAACCTTTTCAGATCTTCACCAATAGCTGCATTGGTTTCGGACGCGATAGCAATCCGATATGAAGGGAAAATTGCCAATAAAGACAGCACAACAGCAGTAATTGTAGATGTCTTCCCACATCCATAAGGGACACGAGCCAACACTATCCCTTTCGTCTCTATTGCTGCACGGATCACTTCCATTTGATCCCTGTCCAGGCTGCGCTGAAATGTCTTGTATACTGGTGTTTGCTCTGCATCAGCCATTACTGATGAACTCCTCACCGATTGAACAGTTTCCCGTCGAATTATTAGTTCCAAAATTTCTGGCGGTGAACCTCTGGTCAGCTTATCTATCACTCCGAATCTTCGGACGTAGTTCATAATATTGACCTTGGGTATCCATCGTAATTTATGTATGTTCTTGTGAATACGTCCTCCTGGGGCTGTGGTTAAAATAATGTGTCTGAATCCTACAGAACATATTATCCCCCAACCTAAAAATTCCAGGTTTCTTCCTTGTGGAACGCATATCTGTCCATAATCCCATCGTAAATCTTCAGTACTCGTATTTATATGTTCATGTATATCATTTCCGGCTATGTGCAGGTACATTACCCCTCTCATTAATGGCATGAAATGAGTTGTGCCATTATCACTGGTGTAAGTATTCCATCGTTTGGCTAAACATTGCCCAATGCCGTATGATAACACTGAAGCTTGATGGTTGCATCAACATCATCCGCTATCCAGTCGTATTGCTCAGGATTAGTGGCCCAATATGCATCTAGATGTGTCACTAGACACATAGTAATGAGGTCATCACTTACTGATGTGAAATCGTCCACATACACCTCCCGATATTTTGCATATAACCAATGTCTGCAACTTCCTTGGTATTGAAATTGTGGTATTGTCACATCATATGTTAGACTACACAAGTCATTCCTGCAAGGTCCATAACCACCACCCCAACATTCGCGTAGAAAAACCACTAGAGACGCTAAATCTCGTAGTAATAACGTGACAGCAAACAATACGTTTCTTACATCCTCCGGGGAGATGGATTTGATTTGTCGTCTCATACCAATTTCTTTGTGTAACTCCAGTGATCGTCTCTCACTAATGATAGTTCCCGGGCTGACAGTGCTTTTTTCGACTTCCTGGAACCAATTCCTTTCCATGTCCGACATATGCGTTATTACTTGCCTTGCCGTTGATCCTTGCTTACATATACTATGCCACGCCAACTCTCGACACTATGCAGTGAGTGGCCCTTCCTTAAACGTATAACTTCTATATTCTTCTTTCCTCTGCATAACCGTCTTGAACGCTTCTGTGTTTGTGTTAGTCATCGGAGTAAGGTTATTCAGCACCTCTCCACACACCTCATCATAGTCCTGTACTGTGCTTGTAGTGGGAGTTATTTCTTCGAAAACGCAATTACTCGCCTCTTCTGGTCCACTGATGTCCTGTCTATTTGGTAACTCATCTCCGGTAGTTACTAGTTTTTCTTCATTACCTTCACAAAGACTTGAATTTGAGTCTTCCGCCGACTCTGTTAAATCTATGGCTGTGGGGATGATTCGTTTTGACTCTCAATCATCGGTTCGAGTGTTGTCACGTCGTTCTTCGTTTCGCACTTGTGCCACTATTTTATCATCTCCCGACCTCTGACCTTTGCAGGTTTCACCGGAGTTTGTCTTTTCTATTGCTTGCAATGTACCTTCTCCGATCTCCACAGTTCCGCATACATCGATATCCTCAGCCGACATTCTTTGTCGTTCACGTTGATTCAACACAACTCTTCCACCATGTCTGATTCCCCTTCCATTTCTGATGACGTCGGAATAAGATTGTGCGGATTTTCTCTACACATCTCCTCATGGGTGTGCACAGTGTTTGTAGGAAAGTCTATGCCTTCCGAGGCGCACTTATTCTCCTCCTCTGGCACACCGAAATCTCGTCTATACGGAAGCTCATCCTCTTTGATCTCGGTCTTTTCCGCATCGTCTCCACTAAGACTTGCATTTGGTCCTTCCGTCGACTCTATAGGATCTATGTTCGTGGATTTTTCTCGCTTTGATTCTCCATCATTGTTTAAGGTGCTGTCAATTTGTCTCTCACTCAATGCTGATTTCAGTGTGTTTTCGTCCACCATTTCTTGCTGTTCGGCGATTGCACTGGAGTCTGTCTCTTCTGCTTCTTGTACTGCGTCTGCAAGCTCCACATCTTTACACGTATTGACATCTTCAGCACCCATCCTCTGTAGTTCAAGTTGAGTCAACACAACATCTTGCGCACTTTCTGACTCTCCTTATTCTCCTGATGATGGATTCGGGCTCCCTGGTATCTCATCATCCGCGATACGTTGCTCTTCTTCGACGTTCGTAGAGATTTCTTGTTCCGACTGTGGGCCTGGTCTTGTAACGGCATGCTCGACGCTCTGTACCCTACGTTTTAATCGATGGAGTCTTTGTTTGATTCCTGCATATGTTCTCGGCGTGTACTTGAGCCTGCCCGTGCTTAATGTGTCATGTAACTTCTTAGCAATTAAGTTCACACCCATTTCTCCACGTTCGATCGCCTCTTTCAATATAAGATCCTCTTGTGGGGTCCATCTCCTGCTACTTTTTCTGTCTTCACGTTGATTATCATCCCCATCCAATAGTATCTGGGATTTTCCCATATCTTTCTGGCGTAGGCGCAAGGCTTGTATCTTATTTTGTATAGATGTTCTGGTGCGCATCTTCTTAGCTTGTGGGAATTGCACCGGATACAGCTCAGCCATATGAGTGGTGGTGGATTTTTGTTCTATTAGCTCTGTCAACCACTTCATCTCCTCCTCAGTCCACTCATTATCTCTTTTCCGTTTAGATCCCAATCTCCTTAGCATAATCTCAACACTAGCTTCTGTTCTCTTGGTCCATCCTTTTTCTTGACACCGCTGATTGTATAAGTTGATTATCTCGGAGACTGACTTCTTCCGATTCTTACTCCCACATTGTATGCGTAGCAACTCCTCCTTCTCATGGTTGGTCCATTCAGAAGGGTGTGTATGTGCAGACTTTCGTTCAGTCACAGGTTGTAGTCCGGCCATACTACGAGGGATAGCCCCTGAGATGCAGACTTCTTCCCCGTTGTGTTCTCTTCCACGGGCTGGGCCTCCCGACTCTTTTAGACTTAACAATGTGTGTATCATATCTTCGTTATTCATCTTCTGCCGTTCCGATTGCAACCCTTGATGGTTCTCCAAGCGTTAACTCCTTTAAGACTAGTGTGTCATTAAGTTAGCCTGATACCTTTAGACCAATCACACTCTGGGATTTACTGTCGTGAACGGTCGTGTCGTAAACGATCACGTCGTGGACCATGATGTCGTGGACCATTAAATATCACGTGATTGGCCCAAAAACATCCAATCATATGCGACCATATCCTGCGTACTTATCCAGGCTTGTCGTGGACCATGATGTCGTGGACCATTAAATATCACGTGATTGGCCCCAAAACATCCAATCATATGCGACCATATCCTGCGTACTTATCCAGGATTGTCGTGGACCATGATGTCGTGGGCCATGATGTCGTGGACCATGATGTCGTGGGCCATGATGTCGTGGACCATGATGTCGTGGACCACTAAATATCACGTGATTGCCCAAAAAACATCCAATCGTATGCGACCATATCCTGCGTACTTATCCAGGCATGTCGTGAACCATGATGTCGTGAACCATTAAATATCACGTGATTGGCCAAAAAACATCCAATCGTATGCGACCATATCCTGCTTACAAATACAGGCTTGTCGTGGACCATGATGACGTGGACCATGATGTCGTGGACCATGATGTCGTGGACCATTAAATGTCACGTGATTGGCCAAAAACATCCACTTGAAAATCCCGTTATAATCTCATCCAAAATTAGGTATACCATGCTCAGCGTCCACAGGTAGTCCGCGCGTCCTCAAACTTACGCACGTGTACTCCGAACTCCAACAACTTGTCATGTATGACTCCATCCGGTGAGTGCCCCTCCAACCATAGCATTATACTCTCTTCTTCTTCCCTTAATATGTATCACCTTCCTCTGTGTAACAGGTGGTTCACTCACTTCGTTACACTTCTGGGGGCAAGTTTATACTTGACTTCTACCCCATCATGCTGAGGCTCTGCTGTTACTGCTTGAGCTCAGTCATTTCCTACTCCTGTGTCTTTCATGGTTGTTATGCAGGTTTCGCACCGCCAACACCCCAACCGGTTGTCGTTTTCCTAGCGGCCCTCGACACTCAGGTTTAATGTCCTTGTGGATCGCTTGTTTTTTTATTAACACCTTGTGCTTCTCCATACAGGTTTTGCACCTTTGGGACCTCGCGAGGTATCTCTTCGTACGGGATTCGTTGATGCACAGGTATAGTCATATCATGTTGCGTTAGATGTACAGGTTTCGCACCTTTTGGACCGTGTTAAATATCTCTTCGTATCATCTTGTTGCCGCCGTACAGGTTTTGCACCCTTAGGACCTCGTGAGGCATCTCTTCGTACGATCTTGCGCTGGTTTGTCATGAGTTTGTCTTGTTTTATGTTAGATGTACAGGTTTCTCACCTTTTGGACCGTGATAGGTATCTCTTCGTATCATCTTGTTGCCGCCGTACGGGTTTTGCACCCTTAGGACCTAGTGAAGTATCTCTTCGTACGATCTTGTGCTGGTTTATTGTTATCTTGTCGTATTTTGTGTGGGATGCACAGGTTTTTCACCTCTTGGACCATGATAGGCATCTCTTCGCGCACTCTCCACATCACATCATCAAGTCATTGAGCCCGTATGGCCTAACTATCCAAATTATGTTCATTATTTAGCTATATAGCTCCATTCAACATAGGTAATCACGTAATGTATCCACATATTCCAAACATCTTCCAATTATGTTCAAACATGCGTCTTTCTGCAATATTTTGTGTGTGTTTGTATCTTCTGACTTTCCCCTAATGCAACCAACTTGGATCCGCATTCTACTCATCACAACCAACGTGGGTCCGTGATAGGGATGTACTACATCTTCTGGGGCTTCTTTTTCTTGTTTGCTTCGACTTCTTGTTATCTTCTTTTTATCTCTTCCGTCGTCTCTCCTCTTCACCCTTCTTCTCTGCTGAGGCGTCTACATTTCCCCTTCAGTGATGTCCTCTTCTGCCGTCTGGGCTGCGTAGTGTCTATTCTCCCAAGCTCGCTGCACACCAAACTCATACAAGAGTATGGTACAAGAAAGATTGTCTTCAGGCTCCCATGTCATCTCCTCGGTATCCTTCCACTTGACAAGGTATTCTTTCACCCGACGCCCGTTTCTTGTCCGCTGTTTCGCTCTACAATCCACGATACGTTCCACTTCCCATTCATCTTCTCTGCCAGGTTCATACCAGGAATCTTCCGGAAGTAATGCTTCATCTAACTCTAACGCATCCTTGGTCTGAATCTTTTCACGGGGCCGTCTCATCTTGCTGATATAAGGCTTCATCCTAGCAATGTGCACTAACGGGAATATTCAACTCTCAGCTGTTGGTATCACTTACCGATATACCATATCATTCACCCGTTCATCCACCACGTATGGGCCATGCCACAAGTGAGCCAACTTTCTTACAACCCCTGGCTTAACCAAATCGTGATACAACCATACTAACTGTCCAGGGCGGTAAGCGGTTTTTGTAGTCGACCATAGCTTTGACTCGACTTTCTCGTTACGATGTTGGGCTCTTTCTTTACTCACTTGTTCCCGGATGATGGCTGCCTGCGCTTGGGCCTCCATGTGCCTTTTATTTCCAGCTAACCTCCAATCTAATGCATCTTGTTCCGTGACAGACTGATCCTTTGGCGGTACCATCGCCTCCATCGTGGTTCGGGGTTCCCATCCATGTACCAGATAGAATGGAGTTTGATGGTGCTGTAGATCCACTGAAGTATTTCAATCAAATTCCAGTGATGCCACATATTCATCCCAATCTCTCTGTTCTGGATCCGTTATATAGCATTTTATTGCCTTAATCACTGTTTGCACAGATCTCTCCTGTTTGCCGTTGGCTTGTGGCCGATATGCCAATGTAGGCCTCTGTTTCTGCTTCAGCATCCGATTAAACCTCCTAAATACCGAACTCATAAACCTTGGGTCTCGATCATGTCTTAGCATTTCTTGCGCTCCAAATCTCTTGTAGACACCCACCATGTATGCTTCTGCCACATCCTGGTCTGTAGTGGTGCCCAATGGGATAAGGATCACATATCCAGAAAACAGACAGATAAAGCACAATAAAGCTTCATGACCCATAGCGGTCTGTGGTAGAGGTAATGCAAAATCCATGGCCAGAATCTGAAAGGGTCTTGATGCCACAATATTGCCACTAGTACGCCCCTGGTACTTCGGCTTTCCTTTAGCCGTGACACAATCTTCACATGCTGCGATATAATTTTCGATATGGGCATACATTCCTCTCCAGTAATACTTAGACCTCAAACGAGCATAGACTTTTCCAACTCCTTGATGTGCTCCACTACCAATCTCAACATTGTAGGCATGTAACACATCCTCTTGAAATATAGATGACACGACCAATCTCCACACTTGGTCCTCAATTCTGCTTCGTGTGCAGGCGACGTAATATAGAACATTTTTACTGTCCAATACATACATTATCGCATGCCGAGCCAACTTTTTCCATTCGCTGGCGGAGTTTATTTTGTCATCTTTTGTCTTCAGATACGCTATAACTTTCCCACACCAGTCGTCATCATTCTGAGTTGATGCTATTCGCTCAAGTCTAATGGCGGGTGCCGTTTCATAGGGATCCTCTTCTGTATCTTCGCGGCTTTGTTTATCTTCGACAGTACCGTCTTTCGCAGAGTTCGTCTCTTCTTCTATACCCACTCCTTGTTCCACGGTCCCGTTTCCTGGGTATTGACAATGTCCTTTCTTCAGTTTACCCATGCTGCGAGTGATTACAAATACTTGTGGTGATTGATGTCCATCATCTCCCCATACACTGACTTCCGTGGTATCCACTTGCGCTTCGTCACTTGAATTACCACCACTGCTGTCAGTCAGTTGAGTAATCTCCTCTGCGATGTCCTCAATCTTATCCCTTTCTGGAGGACCATCTGCATTGGCATACAATAACTCTGGTAATCGGTTCAACAATTTCAGGTCCATCATTTGTTGTTCACTTGTGAGATTCCCTGCTCTTTTTTCTTTCATTGCGCACTGTGTGAGGAAATCTGCCGCTTGGTTATACTTGCGTGCCACATGCACTAGACTAATCGCCTCAAAAGTTTCGACCAACTAGTGCACTCTATTTAGCCAGACCAGTAACGAAGCATGGTTACAGCGTAAATCTCCATTGACTTGTCCAATCACCAACCTCGAGTCTCCCATACTATTGCCTTGCTTATATGATGTGCTTGCGCAAGTTGTAGTACGCCGATCAAGCCATGATATTCACTATCGTTCACGGTGAGGTTATCCTGGATTCCATATTCAGCCGCTATCACCTCTCATGTAGGTAATTCCCATATTATCATGCCAAACGTGCCTTTAGGATTATTTTTCATCCGTACTGCACTATCAAACGACAAGACATATCCAGTACTTTGGCGACGCAATCCTGGAATTGGTCTAATAATTGGCGTGTCCTTCAGTGTCTTTAGTGGGGCGATATCTTCTAATACTTCATTCATTCTTTCCACAGGCACTATCGATGCGGCCAATAATTCGGGCAGGCTAACACCTTCATGGTCTGTTCGTATAATCTCTAGCGACCATGGAGATAACATCACCGCCCATTGAATTCCTCTTCCCGTTAATCTTTTAGATGTGAATATCCATCGCATCGTGTAGTACCTTGCGTATACTGTTATATGTTGTCCAAATAAAATATGTCTAGCATCATGTAACGTCTTCAACAAAGCCAGCACCTCCTGTTCTGCTCCTGTGTATCGTGTCTCCGCATCTTTGAACACTTTACTGACGTATCTTACTGGGTGCAAGATCCCATCGTGTTCTTGACACACTGTTGCTCCAAATGCCCACGTATTAGTGTATATAATTACACTTAATGGTTTCGCACGCTCGATATGTCGTAGCAACGGTGCATGCACAAGCCGATCCTTCAACAATGCAAAATACTTCTCAGCGTGTTCCAATTGAATTCCATCTCTTAACTGCAGGTCTGTCAATTCATATAGTGATGCCGCTAACGTAGCGAAGCTGTCGATAAACCTAAGATAATGAATAAGACTTCCCTGAATCTATGAACCCCCTTTAATGTCCGTGGAAATGACATCTTGATAGTTGACTCTAAATTTCGCGGGGACGCTTTGATTCCTTTTGCAGGTATGCGATGACTCAGGAACTCCACACTGTGCTTCCCAAACGCACTATTAGGTAAGCTTATAGTGATTCTCCAATACTTGAACGACTCCAAAAGGTTCCCAAGCATTAAACACAGTGCATCCCAATTACTTGCCCCGAACGTAATGTCATCAATGTATGAGCGCCTCCCAATGATAGGTCGCTCCTCACCTTCCACCACTTGACCATTATGAAATACATCTTGTGACAGGGGTACGTCCGTCTCCAAAACATATGTGACATCATCATCGATATCCATAGTGGTATCATCGTTCGTGATCTTTCACATCAACCCCATCTGTTGTGAGCGTCGGACCATTGTCCACAAGGCATTGTCCACTATACGCTGATATATTTGCGGCGCATTATTTAATCCTTGTGGCATTCGGAGCCATTCAAAGTGTCCTAGCGGGCAAATGAAAACGGTAATTAACCGAGCCCTTTTTGTCATAGGTATAGCCCAATACCCACTCGAATTATCCATCGAACATAGTCATTTAACTCCTTCAAAGTTGTCTAGCAAATCATCTATCAAAGGCATGGCATAAACCATCAGTCTTGTCTTTTGATTCACAGCTCGATAATCAATGCACAATCGTATGTCTGTTTTATTCTTCTTTAACACGATCACGATTGGTGAGGCCCAAGCTGACTCCGAATACTTAATTAATACTGCTTGTAACAGGCCTCGTATCAACTCATACAACTTTGGTAGGAGATGCGCTGGTACCTTGCGCGCTTTCTGAGCTATAGGTGAATTGCCTCCAACATCCACATCGCAAACCACACCCCTAGCCGGTGGTGGCAGCGCATTACCAGAATTTATGAACCCATCAGCATACTTGTATAGCAATGATCGTAACTGGTCCTCTTGTTCCTTGGTGGTAATCCCGGGCTCTCCTATGTCTGCGTTTGCCATATCAGGTGGAGTTATCGGACTTGTTGTACTTCAGGAATAAGTGCCAGATGTTCTTCCATCGATTCAGCCGACATCTCCACCCCTTCATGTAGGTAGACCTCCTTTTCAAATTTGGTCTGATCTACCTTCAATGGGTCTATACCATCCATCACATATATAACAGGGGGTTTATCTCCAACCATCTGCACCGCATGTATACTTGCCCAACTAATTGGCATACTAGCACTCCCCATAATTCGTTCCTGTGTTAGCATATATTCTTCGTAAGCTCGATCGTCTTGAGTCATTAAAGGTAACGGATTTTCGTTGGGGATCTGACAACTTTGATCTTTCATATTCAGAATCACCCCCGCCTTCACCAAAAAATATGTCCCAAGTATTGCTAGAGCTTGCGAATCAATGTAGGCTACCCGCATCTCACAATCAAAGATAATCGATGGGCCCATCCGTATCTTGACCGTGGCCAAACCAATTGCGCCAATGGTGCTCTCTGTTACACCAAAAAAGCTAGTCGGGGTATCAAACATCCTGACTGCTATATGTAACATCTTCGCTACATTGGTATGCAAAACTGAAATGTTCGCACCAGAATCCAACATTAACGGCAAATCCAAATCATCAATTGCCCCTCTAACGTATACTTGAGATGCCGGCTGTGTCGTCTCGGTCAATCGTTTCCATCCTTCCCGTTCTCCCTCTCTTTTATCCACCAGCGTGACATAAGCCGAGGCATCTGCTGTTTCGTTAGTCGCTGATGCGTCTTCTTTTTCTTTTCTTTTTCTTCAAATGTAACTTGTGTATCCTCTTTTTCTTGTATTTTCGTCGTTTTTTGATCCTCGTCCATAGTGAGTGATTCTTCCATGCAAAATGTATTATTTTTCTTGTTTTCCTTTATGATGAAGGGTGAACGCGGTGTTGCTTTCACATTGCTCGACAATGCCCCCCCCCCTTTTCTTTTGACAGTGGTCGCAACGCACTGTGGGGTTAGGCATTTAACTGTGCGGCCACTTGATCCTTGGTCAGTTCCCCGGACTTCAGCTTGCTCCGCATCTTGGCCATCTCTTCGATGAACTTCCGACAATACTTTATATCGTGGCCAACTGTTTTGCAACGCTCACACGTCTGCAACTTCCAACATTTCTCCTTATCATGTCCCTTTCGATTGCAGTGTTCACATACCACTCCCCCATCATTATTATTATGAGTCCGCTGCATTGTATGTACTTCACCGCCCATCATGTGTACACTGGGTTGCGCATCTTCGTATATCACTTCGGCACCCTTGCGCGCAGTCGTTTGCTTCCCTGGCGTTGTCAAACGTGCCTCATGTTTCGTCAACACCCTTTCCAATTCTTCAACATTATTGAATGTCAAATGCTGATACTGCATTTGTATGACACGATCATGAATAGTGTCAAAGAATTGTTGGATGTGTTCCTCCAACAATGAGGCGTTACAGACGTCTCGGAAATCCATTCCAGCTCGTAACGCAGCGGCATTTAGCCGATAAAAATATGTGGTTGCTGGCTCATCTTGTTTCTGGGTCAATTCTGAATACATAACCCGAGGCGAGACTTTATCCACGCAAAACTTCCGTTGAAACAGGTCTATCACTGTATCCCAATCATACTTCACCGTATCCGCTAACTGCTCATAACACCAAGACGCCGTATTCGTCAAGCTATCCACAAACATCCCTAGCCGTTGATCGTCATCCCAACGTGAAATGTTTGCCACATGGAGAAATCTTGTTATCCATGCCTTTGCACTTCCCGCGTCTTGTCTAATACCGTCGAATGCCTTGATTTCTGTATTCTGGAATATGGCTGTGACAGGCTGACCAGATGATGCCCACATATTATGTCTTCCACTCGACATGCCATATATTGATGGTTTTCGTGGGTAGGGGTATGCTCTATCCGGAGCTGCCGATTTTCGGTATGTCGCATTAGTCGCTCCTTTCGTAGTATCTGGCGTGCGACTAGCGGACAGAGATGCGGTATTTTTCGTCAACTCCTCCAAACTTAAATGCCCATCTTGCATCAAATGGACTAAATTTGCCACCACTGGGTCCTGTTTTTTCGACGTTGGTCGTGGCGGTGACATGATATCATCTTCATCCGAGGAAAATTCCAACTTCTTCCTTACTCGACATTCGGTTTTTGATCTCCAATCCACAGTGTCCTCCAACTCATCGTCATTACACAGTTCCTGCATGCCCGGTAGTTTAGACTCTTTTACCGGTGTATGCGTGGTGTCTGCCACAATATAATAATTTGGACTGACATCCGTAGCCTCTTTCCGGTAAAATATCAAGGATGTTTCCCACTGGTTTTCCGCTAATAATAGTGACACCATCAGACCAATATCTTTCGCGGTACGATACAGATTAAAGTCACATGCATTATCGAATTCTTCTCGTCGCACAAACTCATAGCCACAATTTCGAAGCAGCTTTTCAATAGCTTCAACTGATTCTTTTAATCCACCAAAAGAAGTAAGATCTTCACTGACTCTAAAGTTATGGGCAGCTTTTGCCACCTTGCGGATTTCATATAGTGAAAACCAAATATTTGAGTCCCCAGGAAACTTTAATACATGTCGTTGGTATCGTGCCATCCTTGCACAGGCCTCAGAGAAAGTGTATGTTATCTCACGGTCTTCCTGAGAGCGCTGTAACTTTAAAACCAGCTCTTTCTCTCCCTCGGTAGACACTAAAGCCATTTTGTATGTGAAATTATATTAAGTCGACGTGAAGTCCCGGGTCGCGGCACCAGTTGTCGTGAAGGAACTTAAATTTTCGAGGTTTCCACTCAAAAACAACACAAGGAAGCGATACAATACACTCCTCTTGCTTAAACTTCCCAGGTTCTTAGTACATACGTCCGAACCTTAATACAAAGTCACTGAAAATGGACACTTTCCTGGTAACACTCAGGCTGTCCCTCAACCTAGATAACCGCAGAGGATCTTTATTACGCTGCAACACGCGTTCAATTAAAGGTGTCCTCGGGTTGTACTTAGTTTTTGTATAGGATTGGAAGAGGTTTCTTTTGGTTGGTGTGGCGACTGCTCGTAAAGGGGGAAATTTGATTATATTAAAAGTATTAAGAAATCCTATATCTACCTCCAGTATCTGTTCACCTTGTTACTTCTTGGTTACTTCAGCACTGGCTCCAGATCTGCGTACTTATCCAGGCTTGTCGTGGACCATGATGTCGTGGACCATGAAATATCCCGTGATTGGTCAAAGCCATCCAATCATATGCGACCATATCTTGCGTACTTATCCAGGCTTGTCGTGGACCATGATGTCGTGTACCATGATGTCGTGGACCATTAAATATCACGTGATTGGCCAAAACCATCCAATTGTACGCGACCGATGCATACTTGTCGTATACATTCAACCGTAAATTCCAGTCACTTCACCACATCTCCAGGTCACCACGTTTGGTGCGGAGTAAGGTCCGATCGGACTGTTCCTCCAACCTCTGCCAGTCGACCACCGCGAGCTGTTCCAGGAGGTGGGACCTATAGGCCTCGAAGCGAGACAGATCGTTCCGTGCTCCGATCAGCCCGTCCAAGATCGGTCGGAGCTGATCGCGATAATCATGAGACTGTCGATAAGCCGTGTATAAGGCGTCGAACGTTTTGGCGATATCGTCGGGCAATTGATCTACATGCAAAGGAAGGTCAGAGCAGACCCAAGATGGAAACAGACCGATCGACCTGCCTTGCGTTGCTTGTTGGACGATCTGGGCCCGGAGACGTGCGTTTTCTGTGGTTACCTCCTGCAACTTCGTGGACATGGGGATCAACGTATCCACCTCCTTCCGCAGTTGCAGGAGTGAAGAATCCCTGATGTCTAACTGGTACTGGAGCTCACGGACCGTTTTCCGGAGCTGATCGGCCTCGATCTGCTGCTTGCCCGGTATGTCGGGCCCTGAAGTGCTGAGGAAGCTGTCAGATCGGGCCGATCTGGTCGGCGAACCAATATGTAGCGATGAGGAACGCAGGGAACCTGCAGCAAAGAAGGTCAAGAGAGGTCACAAGGCGATCGGGTGTGCAAGGCAAGTACCTGGCGAAGGTGGATTCGGAGATCCGTCCAATGGTGAAGTCCTCTTCTGTGAAGATCTGGATATGATGAGATCGGGCCGCTACCGTTGCGCGGCTGCAACACGACTCAGTGGCGGCTGTGGTGAAGCGGACTCAAGAATTCTGGTCGATTCTGGTCAGCAGCAGACCGATCGGCTTATCGGCGATCGGATTGGTGGAAATCAAGGAGGCTTTTGGGCCTGTCATGTGCAAGGGGTGTCAAGAACACGGATTTTGGTGAGTCACATGATATGGCGTGCACTACATATTTATGTTTTGTACATACACACATCCCCCTCTTAGCTTATACCCCTGGTAGACAGCAGAAATGATAAGTTATGAGGGGTTATAAGGTAGAAGGGGTACCAATGACTCATAGAACGAGCCTCGTTCCCGCCAAAAGTCATAAGCCAAGAGGGGATATAAGGTATGAGGGGATAAGCTAAGAGGGCGATGTGTGTATTGGGGACCATAAGGGATAGTTTTTTACTTAGTCGTTAATTTGCGTCGCTTAATTTTCTTGGCTTCTATACCCGACGTCTTTAGCACTCAACCGGGGGTCGTTTCGCTTTGTACATCAGTCGCCTTTGCATGCCGCAGAGTGTTTTGGGAGCGGATGGTCGAGTAATCCCTCCAGCTCATCATACCCGGCCGGGACGCGTTACAGATGCACTTGGCCCGCCGGAAGTCCCTCGACGGGAGTACACTTTGGTTGACCTCTCAAGTTTAAGTTACGCACGTTTGGAACGTGTTACTAAGTCTTTTGGATTGTTTCGTGGAGATATCGTTCGTTGAGTGTGTCACGTTCTCATTTGGATCTTCCTATTGGATTACTGGAGTTTATTTCTCATATTGGTTGGGCTTTACGATCGGTTGAGCGATCTGCCATTTGGAGTATACTCACTCCAAGTATAACTGGTCTACCCGTACCCAGGGCGAAGAGTTCCGCCCAGGGTACCCTACCCAGCACGGTCTACCACATTTAGACCACAAGTCAATTCCCAGCACCGATCCACCGAGTGTGTTACCAGCCCAATCCATCGGGTACACAAGGTGAGATGAAGAACAAATCGGACCAGTCGTCCTGTGTTAATGATCGGTCGTCTGCCAGCATCGGACGATCCGATCGGATCGAAGGCGAAGGTTCGCGGGGTACCCCCCCCCGTAAGTTGGAAGGCCGGGCACGATGGTGGTCAGGTTCTCGACACTATGGTGTTTGATTTTGAAGTTGACTCCACCACACTATCTGGTCAATTGGTCTACTTCTTTGGCGCTTGGGTCGGTAAGCTGGCCCGCCAAGACGCGCTCCTTGGTATGGATTTAAGGGTGCCGGTAGGCATACGCCTCGATCTGTCGCATGGAGCACTTACGCTTCCATACGAAGTTCAGATTCAACTGGCTGGCCAACGCCATCTATACGGATCACGTACTGATCTGGTGAGGTGGAACCAAGATGTCACCATTCCTGTGGGTCGATCGGCAGATATCTCGGTGGAGAAGGACTACCGGACAGGGAAGTTGTGGGTGACCAGGGGCGATCACTGGGTACCGACGTTTGTGGAAGGCGGAAGCCGAAGCGATTGCGTAAGAGTTACTAATATCGGTAACAAACCACTGACGTTACGCAACGGTACGATCGTCGGTATGTGGCTGGCCAAGGGAAAAGTTCCGAGGAAGATGGGATTTATTTCGATCGGGTCAAGGCGGTATATTGAGTGGCAAAGCTTTGCGTGTAAAGACACCACCGATTGGGTCGGCGACGACAAGAGTCCGAAGAAGACCCTTCACCTCGGACGGAAAGGCCAGATCACGTAGCGACCAAGATGTGCCAAAGGTCATCAGCGCAGTCGCCCGATACAGTGGACTCGCAGGTAGATGTGCCGAGCGTCGTTAATGCAGTTGTATCACAAGGTCGGGTGACAGTGGAACCGACGTCAGGTGGGGACGATCGCAGTAACGCTGCAGACGAGTATGATGGCGCATCCACTCAAGTTGGTACCACAGGAGGACATCCCGTCGACGAGGATCAGTATTGCCCGTTTGACAAAGGCGGACCGATCTAAGTCGACTCACCGGATGATCTGGTGTATATGCACGGGGGCGGGGAGGAGTTCGTTGATGGATCGGTGAATCCGATCTGGAATACGGCTACCCCACCTGAAGTGTCAACCGATCCGCTTGAAGTGCCTATGGACAATCCGCAAGCCGCCGACACCCCCGATCGGACCGATCATCCCAAGTAATTAATATGGGAGAAGAAATACTGGCTGATAGGGAAGGGTGCTTATGTTCTGGATTAACGGTTGCTTGGATTCCATTACGTCATGCAAGACTGCTTCATCCCAACATGTTGGTAGCGCTATTGCGCACACGTGTGGGTGAACTGTGTTTGCAACAATGGCAACAGCCACAATGGCACGGCACTTTATGGGACGACCTGGAAGACCTCAAGAACTGCGGTTTTCTTAAAATGATACCGCTGTTCTGCAACTCAAAGTTGTTGACGAACGAACCAGCCTAGTTGCTGGCTCGCTTCTCATCTAAGGTTGTTTCACAACAGGAGATCTCGTGGAGCGGTGTTACTGCGTTAGCAGTAAACACCAACGGGATCAAGAAACAAGGCCATTTATTTGTTGACAAACTTTTGTTAAATATTCCATCTCGTGTATTCAAGAGTCAAAGTTTCGTGATCAAGCGCAATTTGCCAAGTTCAAATTTCATTTCGACGCCTCAATTAAACACAATCTGTTCGTCAGTGACGACAATAGTAACAGTCAACACACAACTGCTGCTCCCAGTGGTGGAGTCGTGACAGTTGTACGTGCAGATTTACCAGGTTTTGATAGTGCCGAGATGGTGCATACGTACACGATCCGCAATCAATATCTAGTAGTGCGCGTCCACGTTGATGGTTCACCCTTATATGTCCACAACGTGTACTCTCCAGTGGATCAGCAAGAGCGACGAAATTTCTTTGCCCAAGTCAGTGGAGCTGCAACATTCGAAGACAACTCTTGTCATATTGTCATGGGCGATTTCAATCTTCCGATGAATCCTACCGTGGACGCTACTACGATCACGACACACGCCAACCAAGCGCGTTCGTGGTGTTTAGAATGGCTTGCGACGCTTGGTGTAGTTGATGCATGGCGTATTGAGCATGGCAGTGCGCGAGTATTCACGGGACCGCAGCCACGCAGAAACCGACTGGATTACTTGTTTCTGTCTCAGTGTATGTTTGAGAATGTTTACCTAAGCTCCACATACTTCACCCCGACGCATGACGGAGATCATCTAGCACACTCGGTTGCGTTTCGTCAAGGTGTACTGGCCCATGGACGTGGGTATTGGAAGTTTCCAACATATCTCCTGGAGTATCCGCTTATAGTCCAAGCGATTAAACAAGAATCTCTAGATATTCTAACCCAGCTCCGTGTGTCGACCAACCCTGGTCGTGACTGGGAGAAGTGGAAGAAACACATAAAACGCTTACTCCAACAGCTCCAGGCAAGCTTGCGTACAAGCAACGCTGCCTTGGTAGATGCGGCACGTCAAATCTGATACAGCAGCGACCAGGTACAAACGACAGCGTGATTCGAACTCCAAACAGGTGTTCAAGCAAGCACTACGGGAACATCACGATTGTCTCACACGTACCAGCAATTACAGCCAAGACAAGGCATTTGATTTCCAAGCACAATATATGGAGAAATCAAATCGATTTTTCTTTCTTCCACTGGACTCAAGTGCGTACCGCGTGTCGATCAAAGAGGTCCAAATGCCGGATGGGTCTCTATCGTACGTGCCTCAAGCTATCAACTTGCAGTTCATGGATCATTGGGGGGCCGTAATGGGTGACGTTTCTAGCTCGGAAGGCGGTGCACCGACCCCGGACTCCCGAGCGCAAGCCAAGCTACTCTACTCGATTAATAGAAGCCTCTCCAAAGAAGAACAAGACGTGCTTTCAAGTCCGTTGACTGCTGATGAATTTGCAGCATCAATCAAGCACATGAAACCCAATTCATCGCCCGGAATGGATGGACTCACTGCCGCTCTCTACCAGGTCACCCCAGATATCTTCGGTGACTGCCTGTGCATCGTGTTCAACCATCATCTTCAAGCGAGACGTTTATCCAAGTCACAACGCTAATCCGCCATTACACTACTGTACAAGAAGGGTACGCGTTCGTGTCCTGGAAATTACCGACCGATTGCACTGATCTGCGTCTATTTAAAAATTCTCACCAAGACACTCACGTTTCGGCTGCAGTCGGTGTTGAGCAATCTTATCCACCCCGACCAAAAGGCGTTCGTGAAAGGACGCTCGATGCACCACCACGTTCGCTTTCTGTATGACCTTTAATATTTGGTGACCGACTTTGACACAGAAGCGTACGCAGTTTTCCTCGATTTTGAGAAGGCATACGATAGTGTGAATTGGGAGTACATGTTTCGCGTCCTCGAAGGATGGGATGTGGTGGCTCGTTTATCGCGTGGGTACGTCTCGTTTACACGGACCCAGAGGCAAGGATTATGATCAACGGCAACATTCTACCAGGCCTTCACCCCACTCGTGGCGTGAAACAAGTCGACCCATTGTCTTCGCTGTTATTTTTGATGGTCATCGAGCCTCTCGGTAACCTTCTTCGAGCACAAGATGAATACGGTATTTGCTTGACGGAAGACGACACTGTCACAGGCATATTCTTTGCGGACGATTCTACACTTCTCAACAGCTCCATCGCCAACCTTTTCGCGCAGCTCGAGCTGGTCCAAGTCTATTGTGATGGATCGGGGGCAAAGCTCAATCTGGGCAAGTCGACTGTGATGGCACTACATCGTTCCGAAGTATGTCCTAATGTGCCCGGCCTACGATCCTTGAATCGCACTGAGTCGGTGAAGTATCTTGGAATACCTTTCAGTCAAACACCAGTTGAAGTGGAGACAACGCGTTTTCTTGAGGAGCGTTTATTCGATGGCTTTCGCCAATGGTTCCGTCGTGCACGCACACTCAGAGGAAGACTACTTGTTGCGATCACGATGGTGCTCTCACGGCTGTGGCATTACACAGTACATGTGCCTATATCAGGCCCAACGATAAGGAGGTGGCAGGCGCTGCTGAACAAGTTCGTGCTGACACGCAAACATGATCCAGCCAGTAACCAATTCCACTTGATCCCGAAGGAGTTTATCTACCAGCGCCGTGAAGATGGTGGTCTCCAGATACCCATTATTGAAGCCCATATAAAGAAACAACGGCTTCAGTTTATCCAGCAGTTCATTGGCGCATCCCAAACTATGGATCGAAACTGGACAACGCCCGGAGTTGCCTTGACGAAACGGGTGCTTCCAGAATGCAGTCCGTGGCAACCGCTGGATCTATTGACGATATCTCCGTATCGACATGGGTCAATGGTAAGATGGAACGCAATGTCTGCGTGGTGGAAACAAACCTGTGTCTGGTGGCATCAGGTCAAGTGGTCCGTGACGTATGCCGCGCTACCAGCCTTAGACAAATGCGTACATCTGTTACACCAGCCGA